>CM065726.1:70789477-70844477 GCA_033310375.1 Conus canariensis | reverse complement strand
CAAAAAGGTGTCCTCCACGAATTTCCACTACGCAAGCCATTTCCTTCAATGTTGAAATATTTCATTGTATGACCAAATTCCAATCGCCATGCAATGATCATCGGAAGCCCAGTGGAACCTACAACGAAACTGTAGACTGGCCATTCTTGCTCTATGAACAACACATTCGTACGTCCAGAACGGAGCCATTTTAATTATCCAAACTGGTCATGGTGCAGATTGTTCGACTTCTGTTCCATTCGCTGGATTATCACCCACGAGCTACAGCTCAACTGTCGGATTTTGATTCTTAAAAGCCGAAATTCCTACGGTTTTCCATGCTCCCCCCCCAGCTGAATTACGTGATCTTGTGGTCCAATCATAGACTGGATAAGCCTAGTCTGTTTTGACGACTCTTGTTGGTTTTCAGTAGAGAGTTCTCGAGCGGAAGTTGTTCATCGATTCAGAATGTTCTGAAACGTAGAGGAAATTTATGTTTTAAACTTCGATCGGGGCAGATAGGACGACAGCCCTTTTGCATGATGCGCTGCTCAGAGTTGTAATGCGTATAGGAGAAATCAGTGCATCATGGTAAATTTCTATACATTTTTGTGACACACTGGCCTGAATTCCAGTGCGTCAGATGGGAAGTTTATGCGTTAGAAACGCACATTTGTGCGTAAGAATTTTCACTGATCACCACAAAATATCAAGTACATCAACAAGAAACACACACACACACACATGCAAACAATCTAGTTGCGTCAAAGCTTTTCCAGAAAATATGTAACTATATACCTCCATTTGTTCTCCTACCACACAGAAGCATGCATGCATGTAGCTGTATATGGCAAACAATTCATTCCAGGTCATTTACAAGATAACTGATAGCAAGATGGCTGCTGCACTTGCAGAGTAACTAGATAAATCAGAATAGAGTGTGTGTTCAAAATCCTTCAACAAAAGCCAGTTAAGTTCAGTTATGATAATGTTTTTATGCTTAACTACCTAGCAGAACTTTCTTCTGAACATTAAATACATGTTATGACCGCACTGGTATTAATGGATCATTATTTTTACAGTGAGCACTGCTACTTCTGGGGTTTTATTGTGACAGTCCATGCCACAAGGCTGAGTTTGTTTTTGACCTCAGAGGCAGAATGGGGATAGAGATACATACAGGAAAAGACACACACAGAAGCTCATAAAAACAAAATGATAAACAGACTATTATAACCAACACAGACAGGCACCCAGGAACAAACAATTACTAACCTCTAATGCAGAAACCTGACCGGCCAGTGCCTCCAACTGGGTGACAAAGGATTTTTGTGAGGTCTTCATGGTCTCCACGGCATTCTGGGTTAACTGCAGATTAGCTCCAAGCTCTGCCACTGTCTGTTGACACGCACATGATATGGACGAAACTTTCAATATAAGCAATAAGGAAAACCAAGCAAGGACATTAAAGGTATGCAGGGGAAGATCTGAAAGGAAAAGAGTAAAGCATAATAATCTAGATCTCTCCTTTTCCCTACCTTTCCTCACAGAAAAGAACCCTACGCTGCACACAATCCTTTCTCCAATGACAAGGTCATGCACCACCTTCTTCATATGATTCCCAATGCTATCCCTTGAGCCAGTCACAAAGAGGTGGGCTGACAGTGTTATGCATGATGATAAATTAAATTCAATTGTTGGTTTTTCTGATACTGTATGTCAGCCCAACATCTGCGGGAATGCTTACCGTCTTTGCCTTACCTGTTGTAGGTGGTTTCACCCGTTTCTCCGGTTGCTGTGATGTTTCTGGCCTGTTTGTCAAGATCCTCTTGTTTGGAGTACTTGCTCTGGGGAACTGCCTAGAGGCACCTTTTGCTTAGTGAAATGGACGACATGCGTAGTAGCACATGTAAACCTATGTATTGAGTGCATTTCTCCCTACTTATATATACAATCTGTTTTTTTTCATAATTAAATGCCCAGTCAAGAAAAAAAGGATATTTCCTGATCAAATGTGTGTGTGTGTGTGTGTGTGTGTGTGTGTGTGTGTATGTGTGTGTGTGTGTGTGTGTGTGTGTGTGTGTGCGCGCGTGTGTTCCTGCGCACCAAACTGCATGTGTGACTGCAAGCGTGCACGCATGTACGTATGCTCATGTATGTGCGTTTTTCTGTAAACTGTAAACAGAATGTATGGCTAAATTGTTCCAATTAGTACTATCACTTTATATCTGATTTCACAAGTCTGAAGAGACTTTTCTGTCCAGCAGGAAGCTACTCACATTGGCAACAGCCAAATTTTCCTTGTTGCTGGGTTCTGAGGCCTGAACTGTCTTCTGTAATTCTGTTGTCTCTGCTGTCAATGTGGTAATCTGTCAACAGCCACAGAAAAGCAATTCACACAACATTCAATCAAACTGTTACAGGTTCCCTCCCCCTAAATTCAGATCCATCCCATTCATCAGGTTTACTGTAAAGGATCATATCGGGGCTATGATATCATCAAAACCTACCCCCCCCCCCCCCCCCCAACAAAAACAAAAAGGGAACCATACAAAAGTCAATCAAAACTTATAACACAATAAAACAATTCATGATGTTAGAAATTCCTGAATGAAATATTCATAAATGATTGATCCAAGTCACACAGTGGCTGTAAAATCCAGTTCTTCTACCTCAGACACTTATGGAATTAGGATTTTTAACACACACACACACACACACACCACAACGCACACACACACACAATGTGGTGGATACAACAACGAAAAACCATCTGACATAGGTTTAGAAAAGAAAAATATTATTTAACACTTCTTTGGTGTGATGTCCTACATGTCCAGTTTTGATCAGGTCGAGCATCGCACATTAGCAAAGAGTGAGAAAACGGGTCATGTACCTTCCGCTGAGACTGAGAATATAGCATTCTGACAGCAGCAATCTCACAGGCAACTCTATGCCTTTGCACTCTGTGATGCTAGTCACACTGTAACACTGCCACCTGGGTAAGGTTTCAGCGAAAGATCAGATGCACAGAAAAACTCTAAAAAAAAACATACTGTCAGAACTAAATGATGTGATAGTTCAGAAGTTCAAGCAGTGGATTCTCTGTCTGAGAGTCACAAGTTCCAGCCTGACAAAGCCAGTGAGTAGGGATGGAGCCGTGTTTTCTCTACTCTCTCAAGTAAACACATATGTAGATGTGCTGGTCTTCTGTGTGCCCCATTATTACATGTAGGAAATGAGACTTATCTATAAATCATTATCAAATCGCTCACTTTCAGTGGGTTCTGAGAAAAAAACCATACCTAGTGTGTACTAGAATCCTACAGAGGTGATGGACATGACCAAACACTCTCTTCTGCCCACTGACATACTCTGAAGGACACATGGCAACAAGAGATGAAGGGTACCATCTAGCATTTCCAAATGCCCACTGAAACTCCCTGAGGGACAATTCGCAACAACTGGGGAAGGGTACCACCAAGCACTCCTGACACTCACTGAAACCCCAGAGGAAAGGAACCATCAAGCATTCCCCTCTGCCCAACAACAGGGGAAGGTCACCACCACGCATTTCCCTCTGCCCACTGATATACCCTGAGGAACACTCGGCAGCAAGAGAAGGTATCACAAAGCACTGCCTTCTTAAATACCCAGACAGACATACAGCAACAAAGACCCACTTGGTGCATATGACCAGAGGACAAGAGTCATGAGTGTGTGAGCCATCAGAATTGTGATTAATGTCACCATCCACCATAAGAGGAATCAGTGAGTCAACTTTTGAGTATTCTGTATCTGAGAAAAAAACAAAATCATTCCCATCCCCTATTGCAAGAGTTAGCTGATATAGCAATGTTTTATTTTTCCGTCATTTTTCTTTAAACAATTCTTAAAAAATACAAATTACACAAACATAATTCTAAAATGCCTAAATTAAATTCTTCTTTGACTTTGAAAGACATTTGAAAATGTCACAAATGGTTTCCTAAAAGCGGTTTAGGGAGAAAATATTTGTACCATACTAGCTGTGGCACAATTTGTTTATAGAACAGTTTACAGTTATTAACCCTTTCACAACTAGGTATACTGAGATTCAGTATTTCCCATCACCAGCTGTTTTCCAAGACATTCTCTTCAAAGGTTAGCAACTCTATCAGTATAAAAGCCATGCTTTCAAAATTGTAAGTAAAATAAAGGGACACAACTATAGTTTTTATCTGTAATAGATTTTCTCTTTATTCAAGATTTCTGAGATTTGTACAGAGTTGCTGAATTCAGAAGGAAATTGAACATAAATGCCTGCACCTTGCTGTAATCTTTCTTTTTTGTTGTTGTTGCAACATTAGTGTTGACGGGGTTAACATATTGCACTAGATATCATAGTCAAATGCCGCACATGCAAGACTAGTAAAATAAGGTAGGACCATTGATTTTTTTAAAAATATTCTTAGAACTCCAAGTTTTGCCTACAGTTATATATCACTGAAAGTAAACAATTTCCCAAATTTGAAGTCAATATCTTAAATAGTTTTTAACATATTCCATTTTTTGCATTAGAGTTCGCCTGCGACGAGATGGAGAATGGACGATATGGCATTTCTGGACATGTATGTCAGAGAGAACAGATGCAGATTTCATACTTTGTCACTGACTATGACATATATATCTGTAGTACAAGGAACATGAAAAAGCAAAAACACAGCATACAAGAGCTCCACAGTTGTTGTTTTTTTGTTATCCCAAAAAGGGGCCGTCATAGCAAATTTCTGATACAGAAATAGACAGGAGACCATACTGAGCACCATACTGACACAAAACTACCAAAGACTGCAACCTAAGAACTGTTGTTCTCAAACAATAACATGCATTCAGTAACCCTAATTTCTTTTTATCACACATCTACTGCATTCAATAAGGAAGATACAAACACCTGAAATCATGAAAAATTGCACTTTCAAAAGTGTCTATTTTGCTATGAACTCATAACACAAATTTTGCTGTTGGCAATGATTATGTACCTCAGGTTCTATTCCAGCTACAATATTGTATAACAAATTAACCCTTACGCTGGTTGTTGCGACATATGTCGTGCCTTTACGTCATGACCATCAATGGTCGTCACGACATAAGCAGGGTGAGCCTTGCATGCCTAGTTTCACCGACACACACAGATTCGAAACAAAGGCTCAACAAGAAACTAATTTGCATGAATGACTGTGCAAGCCATGGATCATGGATTCTCAGCGTTTAAGCTTAGTTTATGGTTAGTAGAAGCTTGTAATGCATAGAGCGACTCGACACATCTGGCAAACAAAAATGGCAGCGCCCAAAGGAGAATGTGATAGAATTAGGAACTTGTTTGAAGATGTTTTAGCTGAATTTCTTGTGGAAAAAGTTGGTGAAGAAGAAGTTATGGACATTGTTGTGAATGAACTGGGTGTGGTGGGTGATAGTTTTGATTTGCATTCGTGTGTGTGCGTTTACATGCGTGGGTTTTTGTTGCTTCGTGTTGAGTTTGCCCTTAGTGTGTGTGTGTGTGTGTGTGTGTTGTGTGTGTGTGTGTGTGTGTGTGTGTGTGTGTGTCTGTGGGTGTCGGTGCTCCCTTCTGCATGTTTTAAATTGTACCCTGTGCAGTGTTCACGAAATTGGAGGCGGGTGGGTGGGTGGATGGGTGCGGGGGTGGGGATGGGGGTTGGTTCTTTTCTTCTATTCCCATATTCTTGTTGAGCGTTGTTCATAAATGTGTGTAGTGTGTGTGGGGTGGCGGTGGGAGGGGGGGGGGGGGGTAATGGGAAGAGGATGGAGTGGGGGGGATGTGGCTTGTGCATCTGTTTTCGTGCTTGCTTTGTGACCTATTGTTTTGATGCCTTTTTCTCAATATTGTGCAATGTTTATGGAAACTTTTATTTTTCCTGTATTGTGAAGCGCTCTGAGGATGAGTCTTTTTCTCTCACCGAAGAGCACTATATAAGCTCGATTTATTATTATTATTATTTATCATTATTTAGATCAAGCCCCATGTGATCGTGATTTTGAGATCAAAATGGACAATGACCAGATAAGTGCCTAAGAGAGAGGGAATCTCAAGATGCCATTCAGTGGGGAAGAAAAAAAAAATCAGTGTAGCGCTTCCAGATGATCCTAAACCTTTCAAACATAAACGGGGACAGTGTGGGCTGTTACATTTGTTGATAGTGACCATTTTTGTGTGTGTGTGTGTGTGTTATCAGCATGTGATTTCAATGTGAAAACTGAACTGTACCTTATTCATTCTTACCTGGATTACCTACACGGAAGACAGGTATAATCCACGCTGAGTTTCCTTTGAAAAGGGCTGTAACTTATTTCTGGATACTGTGGAACATCACTGACTGGATTATTTGTGAAAAAGCTCTTGAGAATCACAAGCAGGATGTGCCACCTATTATTTTCACCTTCTAGACATGTAAGCACCTTATCAAACACTCACAAGCACACCACTTCTGTTTTTTATCATTCTTTATTCAATTACTAACAATTTGTATTCTGCATGTCATGTTCAAATACTAACTATTGAAAAGTTATGCATATTATACACACGTAACTATTTTTTTTCAAACTTTCCTTCTGTTAATTCACCAGACAGCATACTTAGTACACTGTTAAATAACCAGCGTAAGGGTTAACCTTTTCACGACGTGCCGTGCGATAGCGACGGCAACTCAGTTGACCTGTTCACAATGAGCCGTTCCGTGGTGACGGCAACGCTGCTGTACTCCCTGGATGTGACGTGCCTCTATGACAGCACAACTATAAAAAATTCCCATGTTCGCTCGTCTACTGTCTAGGGATGCAGCTGCCATAAATATTTAGAACAGGGTTCTAGCCACTGGAAGGGTAAGTTTACATGCATTAGTGATGACCTTTGTGACCCCAGAGTAGCCCGAACAAAGAGACCCATCTGGCACTGGGAAGGCATATGTGGAATTTCCTGCTTCACCAACATATTGGGCAGAAGAAGAATGACATGTGGTGTTAGAACTGGTTCAGCAAAGTAGTTCAGAAGATGAGGGGGGGTAAAGGTGTACAAGTTTATCGAAAAGAATCTGAGCTTGATTTATTTTCTCTGTGTATTTAATGGTTTTATATGTCTTATCATCTGAAGCCAAAACAGTGAAAAGTGTGTACTGAGTGCAATAATTTAATTTCCTTTAAAAAAAAAAAAATTCACTTGGATTACACATACTGAATACCTCAGGCTTTCTCTGCATCTGTTCAAAGTAAGAACGAAGTTTTATGCCCCTTTTCTTCCTCATTTGCTGTTGTCATACTAACCAAACAAATGTAAACAAGATTGTGTTCTCCTATGTTGTTTCCGTAACTGTACCGTTGCTATTTTACCCAAAATGTATTTAATTCTATGTTCACCACAACGTTCGCGTTTTACCCTTTCCATTGATATACAACAACTGCTTGTTAGGTTTATATTAGGAGACGTAAAATACAATAAAAAAAGAGCGAAAATCGCGCGTCTGCAACAGTTGTAAGCATGTGCGGTGCACGCGTCTGCAGGGAAGTGACGCTGCTCTGCCGCGCACATCTGCAAAGTATTAAAATGTTTGCCCTGAAGTGAATAGTTCATCTGTGTACATTCCAGGCACCAGAAAACAATATTAAAGGAGATGTTTTTTTTTAATAATGTTTGATTACTTAGGTAATTTCTGTCAAAGCTGCACTGCTCCTATTTCCAAGCTCTACCCCAACTACATGTGCAGCAAACCTGAACAAACAAAATACAAGAATGTTGTAGGTATGTAGTCCAGCTGACAGCCTCAGAAGTTTTTCATTTGGTTGTTGGCCTATTCAATCAGGAAAAAAAAAACCTTCAAATTTCAAGAGTGTACTTTGCAAGAACTCACAACAAGCATATAGGTGCAAGTGATGACACTGCATTTCAGGATCTACTGAAACTGCAATCGTGCCTCACTGACATACCAAAATACTTCCAGTAAAGTAAACAGTTCAACTGTGGACATTGTAGAGTCTAAAATATCTAATCAGATGAGAGTTTGATAAACATTTCATTCCACTCTTACTTTCCCTAAAATGGAAAGCAGTGCTACTTGCGGCATGCTACTAGTGCGCTTTATCAGTTCTTATGTGGAAATGTTCCCCAGAGATTGACTCATAACTTGCATCCAGTCAAACATTGCTGCACCAGATAAATGGTTGTCTGTCCTGAATTTGTCCAATTCAATAATAAGCCCATTGGGGACAACATCAATGTTTGGAAGTGATGCACCGTAGTCCTTTCCACAGTCAAGCAGGGACTTTCTGAAAATCCCAAACTTTTGGGTAACTGAAGTCCCTTTCAGCCTTATAAATGTCTTAGACTTTACTGATGCATGTAAGTGGAGGAACATTCTTACTGGTCTTAATAATGATTCTCCAGCTGAAGTAAGTCTTTCCCAAATTTCTGACAAATGAGTTTTTCTGTAAAGTGGAGCAGCCACACCAACATCTTTTCCTGTCGAAAAAAACCTCACTGAACCAGCAGGCAGTTGGTAAGAAGAACTGATACAAGATGGCAGGGAAACTGGCTGTCCACATCTACTGACCAGCCCAGTCCCTTCAGCATGCTTTTTCATCTTGGAGTATAACCCATCCTCTGGTTGAGAAACAAATGACAAACAGAAACTTAATATCTTGTAAAACCATTTAAAAAATGATAATAATAACTATTTTCATCAGATCTGATCCACTTTTGTCAATAAAAAAAATATGCGTAATTTCAAGCGCGTTGTGTATGTCATCGTCAGTATGATTGAACGAATACACATTGTAGAAAATATTTTTCTAATAATCACCGTATCGGTGGCCTATCTTCTGTTTATACAATTTTCACGTGTGAGATCGGTGCATACCTGTGAATTATTATTATAGGCAGTGTGTGTGTGTCATGTGACGTAGCCTCACATCAAGGCATGTGACGCTCCATCACATTTAGTCTAGTGATATGAAGCATTTCCCCCATGCCACAACTAAAAAGGAAGAATATTCATGTGGCTTGACTAGTGTAGCAGGCGTCCCCAATAATTGTGAGGATTACTCAGTACAATGGACAAGGATGGTCATTGGGTGAAAGTGACCACTGAGAGATAGTTTAACAAGGGCTGGTAAGGTGCTGGTCATGTGTTTCGAACACTGAGTATGCACTCACTAGGAGGAGGGAGGAAAGAATTAGTTTTAGCCCAAGAGATGGCCTAAAGACTCGAACCTGTCAGGACGTTGGTCAAGGGGTCCTCACCGCTGACCAGTCATTACCAGGTGAGCCATAGTTGGGGAAAGGTACAGGGGAAAACCTTAAGAAAAGAGAAAGAAAGAATTCATATGTTGAATTGGGAAGCAGGTTACTTACACGAACCTTATTCGTGTTTCAGCCCTTCACCCTTCACCCCGTCAGCTATTCCTCCTCTGATACTGCGACCGCATCTGTTTCTTAAGTGCTGAGACGGGTGTTTAACGATGGCCATGGTGTGGGGAACACACCGATGGTTCAGCCCCAGCAATTGAAGACCCCAGGTACAGGAGTCGGATCTCATCGTTTCCCCAGTGACTGGAGAGTTCAAGGGGCAAGCACGTTTTCTGATGTGGACAGGGCATCATGACAGTAAGGGGCGAGTGCTTTCTCTGATGCAGGTATGGCATCATGAATACATGGATTATTTATTCTCCTGGTCTGGATCTTGGGCCAATGTTGTGTAAAAGGCCATGACTTTATATTATTGGAGGATGTATGTATTCTTTCTCTAGCAAGAAGGAGGAATCTAGAAAGTCTTCATTCATATAAATTTGTAACTTGATTTATCTCTCAGTGTGAAGAGAGACAGAGAGAAACATGTATAGAATTTGTTTGATAACTACTCGAGTGTGATGTTGGGATTGTTCAATTCATTTAGTAAAGTGTTTTCCCCATAGGAGAGGGGGAGAAGAAAAAACATTCTGTAGTGCGCCTTTTGGTTGACTGGAGGGATTGTGTGTGCGTATGAAGTAAATGCTGTCATGAATGCGTGTGTGCAAGAGTGACAGTGTGACAGTGTGACAGTGTGTGTGTGTGTGTGTGTGTGTGCGTGTGTGTGCGCACGCGCGCGTGCGTGCATGTGTGTTAGAGAGAGTGAGAGAGACATAGACTGTCACAGTATTTGTGCATCACATGTGCTTGGCTTGTTAAATTCACCACAGTTCCAGTTGGTAGTTAAATCTTATATGATATTCTGCTTTGGATGCATGCTTTTAGTTTTAATCATCATACTGCAGCTGTAAAGCTAATTACCAAAGAAAACAATTAACTGTGGAAGTGAATGTATTCTCTGTGTGAGTGTGTATGTGCATGCGTGCATGTGTGTTTAACAATGTATCAATATAATGAAAAATACATCAACATTGTTTATTAATTGGAGAAGGTTGCATTTCAAAGCAGGAAATGGGGGGAGTGGAGGGTGGAGGACATGTTATTCTTTACGAATAGTCACATAAAAAACTAATTATTCCCAATTGAAAATAAAATGAGGCAGGGAACAGTAAACAATAAACAGTAAACAGGTAGGGTAACTTTTGCTCCCACAAGGAAACCTAACACAGAGTAACTTTTATTCAAGACTGGCACAGCCTTTTAAACTTGAATAAAGTCAGACAAATACGAAGATGAACAATCTAATAGCGGGGGAAAAAACAAGTGCAGGCCAACAACCCCTCCCTCATCACAGTAATGACTTGGCAAAGATTTGAACTTAAAGGGGGAGAGGGGAGGGGTTTGAAGATGAAGAAAATGGGAACATGAAGTTAAGAAAATATATTATAAATACGAAAACTCTTCACTAGCTGCACGAGGGAACCATCGTAATCCCTCTTGGAGGCAGATCAATTTGTATAATACAAACTGATCTGCTGATTACGATGGTTCCCTCATGCAGCTAGTGAAGAGTTTTCATATTCATATTTTCTTAATTTTATGTTCCCATTTTCTTCATCTTCAAACCCTCCCCCCTCCCACTCCCTCCCCCCCTTTAAGTTCAAATCTTTGCCAAGTCATTACTGTGATGAGGGAGGGGTTGTTGGCCTGCACTTGTTTTTTGCCCCCACTATTAGATTGTTCGTCTTTGTATTTGTCTGACTTTATTCAAGTTTTAAAGGCTGTGCCAGTCTTGAATAAGAGTTACTCTGTGTTAGGTCTCCTTATGGGAGCAAAAGTTACCCTACTTGTTTCCTGTTAATTATTCCCATATTGAAAACACACAAAAAAAAAACCCAAACTGTAATGTACTAAAAAATGCACTATTTAATCATAGTCCTGGTTAAATCCTAGATCAGTCATTGAAACAAATATTTTGAATGACTGTGAAGAGTAGATTCGCAACACAACCTGGTTCAGACGATCGATCACAATGTTTCTAAAAATAGTAAAAAGTGTTTTTCTTCAAAAGTTTTAATATCATCGTTTATGTCCGTTATAATGCAACAAAGAAAATTTGTCTTTCATATAATAACTTAAAAATCATCTTGCTATATAAAAATATAAACTTACACCTATATTTTTTGTGATATCTTATTAAACTTTACACGACCCCTTCAATGGCTTCAAGTTTGTTACACTGTATCGACCGCTGTTGAAGTCGAGTCTAGAATTCACACGGGTCTTCCTTTTTTTTCCCCTCAACAAAATTGTGAGCAAAATATAACTTACTGACTCAAAGACAAATCATTTCTAAGGCACAATTTACCAAGATAACACTGCAAATCACTGAATATTAATGAAGAATCATGCAGCATTTGATCGCCCGTCAGCAGCACCATCATGACTCAAGCAAGTGAATATTCAAAAATAGGGTCCCACTTTTCGCAATACACTGACACCATATGCCAATTAGCAGTAAAACATTGGCTGTTGTACCCTTTAGAAAATAAAATACACTATTTCATGGTATGAGGGCCATTACAATATTTTCAGGTTTTTTTTTTGTTTTCTTGCCACTTAAAAGTAAAACTATCTGTTCAATTCACAGTATCTCTTAAAATCGGAAATGGACTTACACAAACTTCATACCACCTTGTAACCTGAGCTTTTTCCTACAAGAAAGGCTAACCTTTAGAGTGATACCATGCAACATACAGCATCTCCAGTGAATTTTCCAAGATACCAGTCCGCAGTGCAGCAAGCCACTGCAACACGGGAGGCTCTTTGACGGACATTGCCCATATTGCTCACCAACTTTGAAAAGTTGTAATTCACTTAACCTCTTCACTGCGCTGTTGACGAACAGCGTTCATCATTAAAAAGTGCCGTCTGCAATGCTCAGTTGACGAACGCTGTTCGTCACGATTCAACACTCTTTCTGTTTCGTCCAGCATGGGACTTAGCAAAATATGATAGCACTGAAGGGGTTAATACACTATAAAATGACAGAAACACAGACTGACTTAGAAAAGGTCTCTTTAATATGTTTAAACGCTGCAACAATCAAGGGGAAAACTACTGAGATGTGAGGTGTGGAAGATGACTGATTTTCAAGTCACTGTTGCTTGTAACCCAGCCTATTGCAGCCCATGGTCCTACCTAGTAAAAGCCTTTCCAGCAACTAAGACCTGGCATACCTGTTTCTGCATGATGACGATGGTTCTGTTGAGATCTTCCAGGCCATGCTTGCCCGTACGCAGGTTGCTGACTGTTTTGTTCACTGACAACAGCTTGGACTGCAAAGCTTGGAACTCCTCCGGGGTGCCAGCATTCTTGTTCTCCACTGTTCAATTATAATTGTTTAATTGATAATACAGCATTTCTCACTGATGCAATGATGTACATGCACATTGCATACTTCAACACAGTTTACACACATATTCACTGACACACTCACTTCTTCTTTCACAGCTTTTCCTTGAGCTCTTTTAAAGTCATTTTCTGATTTTAACATATTCCCTCTTTCTTCATTCACTATTAACAACACTTCTTTATTTCAGCACTTTTACTGCTCTTAACATGATACCTCACAACAATCTAAAGCTCTAAACTATGGTACAATCTAAACTTACCCCAGCCAGTAATTTGCCAGCAACACACTAATAATTTTTTTTCCAAAATGCATCATTCTTGTTAGTAATTCGCTGATAGATTAAACAACACATTCTGATTTTTTTTTAACAGAAGGGACTTTTAAGTGAAAGCATAGTCCCAGTAGATGCACATTGACTTTATGAATTATCTTTGGTCCCATACAATTTGTACCAAGTAAGTCAGTGAGGACAAATTCTTGGCTTCAACTTTCACATTCACAGTCATGACAGTCAAATATTCATCTGTTATTCTATTTTGACAAACACAGTGACAGAGGCAACTTCTGTCACTAAATGTTCTGCAGCCCTGATAAGGCCTGCATGGTTGACTGGCCTATTAGTAACATCGCTGTAAGCTTGACTAAATGGCCTGAAAATACATTAAAAACAATGAATACATCTGTATTAAACTTTCACAGTTTTAATTCAATCAATTCAGTTTACAATGAATCAGCAATCACTGAATCAGAATTGGATATCAAGTTTACTTAGAATGTCCAACCTAAATCCACTCTATCCTTCAACTGGTTAAAGTCATGTTTCAGCTGCAGATGCATCCAAATGAGCACAGCACAGGCCAGCA
The DNA here is from genome assembly GCA_033310375.1 of Conus canariensis. Classification (NCBI taxonomy): domain Eukaryota; kingdom Metazoa; phylum Mollusca; class Gastropoda; order Neogastropoda; family Conidae; genus Conus; species Conus canariensis. The sequence goes on along the minus strand of CM065726.1, from coordinate 70,830,826 downwards.
CACACAGAGCCATGAACAGAATGCAGGCCAAAGTGTAACATGTTGAACAACATCCTGGACTGGACAATCTGAAAGAAAAGAATGAATTATCACTACATTTCAAACACACTTATGGACTAAGTTTTAACTATAAAAAAAAAAAAAAGTAAAATAAAGGAATTGTTGCTGCAATATAATTCCTCTAAAAACAATCAAACATTTGTTCACAAGCAGGCATTCTGTCAATGTTTGTAATGTGCTTGTATTCATAAGAAAGAAAAATTGTGCTTTTTAACAACTGCACTGGAACAATGGAAGACAGCCACTAAGAAAGAACTAAAATGTATTATTATTTGTTTATCAATACATGTTTTGATAGGTTATTTTTAATCACTTTCGTTGTTGTTGAAAAAGCCGAACTTTGCTAATAATCTAAATCTTTTTCACATCTATTCTTATCACACATATTCTCAATGTGTCAGTGTTTATGGAAGATGATCTTACAAACTGATAAAATTAATTCTGCAGAAATTAAGACCACAATGAATACTGGATATTGCAACAAACATGAATTTTGTTTTGTGGTGGTGATGGTGTGTGTGTGTGTGTGTGTGTGTGTGTGTGTGTGTGTGTGTGTGTTTGTCAGTACAACACTATGTTAATTTGACAGTAAATGGAAACAGTCACTGTGTGTGTGAGTGTGTGTGTGTGTGTGTGTGTGTGTGTGGTGTGTGTGGTCGCGCGTGTGCGAAAGAGGTGGGGATGTGTAAGGGTGCCCAGATTAGTCTTTCTCAAACACTGAGAGAAAAACAATACGTTTTCTTCTCTTGTTGTTGTTGCCATATTTACTAGGTGCATCAGAATTAGGCGTTTACAATCACACGAGTGCGGGAAAATTAAAACTGGAGACGTATAACGCCAACACATTTCACATAAAGTATGAACGAATACAATTTACCTCTTTCCCCATTTCGGGCTTTCAAGTACGCTGAACTCCTCCACCTCAGATGAGTCCGAGTCGTTGGATCGAAGCAGCTCATGCCCACTCTGTTTTCGGCGAGGAAGCTTCTTACCGTTGCTAACCAAAGCGTCCAGTTGTCGCCGCTTTTTCATTCTTTTTGACGGTTTAAACAGAACATTCGCCCTCGATCCCGATTCCAGCTTGGCCAGCTGTTCGTTCTCCAGTACAGAATAGTCAATGGTGCCATTCATGGGTCAGAAATTGTCGAGGAAGCGATCCAAAGCAAAACGGAAATTGATCTCGTCGCTGTAAACTCCCAAATGACTGACGTGATCAACTTCTGCTGCGAAACCGGAAGTTGTCAAGGGCGAGTGTTATTTTTTATTATGATTTTCGAAAATGTTTAACTTTAATATTGTTTCCTTTTGTATAGAACCAACCTTAAAAATACTTAATTCCTGTTTTATTCGATTACACTGGACTTTCAATAATTTCCAAAGACAGCTTTTACACAATATTCACATCGTGAAATAAACGACCCCCCCCCCCCCCCCCCCCAGTTACAATTATGACAGACAACTCTTTTATTTACAATTTTCCACCGAATATTATTACCTCCCTTGCCACATTTTTATTTACTCCCTCGACTAAAACGGAGAATTCGATGGGCACTGCGGTCTCATGGCTGCGGTGCAGCCTACCAACCGAGTGTGTCACACGTTTGTAAAAAAATTATATATATAATATAATGCATATTCTTATATTTACAAAAATGTGCTTGGAGCAGTGTACTCGCTCTCCAGTCCTGACCTGATCTCTGTCACGTCTATGGTAGGCGGACCTAAAAACATAATGACTTGTCACAATGACTGTATCAGTCATCATACCTAGTTAGCATTTCACTGTGTGTGATTAACGAATTCAATGTGCAATTCATGGGTAAAAAACAGGTTCATATGGAGGAGGGAGAGGAGTGGGTGAGCATGCACAATGCATGGGGAGGGGAGGATTGGAATTGTAACAAAACTACTTTTTGTCTTCTATTGAGGAGGAGCCACTATCAATTTGTAGATTATTCTGTGGGATGGGTAAGGCAAGCCAGTGTATTGTACAGGCTGATACTCTGGCACGTCTTGTGTGTCATGAGTGGTGGCCTGCAGAGTATTTATTGAATGGCTGTTCTATTCTCTGATTGCTCTGGATGAACTATGAGTCGCTGTATCGAGTTCTGCACTGAATGAGACAGAACTGCTGTTTGTGTCCACAAGGCTGCAAAATAGGGAGTGCAGCAAGTTTTTTCTTTTTTTTTTCTTTCTTTTTTTTGCTTTTTAAATGTGTCAGGGTTTTTTTTCTGTCCCATTTTCTGAGCCACCTTAACGGCATTGTACCAATGCCCCTCATTACCACCTCCTGTCCAAAGCCATAGCCCAGCCCAGCCCACCACAGCCCTGGCACCGGTAATCCACAGGGAGCAGTCAATGCCAAGTCGTCAAGAGACAACCCACCACAGGAGACACTGCTCTGCTGCCGAGTCACTTTGGTGGAGTTCGGTGCTGCCTGTTCCAGTCCAACATACTCAGGACACCACCTACTATGCCCCCTACTGATGACAATAATTGCTAAGTCATGAAGCCGGTGTGAATGAGCCCCCCCACCCCCCACCCCCGGGAAGGCGCCACCATGTCCAATACTGGTGACCCTGATGGAACTAAATGTGACGAGAGGTGGATGAGTGGTGGGTCCTCTAGGGGAAGGACTTGGAATAATTTCTCGATGAGAATTATCTTAACATTTCACTTACACCCTCTCTCTTACTAGTGGTGGAAGGAGCAACTTTCCAGTACTAGTCATCGAAAGAAATTTGTATTTGTTCCGGGTCTTGTTAAAATATGTAAAAGTGGCTGTGAGATAATTTTCCTTAGGCCTGTACTCTTAGAAGTACTTGTAGCTCTGAGAGACAGAATTGAAGAGAGAAGTTCAAACATTCAACATTTGATTGAACAACAGAGAACTGACACAAGTTAAATGCAATTTCACACATCAACTTTACTTGCTTACACATAGGTAAGTATTTACATGTCACTTAAATAGGCAAGGTTTTAATTCTCATTGAACCACAACAATGAGGGGCCCTTCCTCACTCCTACTTCACTTGCTTACACTTTGCAGCCGCTTAAGTTGGAATACAGTGGGCCTGTCTAAGTTACTCTGAATGCATATGGTTATTATACATCCACTTCGCTTGCATACACCCAGTGCAGTAGCCAAAGTGGTACTCATAGACAGGTTCTCACTGTTTCATCATAATGTGAGGGTAAGGGTCTGATGGGTTTGAGTCCAGGGGGGTTAATTTCTTAACTTATATCGGAGAGGGCAGCTGATCTCTCCTGTGGCTGGTGACTGCCCCTCCTGTGTAGATTGGTTGTCTAGTGTCGCCCCGGTTTAAAGGGTAGCCATGGTGTCTGACGTTCCCCCGGTTTCTGGCGTAGCCCCAGAGTATGGTTTCGCCACAATGTGTAGCGTGACCAGGATCCCAGTTCTGTGATAAAGAGAACTTGGTCTGTAGGTGAGAATCTGATTTACCCTTTTTTACTTTCAGAAGAGGTGTGAGACTCAGCCAGCAAAGTTTTCTCTATGGTAGAGTTTCTACTATAACTATCAATCTCCACTTTTGTTTAAAGGCTGCGTTAAGCTTACAAAAGGTTGGAGACAGTAATACAATGCTACACACTTTCAGTCAGACAACTCTTCCATGTTTCTTATGAATTAAATCACATTGACTTGGGCTACACTTAGTCCAAGTACACATGTGGTGTAGACTTAAAGTCTACACTACAAATCATTCCAACAATCACCAGTATTTACAAAATCAGCTTAGCAGTTTTTAACCTAGCACAGGCATACTGTTTTTCTGATCAAAATTTATCATTGAATTATCATCTTAACAGATAGAATTGCATACTAGCAAAAGTCAGGGTGAACACAAAGAACAGTGGTCAGCTTGTTAACAAAGAATCATAACTACACTGACAGAGCTTTTGCCATATGATGGCAAGCAAACTACTACACAGAATAATCATTCATCAGTTTGATAAATGTCACTAAGTAATAGTACAAAGTTACAATATTAACCCACACGGCATACATAAAATCAATACATAGATTCGAAAATGTAAAACATAGTTTCAACTCACTTTTCCTGGGATGAACAGTGAATGAGACTTGAGATCAAGGAGTACCAGGAGGTTACCAGGCCTTCTCTCTCTAGTCGTCCCCTAGTCTTTCACTGTTCTGATCTACAGGCAGTCTTGAGGGGTCAGTGAAGTTGCGACTCTATGTGTCTGGTATATGTATTCTAAACTGCCAAATCGGGTTTCTGATCTGGCTGACAAGGTGTCAGTCAAACACCGGGAGTGAGAGGGGGAGGGATCTATTCTTATCATCATTCGCCGCGGAAATTGTTTGAACTTAATTGGCGCCGGCTCACTGAGATCAGCGGTCGGTTAATTTATGTGTCCGTATAGATGAATGCTAATTTAGACCGTCGTGGGGAAAACACAGTGACATCATTTACCAAAGGTCCACGCACGCGGACGGTAAATATGAAAGAGAGAGGGGGGTAGGGAGTTTTGGGGAAGGAGGGAGGTTTGCCGGTTACCCTTTGTGGGAAGTGAAGACGCATGTTGCTCGGGGGGGGGGGGGGGGGGGGGGGGGGGTGGAGGGGGGGGTGGAGAGAGCAGCTACGTGCCTTTGTGTCACGGGATAGGAGGGGGAGGGGTTGGTGAAGATAGCGCTGGGAAGGGGGGGGGGGGGGGGGAGATGGGCAATTGCTACAATGCAATGTGGGGGGGGGGGGGGGGTTTGAGAGGGGAGAGTGGGCACAGATTTGAAATCTATTCTTTGGTTTGGGGTTTGAGTGGGACCGATCGGATGGGTTTGTCAAGCGTTTCGTTACACTAAATCAAGGCCATAGACTTGGAGAGGACATCAAAACTGAAGTCACAATGAGAACACAGCATGAAGGGTCACAGAATCTGAAATGCTTTTTTTGATGCCGATTAATGAGAATGATGACGATGAAGATGATGTTGTGGATTTTCATTCCAGTCTGAATTTGCATGATAGGGCTGTACTCTGAGCTGACTTTTATAATATGTCCTAGTGTCAACCAGGCCAGAGAGATACAGACAGCTGCAGTGTTGGTCAGGAAATTTGAGCAATACCCTATGAGACACATCCATTTAGTGGATGAAACTCGACTGTGTGGTTCCAGTCTTCCCAACTGAGCCTGTAGCAATCTCAACTCTGGGTAGGAGCTGGTCAGGGCAGAAATATCCCACATGGCTCTGATGGGAATCGAACCAACGACCTCTCAGCCAGGAATCAATGACACTAACCACTTCGCCACGGCACTGGTGAGTGGAGCAAGTTTCACTCACAGGCTAGGGCAATGGACAAGGTGAGGCCAATGCAGATGTAAGTTTCCCAGATAGAAGACGCATATTCCAACAATGGACACATAAAGGTTTTGTTGTTCCATTATGCTGGTGCTGATGAATTTAACGATCTGTCTATGAAACCCCAGGGTCATGCATGCTTTGGCACAGATGTTGCAAATGTGATTCTCCTAGCTCATCTTTTGATGGATGAATGCCCAGTAATCCCACTCTCGTAAAAGTATCCAGACTGTGACCAGGCAGCACACGGAAGTACTGGAGTGGTTTCCTATTCCTGGTGATTGTCAGAGCTCAGAATTTCCATGTTCCAGCTCGTCTCCCATTGGCTAAATGGCTATCAGGTCAAAGTCCTCACTGCAGAAATTGGAGCTAGGGGGTTTGTAGGAACGTCTGCATACAGCCTTATGAAACAGCTCTCAGTTGCAGGGAGGGAAAAAACCAGAGCCCTGAAAGCAATGGCAGAAGCGGCAGAGAGGTGTTCAAGCTGGATCTGGTCAAGGAGGAACAAAAGTGAACTTCATAAGGCTTAATTTCCCTACAAATATCAGGTGTCCCTGTGGCTCAGTGGTTAAAGCGCGAGTCATTAAGTGGAAAATGAGCATGTCCAGAGGGTCATGGGTTCGAATCCCAGCCATGGCTCGTCCCAAGATGGGGGAAAAAAAAAAGGGGCAGCAGAGGGACATCCGGAGTCATGAACCGGGTGTGGCCCAACCCCCCTAGAGTGTCAGGAGATAGGGGCCGAAACACTTGCTTGAAGGGGGCTTCTCTTCTGAGGACTCTCTGCTGCCACGCTCTCCACGAGTTTCTTTCTACTGATGCATGGGTAAACCATTGACTTCCGGGAATAGGCCGGAGGACGTCCGGGAAAGACCGGAGGACACTGGGAAAGACCAGAACCAAGGGCTCTGTGGGCTGGCTCCCCACTTTGCCTTAAACATGTGGCTACTAAGAATAAAAGGAAAAGATGCTCCCAGGATTCACCGAAAGGGGGAGAGAATGATGAATCCATCGGTGCTCAACCAATCATGACTGCAAATCCCAAACGGACTATGAACATGGACCAAATGGAATATCCATGTGTCTGTGGAAAGCGTTTCGCTACCACCCGTGGCATGAAGATCCACAGAACAAAGATGGGATGTGTGAAGACTCATCTGAATGAGCAGCAGCGCACTGCATCAGCAGATAAGACGTCGGAAGACCAAGGCCAGGATTTAAACCACAGTGCCAAGGACATCCACGCTGTTGGTTCGGATGAGGAATTTGCACAGGCCCTCGATGCCAGGCGCCTGAAACTCAACCTGCCACGAGCAAACGAAACTGAAGATTGGGAGAAACTGGATGCAAAAATCGTCCAAAGACTCGATGCACTGATAGGGAAAAGCACCCTGGAACACAAACTAGCCACATATGGGGACATTGTGTATGCCACATGTAGAGACGCCTATGGAGCAAAACTACCCAAAGAAAAAACACCTCCAAAGAAATCCAGACGCCAAGAAAAGATGGACAAGATCAGGGTCCAAAAGAAAAACCTCAAGATGCAAATGAAGACCGCACTGCCAGCTGAAAAACAAGGCTTGGAAAAACTGTGGAAAGACCTGAAGAAAAACACAGCGCCCTCAGCAAAGCGGAATCTGCGAGGAAGAGGAAGAGCAAAAAGAAGAAGACACAAGAGCGCTTCTTCAGAGACCCCTTCCAGTTTGCCAGAACACTGTTTGAGCAGCCAAAATCTGGGACCCTAAGTGTGGACAAAGGAATTCTTGAGCAGCATCTGAGGAAAACATACTCTGACCCACAGAGCAAAGCACCACTCGACATTCAAGGTCTGGTGTGGCCAACCAACCCTGAGGAACAGTTCAATGGCAAGCCTCCAACGTTGGCGGAAATCAAGAAGGTGGTCGACAAAGCCAGAGCCAAATCATCACCAGGGCCAAACGGAATACCTTACCAGCTTTACAAGAAATGTCCCAAGGTGCTGGAGTGGCTCCACAGGCTGCTGCGATCGGCTTGGAGAAACCAGAAGATCAGCGGCCAGTGGATGACGGCAGATGGTGTGTACATCCCCAAAGAGCAAAACTCAAGTGACATCAGCCAATTCAGGCCAATATCACTACTGAACGTCGAAGGGAAAATCTTCTTCTCTGTCATGGCAGCAAGGCTGACCAAGTACCTGATGGAAAACAAGTACTTGGATGTGTCAGTCCAGAAAGGTGGCATCCCAGGCGTGGCTGGCTGTGTAGAACATGCCACAATGATCTGGGACGCAATCCAAAAAGCAAAAACAGAAAAGAGAGACCTGGACATAGTGTGGCTTGATCTGGCAAACGCATATGGATCTGTGCCCCATGAGATGATACAGTTGGCTCTTGAGATGTACCATGTGCCAAAGAACATCCGCGACATGCTCAAGAAGTACTTCAATGGCTTCTCAATGCGGTTCTCTACCAAGGAGTACACAACAGACTGGATCAACTTGGAAGTGGGTATTGCAATGGGCTGTGCAATTTCCCCAATACTGTTCGTGCTGGCAATGGAACTCATCTTGAAAGCAGCAACAAACAACGCGAGACAAACAGACCTTGGCGATGGATACAAGATGCCTCCTCTCAAGGCCTTCATGGATGACACTACAGTGATTTCATCCAGAGAAGACGAGACACGTCATGTGCTGGAGAGGCTGGACGACATAGTTGCCTCATCCAGAATGAAGTTCAAGCCAAAGAAATCACGGAGTCTCTCACTGAGGAAAGGAAAAGTGGCCGGATCTGTGGTCTTCAGTGTTGCCAACCAGGCCATTCCAACAGTCACAGAAGAACCAGTCAAGAGCCTTGGAAGATGGTATGATGATACGCTGAAAGACACACAAAGAGCAAAAGAAACCAAGCAGATGTCGGAGGAAGGCTTGGAGACCATTGACCAGTGTGGGCTCCCTGGCAAATACAAGGTCTGGTGTCTGCAGTTCATGCTGATACCAAAGCTCCTGTGGCCTCTGATGATATACGACATCTGCACCAGCATAGTGGAGGCAATGGAAGCCAAAATCAACAAGTTCACAAGGAAATGGCTTGGTGTCCCACCCTGTCTGACTGACATAGCGCTGTACTGTCGCCAAGCAAAGCTAAAACTACCACTGAAATCCATCCTGGAGGAATACAAAGCAGGGAAGATCAGACTTCAAAGCATGCTGGAGGACTCAGGAGACAAGGTGGTAGAAGCAATCAAGCCCCAGCTGAAGACAGGCAGAAAATGGAAAGTTCAAGAGGCGATGGATTCTGCAAAAGAAAGTCTCAAGATCAGAGAAATAACAGGACACACACAGACCAACAGACAAGGACTGGGGGTGACCAAAACTGAATGGTGGTCAAAGGCCAAAGGAAAAGCCAAAAGAGACATGATGATTCAGGAGATGAGAAAAGAAGAAGACCAAAAAAGACTCCAAAAAGCAGTCCAGCAGAGCCAGCAGGGGCAATGGACAACGTGGGAGAATGCACTCCAAAGAAGTCTCACTTGGAATGACATTTGGTGCATGGCCCCTCTCAGGATCAGCTTCATTCTCAGATCTGCATATGACCTTCTGCCCTCAAATGCAAACCTGGTGAAGTGGGGGAAAACAGACGATCCTGCATGCCCCCTCTGCCATGAAAAACAAACAGTGGAGCATGTCCTAAGCTCATGTAAAGTAGCCCTGGCTCAAGGAAGGTACACATGGAGGCACAACCAAGTGCTCAAAGAGATTGTACAAGTAGTCTGGGCTAGTACCAACACCACAAAAGGGAAAATCAGGACTCCAAAAGCACCCGCAACATTCTTCACGGCAGGAGGCAGCAAATCATGGCCAAGAACAACAGTGCCACTCGAAACATGCAAGCAGAGTCTGCTGGACGGGGCAGATGACTGGGAGTGCACTGCAGACCTCCCAGAATGGAAGAGTCACCCAGAGATCATCAGCAAGAGTGGCATGAGACCAGACATAGTAGTCCACTCTAAGTCAACCAAGCAGCTGATCATGATCGAGCTCACGGTGCCATATGAGAACAGAATGGAGGCAGCTCAAATCTACAAGACTGAAAAGTATGCTGATCTGGCAAACAGCCTGAGGAGAGAAGGCTATCAGGTCCAAAGTCCTCACTGCAGAAATTGGAGCTAGGGGTTTGTAGGAACATCTGCATACAGCCTTATGAAACAGCTCTCAGTTGCAGGGAGGGAAAAAACCGGAGCCCTGCAAGCAATGGCAGAAGCGGCAGAGAGGTGTTCAAGCTGGATCTGGTCAAGGAGGAACAAAAGTGAACTTCATAAGGCTTAATTTCCCTACAAATATCAGGTGTCCCTGTGGCTCAGTGGTTAAAGCGCGAGTCATTAAGTGGAAAATGAGCATGTCCAGAGGGTCATGGGTTCGAATCCCAGCCATGGCTCGTCCCAAGATGGGAAAAAAAAAAAGGGGCAGCAGAGGGACATCCGGAGTCATGAACCGGGTGTGGCCCAACCCCCCTAGAGTGTCAGGAGATAGGGCCGAAACACTTGCTTGAAGGGGGCTTCTCTTCTGAGGACTCTCTGCTGCCACGCTCTCCACGAGTTTCTTTCTACTGAGGTCTTCTTGAAGCTGTTGTTTATCCTGGTAGCTGGAGATCATCCTGTATGCTGCTGTATTGTCAACAAACTTGCTGTCAAATTTAGGTTGCCTGGCAGCTCACTAATGTATGCTAGGCACAAACACAACCCCTGAGGTATCCCTGATTTCACACTGATAAACGAGGAAAAAAGCCACCCACCAAAACTGCCTGACACTGTCATCTGAGAAAGTCGGATATCCGTGCATCCATAGTATCCCTGACACCATAGCATTGGAGCCTATGTAGCAGCAAGCTGTGGTTCACTTTGTTGAATGCCTTGGAAAACTCTATGATCAGGATATCTATCTGATTGCTACTTTTCAGGTTGGCTGTCAGTTCTGTGAACTCCAGGATTTGGGTCTCACAAGATCTACCCTTTCTGAAACTGAGTTGCTTTGCGTCAAGGATGATATGAATCTCAAAATGCTGCATCACTGTACTCATGATGATATGTTCAGTAACCTTGCACATGATGCTAGTGAGAGAGACTGTTCTGCAGTTGGCCAGCCATACTGTACATTGGCATGATGTGCACTGCTCTCCAGGCTGCTGATACAGTTCCTGCTGACAGGAAACTCTGAAAGAGAACTGTCACATGGCAGAAGCCAACTCAGTTGCCAGTTTTTTAAGGAGGCGAAGTCATATACTGTCAAGGCCACACGCCTTGTGAGGATTATGGCTATGGAGTCATGCCATCACCCCACATTCTGTTATAAATATTTCATTCATAACTAGGTTTCTGTATGGCATTCCTGTCTTTGGGAAAATTCTGTGCTCATGAAGATTTTCCCCTTGCCAAAGACTGAGTGAACATAATGATTTAGAACTTTTGTCTGTTCTTTTGGGTCGTAGTCAAGCAGCTATCTTTTCTGAGTGGAACAACACTGACATTGTAAGCCTTCAGGCGTCAATGTAGGCCATTCCAGATTGACTGGCAGAGCTTTCCCTGAATGACGCTTTGAACGCTCTTAATCTCATCTTTCAGTTCCTCGGAACCAGTTCTCTTCATTGGCCCGTAGATTCTGTCTCTCTTGTGAACAAGTTTCCTATCTCATCCGTGACTAATGATGGGCTTGGCTATATACTAATTGTTCAATGTGATATGTGGGTGTTTACAGCTTCAATGATGACATTTTTTAAGGCAGGCCATATTCTTTTACTGTTGCCGTGTCCTAAATCATAAACCAACGTCGAGATAAGATGCATTTTTCTTTCGGCTATCCTAGTCTGTCTTCGCATTGAGAGGGATCTTGTATGGTGCTAACTTCTTCAGTGTATGGGATACTGTGGTCAAAGGGGCCTGAGACAACGTCTACACATGAAAAGTGTTGCTTGGATCAGTTGGGAACAAGTCTAGAGTGTTGTCTTCCCTTGTTGGTTTCATGACTAGCTGCTCAAGACCATTGACGATGTTTAGGAAATCATAGTGGAGGCAAGGAAATGGAGATTTGTGTTCGAGTTTTATTCTCTACCTGCCAGTCCAATTCTGGAAAGTTAAAATTCCCTCCAATAAGGAGGTGGGGATTCCTAAGCTGTATAGCTTTCTGTATTGATGTTTTAAATTTTGCCAGACTGGGTTCATCTCCCACACTGAGTCTGTATTACGCACGCATGTTAAGTGTGCAGTACCCTTTCAGCTTTGCTCTCACACACAGCAGTATTTTATTGAAAACATATTTTGTAGCCTTTTATTTTCATTTTTCTGCATAATTTTGTTATTACAAAATAATGATCTGTGTGTGTGTGTGTGTGTGTGTGTGTGTGTGTGTGTGTGTGTGTGACAAAATTTTATATATTCATTTTATTTACTATTTGATTATAGGAATAGTATGTGGAAGGGCTGTGTGAGGGAAAGCATGAAGGAGATGAGGGTGCAGATCAGTTTTCATTATGTGCTTTCTTTTTTCCCAACAACTATCCTATGCTTCAATTCTTTCACGTTCTATAAAATATATACATCACTCCATTCCTGATATTTTTTCTTCTCTTCAATATTCAGTTCTTAACTTGATGTTCCTTTTCTTCGGTACTGTCAATGTAACTGTTCCTAGGTCACACTTAGACTTAAATCAGCATACAGTTGGGGAGATTTATTATAGGAAGGAACAATGTCTTCTTCCTTCAGACAAACACTTTCAGCATGTTGAAGATTACTTCGTACATGAGGGGACAAAAAAAGGAGACAAAACAAAACAAATAGAATACAATGAACAACAACAACAACAACAACGAAACAGACCATAAGGCAGACAACTTACTAAAGAAGAAAGTGCCACTACATGTGGATCTGCTGGCAGGCTATAAGCTTTTCATTTCCTGTATACATGGAGCCCTTTCACAACTCCAGATGTGGCCAAGAGCCATGCCCAGGCCCTCAAAATGCCGCACTCTACCAAATAGGGAAAAAACGATAGTTGTCAGGGAAGAGAAGCAGGGATGAAGGGGAAGTGGGGGAGTACAAGAAGCTTTTTTAAGATTTAAGATTAGCTTAGATGCTGGAAAGATTCTACTGACGATGCAGATGCTGCCTCCTCTGGAGCACATTCCACTCCATAATCATGCCAGTAACAAAAAGAGAGTTTCTGGTAGTCTGATCTGCAGGGGTGAACAGGGTATGACTGGAAGCTGGTTTGGTGCTCCGCCTGGATCTGGGGATGCACCTACAGAGATCAATTTGTTATGAAATTTGTAAAAGTTTTTAAGGCATGCCCTTCATCTCCTAAACAGCAGTGAAGTCTGCTCAAAACTGGACAGCAATCTACTCACACTAGAGGTTCTCCTTTATCTCTGGCACATCACCTCATGGCTCCATGCTGGACACCCTCCAAGATCTTAACATGTTTGTCATTATAAGGGTACTAAACAGAGAAAGGGTACTCGGATACTGGTCTGACAAACTGTTGATGCATTTGCTGGAGTTGGAATATGGAGATTTGGATAGAGAATAGAGACACATGTTGGTCAACTAACCATCACTGCAGACATTCAAATCTCAGGTAGAGAAAGTGGGAGCATGCAAGGAAGAGAGAGAGAGAGAGAGAGAGAGAGAGAGAGAGAGAGAGCAGGTGCAACATGACGCTGACACACACATAAGCTCAACAAAAACGTACAAAACATACACTTGAGACATACAAGCATAGATTAGATAGTACTCTTTTCTCCCCTTTCCATACACTGTATACTCGAAACACACCGGAAATCAACAGGGGAAATCGAGCACAGCACAAACTGAGGTGTACATGTTACTCATAATACACATTATGCAATCTTCTCGCTTCTCTGAGAGCCATGTAATGCAGACAAGGCTTTTCTGCTGTAAGGTTCAGGTGGAAGGGACAGTGTTGTTCCACCATCGTCAGAAAAGTGTCACATGGCACACAGCTAATTCAGTAATGTGGAATCTGGTGAACATAGGGAAGTCTCTCAAAGCACGCAACTAAGTCACTGATATGGAACCTAGTGAAAATGTACCAGAATCTGCTAATTGGTCACAAGAAAAATAACTGTGGATAAGAGATTTAGACAGCACATACTGGTGACTGTTCTCAGAACAAATATTTAAAAATCCCTGATGTAAATTTGTTCATTCAGTACAGCAACTAATTCCTATGTTCCTGAAGAGTAACACAAACAGCTGGCCTTTCCCTTTCTTCCCATTCTCCACACTACAGTGTATATCAGAATTACCCATATGTATTGGAAACACCCACACGTATTGATCTGGTCTTTGAGATCGCTGATCTGTTGGAGAGTCAGGTAGGTGACAACGCCCAGTGCGACGATAGAGAAGAGGAGAACGGCGACGATCACTATTTTAAGTAGCATCCACAGGGAGCAGATGCTGTCATCAGATTGGCGCCGCAACCCCCTCCTGGCAACACAACATGTTGATCTTCTTTTTTTTTTTTATCATACTGAACACTTACTGAATACCATTCAATTGTACTTGAAGCACTGTGAACAGTATTATAATAAAGCCAATGTATATACCAACAACAACAACAAATTATTACAATACATGCTTTTCTTTGATGCCCCATTTCCAATCTTGGGTCAGAAAAAAAATAGAATAAACAAAAATTACCCATAACTTAACAGTATTTTAAGTTATATAATCTACTACAAAGGTGCATGCACGTACGCACGTGCACACACACACACACACACACACACACTCTCTCTCTCTCTCTCCCTCACTCTCTCTCTCCTGTACCTTCACAGTTTAACCCTTTCACTGCCATAGGCGCCTTTTGGCAATGACAGGGCTGAGCGCCGAAGGCGCCATTTGGCGACTAAGTAGGGTGACCTAACTCCTGATACTCTCACGATCCTAGTTCATGAGATAAAAAGCCAGCAATAAACGTCATAGTTGGGGGATGGTCTGGCTGGTGCTCACAGCCATTTGCTTTGTCAGAACACTATTCAGTTCAGTGTTTTATCGACTTTATTCCGATTGTTTTTCCATTCACTATGACGTCACCACCAAGCACTTCATGTACTCGACCTTGCCGTACATTTACCACAGATCAAGTGCTGGGAATATTGAATAGACGGTCAGTTGTTCCTAATACAGATGAAGAAGACCCAGACAGTCACAAGTAAACAACGATAGTGAGGGCTTGACCGAATTATTGCAACGTCAGACGTTGGACCATGGCCAAATGGTTGGGAGACTGACGAGACGCCCACTTACTACCCTACCACGTGTGCCCCAGTGTTTTTGCGTTGAGCCAGCCAGCACTGACCGACTATTCACTAACTCTATGTGAGGGAGCGAACTAAGACTTTAGGCAACGAACTTCACACACACGCTGTGGGCCGACTCTTGCTGGTCGAGGTTGAAAGGGGCGTGGCCGACTGACACGTGAGAGGCGAGCAGCAGAGACGTGTTTGAGTGGGTGTACAGCTGATCATATAGATCAGCTGAATGGCAAGGGTTCAGAGACCAACAGGCACATGAATGACTTTGTGTTCATAAAAAAAACATTACTGTTGAGAGTGAAAGGGACTGTGTGTGTGTGTGTGTGTGTGTGTGTGTGTGTGTGTGTGTGTTCCCTTTTTCTTTCTTACATGTGTACCAGTTAGGCATAAGAATGTGTGTGTGTGTGTGTGTGTGTGTGTGTGTGTGTTCCCTGCTATTGGAGTAGTTGTATTTGTGGCTGTTTCTTCCACTTTTCTGTTGGAAATACCATACTTTCTTGTCTTCAATTATGAGTGGAGTATTTTGCCTCCCTTGTTGAGAGTTTGTTGGCATTCTTTCTTCATTTTTTACGTTTAGAAGAAACATAACATTCTTTTTTTTTTATTGCATATTTTTTGCACTTGAAATTACTAAAAATTTGAAATTGTTGTTGACTTACCATTACTAACATGTTGTGACATAATAACAGTACAGTGTATATCCTCCATTTTACAAAAAAATAGCATGAGAATTGGTTGTTTAGTTCCAGAGATATCCACGTTTCACATATGCTGGTATAAAATAAGAGCTTTTTTGGAAAAATGGCTGGCGATGGGGATTTATGCAAAATAGAATGTCTGGCAGTGAAAGGGTTAAGTTCAATTTCCAGACAAACAAATCAGCTGTGCAGGATTAAGCATTTCTTAAACCTTCATGCCAGGAAATTATTCCTACATGCACATATTCTCTTTTCAATCAATTATTGTTCAACAGTATTTGATTCTGCTAGTGCTCATGCCCTGAAACCTCTCACCAGTGTCTACAAAAGAGCACTTGAAGCAGTTCTTTTAAAATCGCCTTGTCTTGGTGAAGGGATTATACTAAAGCAGGGGCTCTTCCGCTAGAAGAAATGTTTGCTGTCAACAAATGTTTGCTAATGCAAAAAACTGCTTCGGGTTTAGCACCACAAACTCTTCAGTCTAAATTTATCATAAACCCTAGGGATTCAACCAAATTCCAGGTTCCCACACCTAGATCTATTTAAATCAAGCTTATCTTACTCTGGTAGTGTGATTTGGAATTGCCTTCCACATCATTTCTGATGCACTCAAAATGCAGAATCCTTCGGGAAAAGTTAATGACACATTTCACAGCAGACCATTACTATTAGGGACAAAATACATACACCATGGCGCACCCTCTGTTTTACTCATATTTAAAGTGATGTGCCGCTTCCTTTCCATTGATTTTTTTTTTAACTAGATAATGTTAAATGAGAGATATGGCTACCATTGCTTTTATCAATGATTGTAATTATATCATGATGAATGAATGTTGTGATCACTTATTCCATTGGTGCATTGTCACTAATTGATTGATGTCCTAATACTTTTGATTTCTTGAAGCACTACATGGTGATATATGTGTGTCGTGATTACTGTTAATTATATTGATGTATTGTTGTTCTTCATTCAAATTCCATAGTAATGTTTAGCATATAATATTTTGGATGAGACAAATGAATATGTAATTCTCTCTCTCTCTCTCTCTCTCTCTCTCTCTCCTATTTACGGCTGCGTGTCAATGAATTGTCACTTAATTGATAATTCTAGTCTTGGGAAGAGTATGAACAGTTCAAGAAAGATAAAAAAAAAAGATGGGGGAGAAAGGAGGATGATTATGATGGCACCTCTCTCTCTCTCTCTCTCTCACACACACACACACACACACACACACACACACATGCACACGCACACATCATGATAAATAAGTGTTATGATTATTGATACTAGGAATTCATTGTCGCTAACTGATAACTGATTGTAGTACTGTTCATTCTCGTCTTGCTTTGTAACCACATCATGAAAATGAAAAAAAAAACAAACAAACAAACAAACAAAACCAAAAAAGTTGATATTATTTATATATTGTAGTTGTCTAATTATCATCCTTAGCAGCTTGTTGTATGTTAATATTTTACAAAAGGAATGTCTCTCTCTGTCTCTCTCCTTCGATAGGAGGATCACTTATTCTATGTCTGTGTGTGCTGATTTTTTCTTTTTTGTAATCAATTTCTTTATTCTTGTTTGTTGTTTCAATTGCTTTTTTCCCTTTAAAGTCATCTGCACCTTAAACGTTAATAGAGGAACAACTCATCAACTTTTTAATGTATTTGTGAAGATATGTGTGTTTGTTGAAAGTTTTGTCAGTTTTAGTCGCTAGTCCCTTAGCGGGGGGCAAGGGCCAGATGAAAAAAAGCATGTTTGCATATCTGTTACCTTTGGAAATAAAGATTATCATCATCATCATCATCATCATCATCATCTCCAACACTGGTCCCCTGAAGGGGACAAAAGTACAAGCCTTAGAAAGCTTAACAGGCATGCTTTCATAGCTTATTATTAAATCATATAAAGTGAAAATGACTCAAAATGTTTTTGTGATCGTATACTTCAAAGTGGGCTCTTGTGTTGCACATTAAGGTATGCTCTTACTTAAGTCCTATATATTTTGTATCTGATTGATTAACTACCGTTATCTTTGCTTAATTGGTGCTAAACTGTATATATGATGATGAGATACCTTGTAACTGGAATTTAACCTGAATTATTATCATCAATATAACGATTGTTACAACTCCATACTGTTACAAATATTATATCTATTACTGTTACCACAGATTAAGTATACACAGATAGTTCACTGCCTTCTTTCCCTTACTATCTTGTTACAAGCCAAAATTTTGATTATTTCCCTTTGCTCTGGGTGGTTAAAGTATTCAGGTTTAGTATTTGCTGTTGCATTCAAAGCAGCATATTTCAGGTTTAAAACACACTGATACATTCACATACAACTCATACACATGCATGCATGTACATAAATACGCACACACACACGCACGCACGCACACAGGAACGTACACAAAAGAACACACACACAAACTGCACTCATTTAACCGCATGCATATGCATTCACACGTGCGCACACACACACTGAAGCTCATGCACACACACACTAACACACACATGTCTGCGCACACATATACACATATGCATGCATGCATGTTATACACACATGCGTTTGGATGCATACACAAATGCATACACACATGAGTGCGTGCACACACACACAGGTACACTCATACGCACACACACACACACACATGCATATGCACACACACGTGCACATACACATGCATGCACACAGTTACACACGTGCACACACATATGCATGCAAGTACACAAATACACAAAGGTACACCCACACATACACACATGTGCATGCGCAGACATGTATGCACAATTGCAAGCACGGTTTTGGAGCAGGACAGTTCACCCCAAGAGAGTTCACCCCAGGCAATTCACCCATCGTAGACAATTCACTTCTGGACATTTACCCCTGACAACCCGCCCTCCTGACAATCCGCTCCCATTGTGCATGTTGCAGGTCTACTTGCACAAACTCAAAGACGTGTATAATGTGTGTGTGTGTGTGTGTGTGTGTGTGTGTGTGTGTGTGTGTGTGTGTGTGTGTGTGTGCATGTGATGTGTACGATTGCATAACAACCACCACACAATTATGCATGCACACTGACACACACACACGCACGCACGAACGCACGCACGCACACACACACACAGAGGCCCACACACACAGAGGCAGAGGCACACACACACACACGGGTAGACAATCACACGGACATACAAACGCACACACACAAACACACACACGCACACACACACAGAGGCAGACCCCCCCCCCCCCACACACACACACACACACACACACACATGCAGAGGCACACACACACGCGCACACACACACACACACATACACAGAGGCAGACAACCCCCCCCCCCCCCCCCCACCACACACACACAGAGGCAGACACACACGGCACACACACACACGCGTGCGCACACACACACACACAGAGCCACACACACACATATATGGGCACACACAGACACACACACACACACAGGCGCGCGCACGCATGCACACACATGCATTATATCTTGATATATGCTCAGACGTACGCGTATGTTTATGTCAGTGTCGTTTGACCTAGTCTATTTGTGAACAGATCTATCTATATGGTGCTTTTTTCTCCTTCCCAATTCGTTCACCCATTCACCCACCCTCTCACCCATATCCTATGCATACATGCATGCACACATGTAATTGTGTGTGCACACTTAAGCATTTTTGCATTTGTGTTACTGTGTACACAAAAGCTTATTTCATACATTCAGATCTAAATCAGAAAAGGTCTTTAACGAAACTTTCATTTGCTAAGAAACAGACATGGTCTATGCGTGTATATATCTACTAATTCCCATGTTGAACATAACTATACCTTGCTTGGTCTTTCGGAAATCTGTAAAAAGATTTTTGTCTACAGTCTTTTTTTCCATATCGAATTCGTGCAGTTTATTTCTGCACAATGATGTCCGCCGTTCTTTATTTTCCTAGCCATGCTGTTTAACCACCCAAGTCTAAGGGACACTACTCTGTCAAAATCATCACGATTTGTCTTTACTGACAGGTCTGTGTAACCTCCTTAGTCTGTGCTATTACTAACATAATCATTATACTTTTCAATATTTCTGACATTCCAGCCAACCACTTTTCCAGCCTCCTATAGCACCATCATTACTATATGGTTACAATTATGATTATCATTAAAACTATCAATATACATAACTATTAATCTACCTATGATTCCATCCTTTCCTAGTTTCCATACTTTGTACCCTCCTTCTCCTCTTCGTTCTTCCTGTCCTCCCCCTCCCCCTTTTCCTTCATCCCTTCCCTTAATATTAGAACTATTATTATCATTACTATTTTTCATATTATTTTTTCTTATTTTTCTCTATCATACTTTTGTTATTAGTACTATTATTATCATTACTGTTACTAGCGTTGTTAGCATTATCATCATTATCATTAATACCAGTGTTAGTATTGATATTCGCATCATTACCATTGCCATCACCATTGTCATCGCCACTAATGTAGTAGTAGTAGTAATTGGGACGGCGTTTGGTTACGCCTAGACCGCGAGGTCTAATATTTGTCCCCTCATGGTTTGGTTTTGGTTATTTTTATCTAGATTGGTCGTACCTAATGGGGTTTCTACTCATCATAGCCATAAAATAGATCTTCCAGCTGTGGCAGTTTGTCGATCAGGTTCTTGAACTCATTCACAGATCTTGCAAATTTAACTGATGAAGGCAGTGCATTCCAGGGGTTAACAACTCTGAAAGAAAATGAGAATTTGCACTTGTTAGTTCTGGCATGCATTACAAAGAGTTTTCCTGCAGAGTTCCTAGTAACATTCACAGGTGCATAGCAAAATAAAGAGTGCAAATCAACATCATCATATCCATGGAAAATTTTAAACATCTGTATAAGATCACCTCGTAGTCATCTACCCGTCAGTGAATGTAGGTTCAAAAATTTTAGTCAATCATAATAGTTCATTTCTTTGCATTCCTTCAGCAGTCTAGTTGCACGCCTCTGAACTCTTTCGATCTGGATGGATTGCCTCTTTAGGTTTGCAGGACACCAGATAACATTTGCATATTCCAGATGTGGTCTCACAATGGACTTGTATAATGTAGTGAAAGTATCTTTGTCTAAAAATGTGAAGGCTCTCTTTACCATTCCTAATACTTGGTTTGCCTTACCAACAATTCGGTTTATGTGCGGGTCAAAATCAAGACTTTCATCAAACGTAACACCCAAATCTTTTTCTTCGTTGCATCTTGTAATCTTTTGAACATTATTACCCAGCTTCATTTCATACTCATTTACAGGATTTTTATTTCCCATATGTAGAACATGACACTTTGACACATTGAAAAATAAGCTCCAGGTCTCTGACCACTCTTGTAGTTTGTTGATATCATTTTGGATGGTGGAGTTTTCCTTTGCAGTTTCCATTATATTGGTATTGTCAGCAAAGATGTGGCACATACTCTGCAATGTAGAGGGCATATCGTTTATGAAAACAGTAAAGAGAATGGGACCTAATATGCTACCCTGGGTATACCACTCAGTACTTCTGCTTTTTCGGACTTAGCATCACCTACCCTCACTCTCTGTGTGCGCCCCTTAAGGAAACTACCAGTCCATTTCAAAATGGAACCACATACACCATAAGCAGCGAGTTTGGTAAGTAACCTTTTGTGTGGGACCGAGTCAAAAGCTTTTTTAAAGTCAAGATAAATGATATCTACAGGTTCCCCTTCGTCCAAATAAAATGTAAGCCTTTCCATAACTTGTAGTAACTGCGTCACACATGACCTTTTCTTCCTAAAACCGTGCTGGCAATCAGCATAGAATCCATTATCAGTGAAGTGTGAAATGATAGTATCTCTCACTAGGCTTTCTAATACTTTGCATAGTACACAGGTAAGTGAAACTGGGCGATAGTTTCCTGGATCTGATTTTCCTCCCTTTTTGAATATTGCCGTCACCTCGGCCATCTTCCAGTCTTCGGGTAAAATTCCAGTCTCGAGAGATGTGTTGAACAGAAGACTGAGAGGGCTGGCTATTTCATTGCACACTTCACGTAGGACTCGAGGAGGAATAGCATCTGGACCCTGTGCTTTATCAGGTTTGAGCTCTTTCAGTTTATGTTTTACCGCTTCGCTGGTAACTCTGATGTCACTAACTGATACACCCTGTGAATAAGAACATTCGCTTAAGTTAGGTACATTGCTCACATCTTCACGCGTAAATACACTTGAAAAGAATTTATTCAAAACATCAGCCTTTTCAGCATCAGCTGAAGCCATCTTCTTGTTTCAAAGTGCTTATACCAGTATTGCTTTTGAGCCTCTCCTGGAAATATTTCCAAGATTTCTTGGGATTGGTTTTGCACTCTTTAGCAATTTCCTTTTCATACCTCTTTCTGTCTCTTTTTATCATTTTTGTACATAGATTCCGTTCCTTTATGTAACTGAGATAATCTTGACCAGATTTGGTATTCAAATATCGTTTAAATAATTTGTGCTTTTTCTTAATTATTCTCATTGTTTTCTTACTCATCCACATGGGTATCAACTTTTTCTTTTTGCGCCTTTTCACCTTGGGTATGCATTTCTCCATTCCCTCCTGGAGAACACTTTTGAATTTTTGCCACATATCTTCTACCTCATTCACAGGCAAAGATGACCAGTCTTTTTCTCTTAGAAACTCTCTCAGTTTATTACAGTTACCCCTCTTAAGATTGTACGCATACTTGCATTGTTCCTCATTCGATTCATAGTTCACATTCAACTCAAAAACTAAGACGTCATGGTCACTGTTGCTGAGTGGATCTTGGTGTTCAACCTCTGAAATCAGGGTTTCATCATTAACTAGCACCCAGTCGTCCAGGGTTGGGTTCTGGTTTACTCTCCTCCTTGTGTACTGCTTCACCTGTTGGATGAGGAAAGCATCTTGTAGCCTCATTTTAATTTCCTCCCCTTTATCACCTGAGAAATTTCCATCCCATCTTACAAACGGAAAATTGAAGTCACCCATGACGCATACTCTATCATACTTTGATATGAAATCTGACTCAAGCATGTCAAAAAGTTTCTTGTCATTGTCCTCATCAGATGTGTTTGGGCGGCAATATAAACAACCAATATGGACATTTCCATCATTTATTGTGCGGAATGTGCACCACACACTTTCATGGTATCCCAGAGTATCAAATTCCTTACATTCCCTAGCATTAAGTTTCTTATCAATGTAAAGTGCTACTCCTCGATGGGGGTTTTTGTTCATAAACATACCATATTGATCATTCAACAGGTAATCGGATAATGGTATGTTGGGGTCACTTTTTTGAATGACCTCTGTCATTGCAATAATACATGGTTGGTCTAAAGCAATTCTACTGTTCAGTTCATCTTTTTTTTTTTATTAAGGATACCATAATCGCAATTTGAATAAAGGACTTTGAAATTACCTTATTTTTCCTTTTTGATTTCCTTCTTTCTTTTGCTCTCTTTCTTTCGCAGCTTTCTATTTACACTCTGACTTTGACTTCCATCTACATTGTTTACACTATGTAAACGTTGACTATTGAGTCATTGCCTCCGGTTCCCCTCCTCAGCAGAGCCGAATGGGGGAGTCCCACCAGTTGCCCCGAGCAGGTTCTCATCATCGTCATCATCCAAATCATCACCTTGTGTTTGTTTCCTTGGCTTTTCCCTGTTTTCCTTACCCTGTGTATCCGTCACCGCTCTGAGCAGGTTCTCATTTTCATCGTCATCGAAATCGTTCTCTTGTCTTAGGGCTAATACTGCTGCCATGACAACCATGCTGTTCAACAATCATCTAACCCTTTCCTTTCTCCCGTACTGCGACTGCTATTGCCACATAATCACCAAAAGTGGTAGTACTCCTCTCTTTTTATTTTTTCAATACTTTTATCATCATCATTATCATTCTTATTCCTATCAGTATCATTATTATTATCATTACTATTTCAACTCACATTGTCTCCTTCCAGACAGCCTCATTTTAATTCAAAACCCATCTTGCGCCAAACTGGATGAAGATAAGTGATTGCTCATTCATTTTTGTTGTCCTGAGTGTTGTGTATCTTGCCTGAAGAAGACCTAAGAGATTGAAACATGTCATGTTTTGTCTTGTGATTCATGTTTTTCGTTTTCCGGCAGAGCCTTAAAAATTCTTTTCAAGATCTGTTTAGATTTCTGCCTGCAGTCACCTCACTTTGCAACTAGATCTATCTTAGTAATCTGAACTCAGATTACAAGCAATAATCTGAGATATTGTAACACACACCAAATGACAGCAAACATGGATACTGCATGAATACATGTAACCTTTCAAACATTTCATGCTATTCAAGGTCTGCAGGTTCAATTTCGGATGGGTTTTTAGAAGATGTGTTTTAAAGAATTGTGTGAATGAATGACTTGTGAGTTGATTTTAACGTGGTGACAGCCCTGATATGGCCCTTTGTGGTCGGCTGGGCTATAAGCAACATTACCTTACCTTACCTTGCCTTCAAGTAACTCACATAGATATAAAAGGTTTTGTTACGCTAAGAGACAGTTACTTCAATGATATTTAATTTCAATGTTATGTGGAACACAAAACATGGATAATGAATAAGAATATAGGTTTCTGGATTCTGGATTCAACATTAGAAACAGCAACACACAGCAACAGTAAGCTGATGAAGACAGGGCGACCCTGTCGAAATATTCTCCAAGTAAGTTTTGATTCTGAGTCTTTAACTACTTTTCTAATGGGTAATGAATGGACAAGAATATGAAAAACCATTATTTCTATTCTCTGCATATCACTTATGAGTGACATGAATTCAAACTGTTAGTGTTACAGAAAACCTACCACAACTTAATTTTGATGTTGACTTGGTCAAACTAAAGTTTACATCACTCGAATGGAATATATCAGTATTACAGCTGAGACACATTATGGTCAGACCAGAATTATTTGGACCCAGAACTTTTTTATTTGTTCGTTTGTTTTTAAGGACCCCATATGCTGTTCATAGTATAGTTTTAAGTATTAAAATTTTGTTTGTTGGAAAATGTCTGTCAACTGATAAAGAATGTCACAAGTTAATACCAAGCCAGATTCCACTGGTTAACCTGCTACATAAAGTTTTATTTAAATATCATGTAAAAGAAATAATAAATACACACTAAACAGTGAAGTTTCGTAAGAATATGGAGGGTCATGTTTTTTACTCTTAGCGTTCCATAATCCATGCCCATCATACACAAAAGACTTGTTTCGCTTTAGTCAAAATACCACAAGAAGTTGACTAAAACAAGGCACCTATCTCAACTGGTTACCACTGCCTAGCCCACTATTGAAGACAGATTAGCTTATTTGTGGCGAAGGTGAGTAACACACCATGGAGGAAGACTACCACTACATCTCTCAGAGAGAGAGAGAGAGGGGTGGGGGATGGGAGGGGGGGGGGGGCAGACAAAGACAGAGGACAGGAAGAGTGTGCTTGTGTGTATAAGAATGAATTTATTCAATTGTATGTGTGGCTACAGAATGGATAACAACAATTTCATAATGCATGCAGTCTTTAGGAAACATTCTAAAGCCCCCGTTAACAAGGTTTTCAGGCACAAAATCACTTTGGAACATGTCAGAACACTCTTGCACGGCTAGTGTGTGTGTGTGTGTGTGTGTGCCCAAGCATGTGGTGTGTGTGTATGTGTGTGTGAGAGAGAGGGAACGAACAAACGAACCAACAAGACAGAAAGAGAGAGGGAATGTGGGACATAAACAGATTGAGATAGCAGTATGTGTGTGTGTGTGTGTGTGTGTGTGTGTGTGTGTGTGTGTGTTTGTGCATATTTGCCTATACCTGGAAGTGTTCATATGAGTGTGTCCATATTGTCTGTGTGTGTGTGTGTGTGTGTGTGTGTGTGTGTGTGTTTGTGTGAGTGAGTGTGTGTGTCTGTGTGCGTGCGCACGCGCAAGTGTGTGCAAGCGTGCTTATGTGTGTGTGTGTGTCTGTGCTCGTGCACACATGTGTGTACATTGCAAATTTGTGTGTATGATGATGATGAAAGAGAGAGAGAGCGTAACCGTGCGTAGCAGAAACAGATTGTGTGTGGAGTTGTGCGCATGCACTAGCAGATTCTGGGTGCAATCATGTGCATGCTGGTGTGCATGTATCAGATTGTGTGTGTGATCATGTCCATGCAGGTGTGTGTGAGTGTGTGCCTATAAGTGTGTGTGTATGTGAGTGTGTGTGTGTACTTGTGTTTATGCATATGTGTTTGTGTGACCAACAGAGGAAAGTAAAGAGCAGTCTCTATGAGTGTGTACCTCAGTCCTCAGAGTGTGCTTGTTTGTGTGTGCGTGCATGCGTGCGTGTGTGCATGCGTGTGTGTGTGTGTGTGGTGTGTGTAGGTGTGTGTGTTTGTCTAGTCTTTTATTACTGTACTGTTACCCCTGTATCACTCTTTGTATGCTGCTATGACCGTTTGCTTACAAAGCACTGTACCTGATGTCCTCATATACAAGCACTTGCTGTACATCACATGCACAATGACAAGTGTAAGTATGCTAGCTGGTTTCCACATACACCCTTAGGCACTCTGTAAAACCTCGTAAATGGTGCACTGTGCATTTTGAACTAAGTTTGAAAATTATCTAAAAGAATCCCAATCAACACACACACCCACACATACACGTAATAGTAAGGGAAAACAAGTGCGAGCTAACAATTTCTCCATGTCATGGACAGCCTCCTCCCTTCCCCCTCTCTAAGTGGTTTAACCACGGGAGAGGTGGAGTGAGCTGTCCATGCAATTCTTACCTTCCCCTTCCATCCCCCAACCTCTCCTCAGAGTGCTGTGTCACTCATTGCAGCATGAGCAACCTATGATACATGTGTTTCCCATCGTTTACGACAGTGTTTGCGACAACTGTTTACCGTTCTAGTGCTAGCAGAGGGTGTGTGTAGCTGATTTGCTTTTCACTCCTGAGTAGTTCATTGAGCAGAGAGCACCGTCTTTGTCATTGGAAACCGTCATCGAGCATTAGGCTACTTCTTTGGGGTCTAGTCTACAGAGGTCCGGGTTGTCCTGTCTTCGCTGACGTGG
This sequence comes from Conus canariensis, assembly GCA_033310375.1. Lineage (NCBI taxonomy): Eukaryota > Metazoa > Mollusca > Gastropoda > Neogastropoda > Conidae > Conus > Conus canariensis. The sequence continues at coordinate 70,804,286 of CM065726.1, read as the reverse complement.
GGCGACGGTCCTGTATTTTCTTCTTTAGTTTCAGTCTACGGAGGTCCAGATTGTGCCGTCTTCACCAGCGTGGGGCGATAGTCCTGTGTTTGTTTTTTTTCTTATGGAGGACAGGGTTGTCCCGTCTTCGCCGGCATGGAGCAATTGTCCTACCTTCATTCTTCTCCTTGGGTTCCATTCTGCAGGGGTCCGGGTCGTCCCATCTTCACTGACGTGGGGCGAGGTCCTATCATTCTTCTTCTTTTTTTTCTCTCCCCATCCATCATCCTGTTGGTCAGCACTTGAAGAGCTTGTATTCATGTTAACAAATTTTAAATTAAATTAACAGCGAACCGCCAAGACAACGTGGACAAACGAATCACAAGTCAAAACATGACGCGTTTTGACCTCTTACTCTTCTTCAGGCAAGACACAAAATACTCAGGACAACGAAAATGAATGAGCAATTGTATTTATTGTTATCTATGTGTAGACAGGGAAGGCCGGTATGAGTCGGAACTCCTATTCATTTTGCTTGGTAGCAGCTTAGAGGTCTTGTTTTCTTTATGTTTGGGATTAGTGGTTACTCGGTCATTTCTTTCCGAGAAGGTTTTTTTTTTTATTACCTGTGCATAGGTGCTTATAAAGTAGTCAGAAAAGTACCGTTTTTCCTTATAGGAAATAGGTGGAGGTCGTTTCGGAAATCTTTTCTTTATTCCCTGAGGTCCCACTCAGGGAAGTGTTCATGTTGAAGAGGACTAGCTGCCCTATATCGGTTTGATAACCATGTAAATAGTTCACGTAATAATTAGCAATTGAATTGCTAGTTCATCTAACCATCTGGGTTCCAATATCAATGTTTGCTTGATATTATTTCGTAACGGTGTGGATAATTTAAGCCATAATATTTCAACTGCTGACGAGTGAGCTCCCTTTGGACAGAAGAAATATTAAGGGAAACCAGCGGGTAGGCTGAGACGTGTGACAAGGTTGGCACGTGGCCAGTGTGGAATTATGGCAGGAAGATGGCGACACTCCTCAGAACACCCGTTCATTGCGCTTGCTCCTTGTCTGGTCTCGTCTTGTGTTGTTTTGTCTTGTCCTGTATTTGTGGAACTTGTTCTTACATTATTCCATACTTTATTTGTCCTGTATTGTCAGGAATGCTAGGCGTTGTAATAAAATTTATTTTCTTTTTGACCCGGTAAATCTACTTGGGTTAAACAGAATGTATAAATATTATAGTGCTACCCTACCAACTGAAATAACAGTGGGACATTTGTAGAGTTAAAATAGATATCATGTGGAACTTACAACTTACGCCCCACTCCTACTCATGAATTTACGACGGGTAGCAACGCCCCCCCCCCCCCCCCCCCCTCACTATTGCCTCACCATGACTCCCACTGACTATGAACAGATATGTGGGAACACGATACTGATCATGCTGGGTTGTTGTGGTTGTCGTCCTTCTAGGATCTTCAGTTTGCCTTCCCAATCAGCAGAGGTGCCCCTGCCCATTATATGGGACAGCAGTATCGCCGCTACTAGCGCTGACAAGGGCGCAGTCCACTGCTCCACGGAGCATCGAACTCAGAGGGAGAGTCTTCTTGCTACAGTGTTTCTTCGGTACAACAAAAGACTCATACCTGTGCAGACACAAGTTAAGTGAAGGACAGTGTGACTGTGGGGTGAGGCGAGTAGAGGGGGTGGTTCCGCCCTGTTTAGGTGCACCCTGTCAGAGGGCAGCAAACTGGGGGTTTTTTTTTCCCTTTTTGAAAAAATAGCTTTTATGTTAACTCACTTAGGACGGACAGTTCTGTCCCTTGTTTTTCCCTGTGGATGGGCCATTTGTTATGGTTAGTAAAAAAATCACCAAAAATACAAAAACACGAGATAACTCAACGAAATTTTCAGGAAGTGTTATTCATAAACTGTGTTAGTAGAATACAAAAGAATAAACTTCCCACTTTCATACGATTTCTTATGTTTGAGGCTGAAAAAATATCCAGTTTTTTTTTCAGGTGCATCACAACACTCTTGCACAGAGTCAGAGGGTCCATGGCTTCACATTCAGCAGAAAAAGTAAGTAAATACACTAAAAGTTGGAAAAAAAGGTAGATACACTCCAGGAAACTAAATAAGATAGATAAATCACATGCCTGCTATGCACAAGCTAACTTGGAATAATGCAAAAATGGGGGCGTGGCACTCAGCTGACACACGAAGGCCAGACGTACCAGAAAAAGGAGGCACTGTTGGAAAAAAACTCGAATCTTCATGCCAGTCGTGTAAAGGAAAGCCAATGAACTCTTGCTCACTCAAATCCCCAGTCTTTCGCGGCACGCAAACGCTCTGCTCGCGTGGCAAAGTGGCCCACCCTCACCTTCATCATCACTGAGCTCCACAGACGAGTCAGTGTCAATTTCCTCTTCTCCTCGAAATTTTTCACTGGAATCACTTTCATCAGCTTCGTCATCCTCTTCTTCAATGTCTGAACCTTCCGTTTGTAGCATTTCAATAACTTCAGGAATGCTAAAACGTTGCCAACGGGCTCGACTTCGCTCCAACACATTCGCAGAAAAACTTGTTTGAGATGCCATGTTTCTATGCAGATTAGTAAGTCATGTGGGTTGGTCTGGTCAATCAGCCACTGTGGCGAAGTGGGTAATGGTGTGCTGCGATACCGCTGTGCAGGCGAACGAAGGAATGCTGACGATACTATCTATATCTTGTTGCCGTGTACTGATCACGCTGACACCGCATGAAAAATTGGTGAAGGCCGAAACCTTGATAGCGTTCGTTCGTACTGAAGCTTTACGTCTTCGGAAAACGCTATAGCGTCTGTTTGTGATGAGAGAGTTAAGAAACAGGCCCTGTTTGAGTGTTAGACATGTTTCTGACTTTATTTCTTCTCTTCGGGGGATTAGTAATAGTGGGATAAGCATTTTGGACTTAGTGGGTATCCCTGGGGCATGCCATGTTTATTAACAACTTTTTTTTTTAACAGTAGGACAGTTAGTTCTCCATAAAGGTGCTTTTCTCTTCTAGACCACTCTTTTTTTTTTTTTTAATACGTTCTGCCTATTTTGTCTCTTTTGTCATAGGCCCCTTGTCCCAACAGTAGTGTGTATGTATGCATGAGAGAATAAAGTGTTGTTTATGTATTGTACTCTTGGCTCTTGTGCTGAGTGGTGAGTGTGCGACCTGACTCCTGACTCTGTGGTCTCTCTTATTGAACCCGACAACTATGGTGGAGATGCTGGGGACCACAGTATAAATGTCGGAGGTCCGAGCACACTTCATTCGACGCCAGAGCCTGCCTGTCTATCTTTCTCGGTATTTGTTTGTCCTGACCGCGGGAGGTGGCTGGGTCAGACCCTAGCTTGAAAGGGGGTCTAGGTGCAGGCCAAGACTGAGGGTGGCGCTGTGTCACAGTGTCCCATGCACCTTTCTGCCGCTGAGTTTGCGTGTCCGTCTCATGCTTGACTTCTGCCGTTTAGTGTAGTGTGTTTGTTTTGGTGTTTGTTAGAAATCTTTTCCATGATTTTGTGCTTTCTCTGGATTAGGACATAATCTGTGTCGTGCACCGAAATATCCTATAGTTAATATAGCATTTTTTTCCGGGTAGCATGCATTTTTTTCCGGGTAGCATTTTTTTCCGGGTAAGGAAAAAGGGAGGAGACAATGATAGGTACATATGTAGGTCTCACTTGTGCAGGTTGTCGGTACCAATGCCTGTACTGGTCTTTGATGCAAGTTTGCCTGTTCCTGAGACACCTTACCACTGTTTAGTCAGGTAACAGTAGATGGGGGGGGGGGGGGGGGGGGGGGGGGGGGGAGGTTACCAAGGTGACACATCTACCCCGTTCAATCTTTTTCTTGCGATCGTGCTAGTTCAGTTGCAAGTGTGTACTGCCGATTATTGCTTCACTTGGTCCGATATTAACACAACGTTTCTTAGCCTCAAGAATTGTGTGATTGGTGATATATGTGATTATCGTTTTGCATTGCTTTCACACTAGTTGAGAGGTTCTATGCTTGTTGGATAACAGGAATAGCCTGAATAGCTAGACTCTCTGTTTCTATCTAGCAGCTGCACGCATTTAGGGTTAGTGTCTGCTACCCTATCTAGCTGCTGACTGTTAGCATTTCCGTTTACCTAGCACAGTTAAAAACTTGGATGAACTTACTTGCGTGTTTTTTTTCCTCTGAGAGGCGGAAGCTTGAGATCGGGTACCGAGTCACTTTCTGAATCTGAATAAAGAAGATTCACGTAGTCTTGACTAGACGTCTTCCCATTTTTTGGCTTGGCGCTGGACATGTTACGGTTGATGAAAAAGTTCATTCACTGCAACATACACCTCTCTTCAACTTGTGATGATACACGTAGTCGTCTGAAGTTGTCTGCTTCAGAAGTTTGCCAACTTTTTTTTTTTGGGGGGGGGGGTGACGTCAGAAGGAGAAACTATTTTAGCTTAACCAAACACAGCTCTTTTACATAAATATTAACATATTTGAATAGATTAAAACGGCATTTAACATTCAATTGGTCACAAAGTATAAATCACATTTAATTACAGCGGCTGAAAACTGTTACGAAAAGTGCCATCTTGACATTAACTACTGGCCCCATTCAAGGGAGCCTATTCACTGGGGACTAGCCTATCGTCTGCTAAATTTGACACGTTCCCATTTCGCACTGACGGTGAACGTAGATTAAACTCAAGCCTTACTTCCTTTGCTTTTGGAGCTTTAGTAATTTCTAAATAACCGAATTCTGTATGTGACATCCAAGGTCGTTTTGTAACATGAAAGTAAAAATCAATAATCAGGATCAGGATCAGGGGCGTTGTAACAAAAACAACTTAAACAGTAAACAAGTTGGGTATTTTTTGCTCCCATAAGAAAACCTAACACAGAGTAACTTTTATTCAAGACTGGCACAGCCTTTTAAACTTGAATAAAGTCAGACAAATACATAGACGAACAATCTAATAGTGGGGGAAAAAAACAAGCGCAGGCCAACAACTGAACTATCTTCATAGTAATGACTTGGCAAAGATTTGGACTTAAGGAGGGGGGGGGGGGGGGGGGGGGGGGGGGGGGGGGGTAATTTGAAGATGGAGAAACTGGGAACATGAAATTAAGAAAATATGTTACAGATATGAAAACTCTTCACTAGCTGCATAAGGGAACCATTGCAACCTCTTTTGAAGGCAGATATATTTGTATTGCCTGCTCCGAGGCCTTTCGTCCGCTGGGTCGGACTCATCAGGGAGACACGGCTGGTTGTGTCTGCGCTCCTGGCGTCAAATAGAGACACACCACAGTCCATAATACTGTGGTGTTCTCACCACCAAGAGTGCAAAAAAGAATCCAATAGCACTCCCAAAGCAGCCAGCGAAGAGTAGTAAATGAAACCAAACAAAAGTGTGGGGAGGAAAAAAGTTGCTGAAAAACTAAAGACATTATGCAAACAGTATAAAATAAAGGGGACAATCTTTGAGCCTACGCTTGAGGATCCACCCAAAGATGCAAGGGAGATCAAAAGACAAACACACAGACGGACAGAAACAAATACAAATAACCTCAATTTAATCAAAACAAAAATCGGAAATGAAATGAGGCAGGGAACAGTAAACGATAAACAGTAAACAAGTTGGGTATTTTTTGCTCCCATAAGAAAACCTAACACAGAGTAACTTTTATTCAAGACTGGCACAGCCTTTTAAACTTGAATAAAGTCAGACAAATACATAGACGAACAATCTAATAGTGGGGGAAAAAACAAGTGCAGGCCAACAACTGAACTATCTTCATAGTAATGACTTGGCAAAGATTTGGACTTAAGGAGGGGGGGGGGGGGGGGGTAATTTGAAGATGGAGAAACTGGGAACATGAAATTAAGAAAATATGTTACAGATATGAAAACTCTTCACTAGCTGCATAAGGGAACCATCGCAACCTCTTTTGAAGGCAGATATATTTGTATTGCCTGCTCCGAGGCCTTTCGTCCGCTGGGTCGGACTCATCAGGGAGACACGGCTGGTTGTGTCTGCGCTCCTGGCGTCAAATAGAGACACACCACAGTCCATAATACTGTGGTGTTCTCACCACCAAGAGTGCAAAAAAGAATCCAATAGCACTCCCAAAGCAGCCAGCGAAGAGTAGTAAATGAAACCAAACAAAAGTGTGGGGAGGAAAAAAGTTGCTGAAAAACTAAAGACATTATGCAAACAGTATAAAATAAAGGGGACAATCTTTGAGCCTACGCTTGAGGATCCACCCAAAGATGCAAGGGAGATCAAAAGACAAACACACAGACGGACAGAAACAAATACAAATAACCTCAAATTAATCAAAACAAAAATCGGAAATGAAATGAGGCAGGGAACAGTAAACGATAAACAGTAAACAAGTTGGGTATTTTTTGCTCCCATAAGAAAACCTAACACAGAGTAACTTTTATTCAAGACTGGCACAGCCTTTTAAACTTGAATAAAGTCAGACAAATACATAGACGAACAATCTAATAGTGGGGGAAAAAAACAAGCGCAGCCAACAATGACTATCGTCTTAGTAATGATTTTGGCAAAGATATGGACTTAAGGAGGGGTGTGGGGGGGGGGGGGTAATTTGAAGATGGAGAAACTGGGAACATGAAATAAGAAAATATTTACAGATATGAAACTCTTCACTAGCTGCATAAGGAACCATCGCAACCTCTTTTGAAGCAGATATATTTGTTATTGCCTCTCCGAGGCTTTCGTCCGCTGGTCGGACTCATCAGGAGACACGGCTGGTTTGTGTCTGCGCTCTCTGGCGTCAATAGAGCACACCACATTCCATAATATTGTGGTGTTCTCACCACCAAGAGTGCAAAAAATGAATCCAATAGCACTGCCAAAGCAGCCAGCGAAGAGTGTGGATCAGATTAGGGATTTGAAGCCCTCCAGGGTGGGGCTGAGGGCAACCTCAGCAGGAAGGCTGTTCCAGTCGGGTATGATCATGGGGAAGAAGGATTTCTGTCTATACAGAGTCCTGCAGCTGGAAAGGTGGTATGTTGCTGGATGGGACAGTCGGGTTCCTTTGGGCGCAGAAGGATTTTGAGAGGGTTTGTGGCATGTGTTAATAATGAGGCTTCCGTTATGAAATTTATAGAAGTTCACTAGTCGCGCCTTTCTCCTTCGTTCTGTGAGGGGGGGACCACTGAAGGGTTTCAAGCATGTCGTGTACACTGGAGGTTTTCCGGTGTCGACGGGTGACCCAGCGAGCAGCTCGACGTTGGATCGCTTCCAGCTTCTTAATATCCTTTTCTATGCAGGGGTCCCACACAGAGCTGGCGTATTCAAGGGTTGGGCGGACTAGTGATAGGTAGGCTTGCTGTTTAATGCGCTGGGATCCTACTTTCAGGTTCCGTCTCAGTAGTCCAAGAGTCTTGTTGGCACGGTTGGAGACATTGGAGATGTGGGGGCTCCAGCTGAGATCAGAAGTGGTGGTGACGCCGAGGTATTTAGACTTACTGACTGTGTCAAGGGTGTGGCCACGGAGAGTGTAGTTTGAGGGTAGGGGGTTTCTCTTCCGGCTCACTCGCAGTGTCTGGCATTTGTCTGGATGGAAACTCATGAGCCATCTCTGCTCCCACTCTGCGAGTCGATCGAGATCCTTCTGGAGGGCTTGCTGGTCGCTGGTGGAGGAGATAGTTTTGTGGCACAGAGTGTCATCAGCAAAGAGACGAGCAGTGGAGGACAGTCCAGTCGGCATGTCATTGATGTAGAGTAGGAATAGGCTAGGCCCAAGAACAGAACCTTGGGGAACTCCAGACTCCACAGGGACAGGACTGGAAGTAGCTCCATCCACCACTACTGACTGCTGTCTACCCAAGAGGAAATTCTTAATCCAAGTGTGTGTTTTACCTGTGATACCAAGGGAATGGATCTTGTGGAGTAGGAGGGAGTGACAGACTTTGTCGAATGCCTTGGAAAAGTCCATGATCAGAGCGTCTGTCTGTTTTCCAGCCTCAAGGTTTATGGATAGCTCGCTTACAAGTCCAATGAGCTGGCTTTCGCAGGAGCGCTGACGTCTGAAGCCGTGCTGTGCTTTGGTTGCTCTGTTAGTAAATTTTCTCAAACTGGTTCTGGAATATTGTTTAAATATCTTATCCTCACTGTTCCTTGTAGTATTTTTCTGTGGAGTACAAAAAAGCATGCTTTATCAACATCATCAATTCCATTAAATATCTTATATGTTTGAATCAAGTCTCCTCTTATTCTTCTTGCCTTAAGTGTTGGAAGTTGTAGATATTTTAATCTTTCCTGATATGAGTAATCTTTTATATTATGAATCATCTTTGTTGCTCTTCTTTGTACCTGTTCTAGAGCTTCTGATTGTCTCTTTAGCATTGGATACCATACAGTATTTCCATATTCAAGAACAGGTCTAACTAGTGTCTTACATAATTGTAAAAAAAAGTGTCCTTTTCTATAAATGTAAAGGTTCTTTTTTATTATTCTAATCATTCTGTTAGCCTTATTAATACTATTCACAATATGATTGTCAAATAGCAAATTTGTTGTCAAAAGTCACACCTAGGTCTTTCTCTTCCTCATATTTAGATACTTTTATTTCCTTGTCTCCAATTTTCATTATATAATCCTTTTGTGGTTTGTTTTTCCAATATGAAGTACTTAACATTTTTCTGCATTAAAATATAGGTTCTAAATATCAGACCACTGTACTAATGTTTCAATATCCTTTTGTAATTCCTTATGCAATTTCGGAGAGTTATAAAGTTTTGTGTCATCTGCAAAGATTTTACATGTACTCTTTAATTCTACAGGGAGATCATTTATAAACACTGTGAATAATATTGGTCCCAAAATGCTGCCTTGTGGTATCCCACTAATAACATCAGCATTTTGAGAGAAGGAACTACCAATCCTTACTTTCTGAGTTCTTTTTGATAAAAAGTCTCTAACCCAACCAAGTACATTTCCTACTATTCCATAAGACTCTAATTTCTTTAAAAGTCTTTCATGTGGTACTGAATCGAATGCTTTTCTGAAGTCTAAATACATCTATATTCTCTCCTTTATCTATCTCCTTTGTGAAGTCTTCCATCACTTCTAGAAGTTGAGTCACACAAGATCTTTTTGCACGAAATCCATGTTGACACTCAGCATAAAATTTATTTTCTGTCATATGTTTAATAATAGCCTCTCTAATAAATTATTCTAAAATTTTGCATATAATGCATGTTAAACTCACTGGTCTATAATTTCCTGGTTCTGTTCTCTTACCTTTTTTGAATGCTGGAATGACTGGAAACAATGCGGTAGTCTAACCTACATTACCCCCCCCCCCCCCCCCCCCCCCCCCCCCCCCCCCCCCCCCCCCCCCCCCCCCCAAGTCACTTATGAGATCAGGTATGTGTTACAAAGCGAATCCGTCATGGTGATCATCATGCAAGATGACGAGAGTTTTATTTCGGTTTGCTATAATTGTGTGCGTTCACGATTGTTATAAAGCTGAACCTTGGCATTCTCAAAAGACAGTCGAAGCCGCTTATAACAAATCGCCGGGGACATTCAAAATTGCTTCCTTATATCCGACTTTCGTTATAACCGACGTGCCGGTTATGACGAATTTGAATCTGGTTGCTTCGTTATATCCGACGTGACGTGTTTCTCTCTCACCCACCCATCCACCCACACGCATGCACGCACACACACGCGCATCCGCGTGCGTGCATGCATGCATACATGGGCAGTAATCAAACTCACTTCCTAGGTTGTTATATACTTTGATAAACTTGTACTTGTACTTGTAATTTTCGATGATGAAAGATCTTTCATAGATCGGTTCATCGCTCTATTGATGTGACATACAACTGACAGACGTAATGGTGGGAAGATTGTCAATGTCAGTTGAAATTAGTTGTTTGGTTCATAGCACTTGGGGTTATAAAGCCTAGGATGATCTGACCAATGGGCATCAAGTCTGTTTTTGAAGGTATTCAGGGTGGGTGCTGTCACTACTGACTCGGGAAGGCTGTTCCACGTCGTCACCACTCTCTCCGAGAAGAAATTGCCTCGGACCTGCCGGCGCACTTGATTTTTGGCGAGTTTCTTGCTGTGACCTCTGGTCTCACGTCCTGTGTACGGTTCAAATTGCGGGCTTGTTGCATTGTAGATCCCTGTGACATACTTGTACGTGTCAATCATGTCGCCTCGGAGCCTCCTGAATTCTAGGCTGGGGAGCTTCAGTTCTCGGAGACGTTCAGGGTAGGGCTTCTCTTTCAGTCTTCCGATGAGTTTTGTAGCTCGTCGCTGCACGTCTTCCACATCCTGCTGTAGACCTTTCTGCCAGTAGTGTGGGGACCAAACAGAATGTCCATACTCCAGCATCGGTCTAACCAGTGACTTGTAGAGCTGAACGAAGGTACGATCCGAGAGGTGGTCGAAGGATCTTCTGACTACTCCAAGTGTTCGATTGGCTTTGGCTGTAGCTTGGGCAACGTGATTCTTGAACGTCAGTTTCCTATCGATCACTACTCCCAGATCCTTCTCTGCTTCTGTCTCGACTAAGTTGTGCCCGCTTTCCTGGCTGTCTGTTGTCATCTTCATGGTGTACGTGTGCTCATCCGGACTGTGCCCTAATCTCATCACGCAACACTTTTGGGGGTGGAAACCAAGGAGCCAGTTCTCTGACCAGTCGCAGAAGTTGTCCAGATCTTGCTGTAAGGACTCCCGGGCCTCAGCCTCATCACTCCGTGCGAATAGCTTAGTGTCGTCAGCGAAGATGCGGACTTCATTCTTGGCATGTTGAGGCAGGTCATTGATGTAGGCGACAAACAGCAGGGGGCCGAGGACGCTTCCTTGTGGGATGCCACTTGTTACTGCAGATTCCTCTGATGTCTCGCCGTTCACCGTGACCACTTGCATTCGGTCTGTCAGGAAGTCTTTGATTCACGCGTGGACGTTGCCTCGGACTCCAAGTGCATCAAGCTTCAGCAGGAGACGACGGTGGGGGACACTGTCAAAAGCCTTCTTGAAGTCTGTGTACACTGCGTCAATTTTCCCGCCATCGTCAAGTGTCTGGGTCCAGAAGTCCAAGGTGTCCAACAGCTGAGTACTGCAAGAACGGCCAGGTGTGAAGCCATGTTGTTGTTCACATATCAGATGATTATGCTGCATGTGCTCTATAACTTTTGCTTTGACAAGTGTTTCCATTGACTTGCATAGGATGCTGGTCAGGCTGACAGGCCTGTAATTGTTTGGGGATGAGCGGCTTCCCTTCTTGAAAATTGGGGTAATGTTTGCCTTTCGCCAGTCATTGGGGATGCGGCCTTCCTCCAAAGATTTCTGAAAAATATTGCTGATGGGTAACGCTATTGAGTCTGCTGTCTCTACAAGAATTGCTGGTATGCCGTCCATGCCTGAACCCTTATTTGTCTTCAACCCCTTGAGTAGTTTCTTCACCTCTTCTTCCGTGATGTTGAAGTCTGTGAGAGCTGATTTGAAATCATAATCGGGTGGCATTGGTAGATCTGCATCTGGTTCTTTTGTGTAAACACTTTGGAAAAAGTTATTGAGTACTTGGGCTTTCTCTTTGTCTGTCTTTGCAATTGAGCCGTCATCCTTCCTTAAGTCAGATATGCCAGTTCTGGTGCTAGTTTTTGATTTTACATGTGACCAAAGAGGTTTCTGGTTCACTCTAGCTTCCTCAGCAATGGTGCGTTCAATCCTGGCCTTGGCTTTGCGGCATACCCGAGAAGGCTTGTTGCGAGCTTTTGCGTACTCCCTAAAGTCTTCGTCAGTTCTCGTTCTGAGCCATCTCCTGTATCTGCGGTGCTTCTCTCTAACAATTTCCAAGGTTTCGTTATCAAGCCATTTCTTCCTGGGTGCACTGTCTGCCTTGCCTTTAGGTACAAATTTACGCTTTGCTGCATCAAATATTTTTACAAAAATTTGCCATTGCTCCTCAGTGTTCTTATTCTCCAGTTCTTTTTTCTAGTCGACTTGGTTTGGAAATAATTTTCTTTAAGATGATTAAAGAAAATTATTTCCAAAATATGGCTGTAAATTAATGTTAACAGATCACATAGGCCAGTGTTCCAATTTGAAGGCTTAGAACCGATACTAAGTAAAACAGTTGAACACAATTCACAGTATTATTCTGAAGACTTCAGAAGAATAGATTGTCAGAAGAAATTTGTCACGGACGGCCCCCTCCCTTCTCCCTCTCTGAGTGGTTTAACCAGGGGAGAGGTGAAGTGAGCTGTTGGTGCAATTCTTACCTTCCCCTTCCATCCCCCAACCTTTCCTCAGTGTGCCGTGTCGCTCGTCGCAGCACGAGGAATTTATGATACATGTATTTCACATCGTTAACGACAGTGTTTGTGACAACTGTTTACCGTTCTAGTGCTAACAGTGGGTGTGTAGCCAATTTGCTTTTCACTCCCGAGTGGTTCATTGAGCGGAGAGCACCGTCTTTGCCATTGGAAACCATCACCGAGCTCTTAGGCCTAGTCTACAGAGATCCGGGTTGTCCCGTCTTCACCGACAGGGGGCGACAGTCCTGTTTTCTTTATTTTCTTACGAAGGTCCGGGTTGTCCCGTCTTCGCCAGCGTGGGGCAACGGCCCTACCTTCATTCTTCTCCTTGGGTGCCAGTCTGCAGAGGTCCGGGTTGTCCCGTCCTCATCGATGTGGGGCGACGGTCCTGCTGGAAGTCCTGTCTGCAGAGGTCCGGGTCGTCCCGTCTTCATCAACGTGGGACGACGGGTCCTACCATTACTTCTCTTCTTCTTATTTTTTTCTCCCCATCCACCATCCCGTTGGCAAGCATTAGAAGAGCTTGTGTTTATGTGTAGATAGGGAAGCCGGTACGAATCGGAATTTCTATTCATTTTTCATGGTCGCATCTCAGAGATCTTGTTTTCTTTATGTTTGGAACTAGTTGTTACTTGTCAATTCCGAGGTGTTTTTTTTTTTTTTTTTTTAAACCTGTGCAAAAGTAGGTGGAAAAGGTGCCGTTTATCCTCACAGAAGATAGGTGGTGGTCGTTTTGGACATCTTTTCTTTATTCCCTGTAGTCCCACTCAGGGAAGTGTTCATGTTGAAGAGGACTAGCTGTCCTATATTGGCTTGATAACCGTGTAAATAGTTCATGTAATAATTAGTAGTTGAATTCATTACATGTGCGGAAACATGCTAGTTCGTCTAAACATGTGTTTGCTTGAAATTATTCGTAACGGTGTGGATAATTTAAGCCATAATATTTCCACTGCTGACGAGTGAGTTCCCTTTGGACAGAAGAAATATTTAAGGTAAAACCAGCGGGTAGGTCGAGACGCGCGACGAGGCTGGCACATGGATAGTGTGGAATTATGGCAGGAAGATGGCGACACTCCTCAGTACACCCGTTCATTGCGCTTGCTCCTTGTCTGGTCTCGTCTTGTGTTTTGTCTTGTCCTGAATTTGTGGTACTCGTTCTTATGTTTTATCCTGTATTGTCAAGAATGCAGTGTGTTGTAATATTTATTTTCTCTTTGACCATGTGGATCTACTTGAGTTGAACAGAATGTATAAATACGAAAGTACTACCCTATCAACTGAAATAATTGTGGGATGTTTATAGAGTTGAAATAGATATCATGTAGAGAATGTAAATATACCGGTTCAAGACCACCCCTTTTTATTTTGCATGCAACCCCCCCTTTTTAGAAAAACTTTCTTCATGTTTTGCTACTTTTGTCAAAAACTAACACAAAATTAATACTTTTTTGTAAATGCTAAAAACCCTCCAAAATCGAAGTAATCGTTACTTTAAAGTGGGGCTTGCGTGCAAAATAGAAAGGGGTGGTCGTAAACCAGTACATTTACATTCTCTCCCCTTTCTCTCTTCTGATTCTTGTACAAACAAGAGGAACGGATTACTTAATTTTTTTTAATTGGTGTTTATAATCTGGTTTAAAAAATGAAGACCGAAGTAGTTACAGAGCTTCTTAATATATACAGAATTTGGGAGGTGGAGAGAGGGTGGGGGGCTGATAGAGAACAGTTAAAGAGCGTGTTTGAAGAACTAATTACTGATCTTTTTGAGCGCATAGATATACGAGAAAGTGTAAGGCGCGCCGTCAGTAAAATACCAGATTCTTGGCCTCAACCAGTTATAAAGTTGTTTGCCATTTTAGTTGATCATATAGCTCCTGAAGATATTGATCAGGGGCCAGTTTCATGTGGCGTTCGTAGCCCTTCCTCGTAACTGTTTTCGTAACATAGTTCGTAAGCCCAAAATCCACGTAGCAAAGAACTGTTTCGTAAATCAGTACGCCGGTTTCACGACACACCTACGAACGTGTTCTTTGCTACGTTGGACACAAGCGCGTGATTTCCCGCTTCTTTCGGAAATTACCGAACACGTGCGACGGAAATGGTGGCGACTGGCAGCAACGAATTCCATACCACAAATACTGATTGCGTGTAGTTAGAGTAAAACATAATAATTAGTCTGCATTTGTGTTCAGTTAACTTGTGTACACACAACACACACACACACACACACACACACACACACACACACACATACACACACTCACACACACGCGCGCGCAAACACACATACGCACACACTCATCTGTATTCAAGCATTTTCATTTGATTTCTTTCCTATGCTGTCTTAGTGACAGTTCCCATGATCACGCACAGCGATCTTCATGCCTTCGTTTCTGACTTCCTTGTCTGAGGGCAACTTATGGTTTATCCTGTCTCAAAACATGTTATAAACAAAGTTGGAGCCATTCCTTCCGGCAAGGAAGGATCAGT
>CM065726.1:70751977-70786977 GCA_033310375.1 Conus canariensis | reverse complement strand
AAGCGTAGCACATGCTATCTCTAAAATCCCAGGGTCTCTTCAAATTGACCCACCAGTAATGGTGTTGTTGGCCATTCTGATTGATTATATAACCCCCGATGGTAGTAGCATACAAGTCTGGGTTTCAACTAAACAGAAAGAAGTAATCAGCTATCACGACTTTAATTCTGAATGGGCTGATTACATGCTTACACAGTTTAACCATGCAAGTGAAGAAGCAAAATTGCGCGGTTCTGGCTGGTCTGAAGGAACAGTCCTTGAAATCAGATTAAAACAAACAAAGTTCTATCCTATAGTTGGCAATTCTTACATTCCTCTCCCAAGAGAGTTAGAGTTAAAACGAGCAGTCCTAAACATACATAATTCTGACAATATGTGTTTCATGTGGTGTGTTTTGGCACATTTACATCCTGTTAATAATCATGCAAACAGAGTCACCAAGTATGAACAATATATAAATGAGCTGAACTTTAATAACATAAACTTTCCAGTAAGTATAGACAGTTTAAGTCAGTTTGAAGAGCAAAACAAACCAATAACCGAAAACGTATATGCATGGTCTGTAGTTAACAATCTACTGCCTCTATGGATTTCTCCTGAAGCCCCTACTTTAGGTGAATCCCTTAACAAGCATGTAGACTTGATACTGTTTACAGACGGCCCCAAGAGCCATTATGTATTAATCAGATCAATTATCAGATTGTTAGCCTATACATCAAAGGACGAATCTAAACAAGAGCTTTGTAGAAGGTGTTTGGTTAGAATCCTAACTGTAGAAGCAGCTGCCAAACACAGAAATCATTGTAAAAGTTTTGTAGACTGTAAAACCGAACTTCTTACGCCCCCATCAGGGTCTAAAGTTAGTTTTAAAAACGTACACAAAATGCAGATGAGACCATACGTAGTTTATGCTGACTTTGAAGCGATTTTGCCACAGTACTACGGCCCTCAACAACTAGAAGAACAAAAAACAGCTTTATTAACCCACCATCAGATTTGTTCTTATGCTTTTGTTGTTGTTAGATCTGTGCACAGAGAGAGGCCAACACACACGATCAGAGATTTACAGAGGCCTCGACGCAGCTAATCGATTTTTACAACACGTGAAACAAGTTCGTAATTACTTTTCTAATCAACTGAATCTCTCAGACATTGTTTTGACTCCTGAAGATCAAAGGCGCTATGAATCATCTACACACTGTTGGATTTGTGGCTTAGAGCTAACACCTAACGGTAAAGCAAACCCAACAGTAAGAGACCATGATCACATTAGCGGAAAGTTCAGAGGGGCTGCACACAACAGTTGTAATCTTCAGCTTAAGGTTGACCCCAAGACATGGAAACTGCCAATCTTCTTTCATAACTTACGAGGCTATGATTCTCATTTTATTATGCAAGCAATAACTCCTGATTGTAAGAGGGTTGCACAATCATCAGAAAAGTGCATGACCTTTATTATTGACAATCTGTCCTTTTATGACTCTGCCCAACATCTGATGGGGAGTTTGGATAAATTAGCAGGATCGCTACAAGACTTCCCAATAACTGAACAATATTTTGACCCATCTTTAGTACGTAAAGGCGTTTACCCTTATGAATACATGGACTCGTGGGACAGGTTTGATGAGCCAGCGCTGCCACTTAAGGAAGACTTTTACAGCCGTCTTACAGGCAGAGGCATAACCGAATCTGACTATGAATATGCACAGAAAGCCTGGACAGAATTACACTGCCAAACAATGGGCGATTATCACGATCAATATTTATTGGCTGACGTGTGTTTATTGGCAGACGTCTTTCAAAATTACAGATCTACATGCATGAAACATTATGGCCTAGACTCATCACATTACATTTCTGCCCCAAGCCTTTCTTGGGACGCATTCTTAAAGTCTACAAACATTGAGATTGACTTAATATCTGATCTGGCTACACTCCAGATGATTGAAGACGGCCTAAGGGGAGGCATTAGCATGGCCTCACACCCTTACTGCAAAGCCAACAACAAGTACTTAGATGACTATGACCCAACTAAACCATCCAACTATCTAATGTACTTAGACGCTAACAATCTGTATGGGTGGGCTATGAGCCAAACACTCCCACTTAAAAAAAACTTTAGAATGATACAAGGACCTCATGGCGTTAATCGGGTGTTAAAGGCGTTGTCAAAGCTTACACCTGATTATCCAATAGGGCTAATCTTAGAAGTAGACTTAGAATATTCTACAGAATTGCATGACCTCCATAATGATTACCCCCTAGCAGCAGAAAGATTAAAAATGGCCCCCACAGAACCGC
Organism: Conus canariensis; assembly: GCA_033310375.1. NCBI lineage: Eukaryota > Metazoa > Mollusca > Gastropoda > Neogastropoda > Conidae > Conus > Conus canariensis. The sequence goes on along the minus strand of CM065726.1, from coordinate 70,784,676 downwards.
CTAAACTTGTGCCTAATCTTCGTCACAAGATAAACGTACGTCATTACAGACTGCTACAGGTTTACTTAAGACACGGACTAAAACTTACTGCTGTTCATAGAATTATAGAGTTTGATCAAGAGCCCTTTATGAGGCACTGACGCTTCAGAAAAAGACTTTTTTTTTAAACTAATGAACAACAGTTGTTTTGGCAAAACCATGGAAAACCCACACAAGCGTAAAGATGTAAGATTAGTTACAAAAGAAAAACAAGCAATTAAGCTGGTCTCTAAACCTAACTACCAAGACTTTAGAAGATTTAGCGACAGCCTGGTTGGCATTATGATGAAGAAACAGAATGTGAGGTTGGACAAGCCGGTGTTTATTGGGTTTACTGTGTTAGAGCTGTCAAAGCTGTTAATGCTAGAATTTTTGTATGACTACTTTAAACCGTTGTATCCAGATTCTAGAGTCCTTTACACAGACACTGACTCTTTTATTCTAGACATCCCCACAGAAGACTTTTACAAAGACTTAGAAGCAGAGGTAGTCAAAGGAGCTGATGGATGGTACGACACATGTGACTACCCTAAAGACAGCCCTTTACATTCAACTGTAAACAAGAAAGTAATTGGAAAGTTTAAAGACGAACTTAATGGGACAATTATACAAGAATATGTTGGTTTACGCTCGAAGATGTATAGCGTTGCTAGCCAGACTTCTGTAATGAAGAAAACTAAGGGCATAGGTAAAGAAGTTGTAAAAAAAAATATAACTCACAACTACAAGCAGGCTCTCTTTGAAAACAAAGTATTTCATCACACAAATGTTAATCTGCGCTCTACTCTTCATCAAGTAAACACAACTGCTGTTAATAAGAAATCACTAGTCTCTAACAATAACAAGCGAACTTACGTTGATCCTGAGTTTTCATACGCTATAGGTCATTGGAGAACTGACTTAAAAGCTCAAGAACGTACTTTAAAAGATTAACTTGACTGACTTAAGTTAAGAACTTTACTTGTACTTTACTTGTACTTTACTTAAGAACTTAACTAGTACTTAACTAGTACTTAACATGACTTGTACTTTACTTAACTTAACTTGTTATAACTGACTTTACTTAACTTAAAAACTAATTCAGTAAAAATAATGGGTTTACAGCAGGAGGTTGTGCTTTTTTTGCAGAAGCTGGTTCTTCTTCTTTACTGTTTTTGTGGGCTTTTGTGACTTTGTTGTTAGGCATGGTTTTAGACACTTGTATGCCAAAAACCCCCCACCAACAACACCACCCCCCAATACATAATAATACATCTTATAGTTTGATTGTGTTGTTGTTGGTGACGGTGGCGGTGTTGGCGGCGATGTTGTATTACTATCTAATAATTTTTGTTTTGCTGCTTGGTTTGCTTTTTGCAGTCTATTCCATTCAGCTAGTTTACAACCGGCCTCAACACGCCAGGATTTTTAGTCTTAGTAACACTACTCACTTGGGGGACACTCCCTTGTGGGACACTCCATTGTGGGACACTCCCTTGTGGGACACTCCCTTGGGCATTCTGCTCCTGTGGAGTCTTCTTCTCCTGATCGCTCATTTAAAAAAAAAAAAAAATTGATATGATTGAAAGTAATTAATCCCATGATGAATGGGCATAATAACGTCCCAAATCTGTAATACATGTCACATGCAAGAGTTTCTAGGGACTTGTTTAAAACTGGATCTTGTGATGTCATATTTTAAATCTTCTTCTGAATCAGTCGGTGCTATCTTGCCTACTAATTTAGCATATAAACTAATCATTGTCTGTCCTACTGATTTAACCATTTTTGACCCTAGCTGTGCTTCGTACCTAGCATAATACTTCTCAACGTCTGAAGTAGACAATTGCTGAATCTGTTCAATACTTAGTTCAACGCCTAAATACTGTCTAGTTTTCCCACACGCAGCCAGAGAGTATAATCTTTCTTTATGACAGAGGTCTGCCGAGTGGTCTGCTTGCTCCTCACACTTTAATAGTTCGTCACAATCCATTTTTTAAAACAATGAAAATAATAAAACCTTTTTAAAACCATGAGTTTAACGTTGGTTAATTATGCAGTGCCTATTGTTGGTGTTATAGTTTATTCAACTCTTGCAAAATGTTTGCTAAAACCGCCCAACATGGGAAAGATAGAAGATTCACCAAAACTAGTAGTAACCTTATTTTTAGCTCTAGCAACAAAAGATTATCTGATTAAAAAGCACATAGACAGTCTTACATATTATGATTATTTTAATTATTTTTTTAGTTAATAAAATACATGAGCACTGCAAAGATCATCAATACTATTTACCACTCTGCTGTAATCAGCGGTCTTAGTATAGGGTACAGCGTGTTAGCAAAAAACATGTTTAAAATGAGGCCAGCTGATCTAGGAAGGTTAGACATTGAGGATGTTGTTAAGGTTATAGCTGTAATAACTGCAGGAATTGCCTAAAAAGACTTTCTTGTTACACAGGGAATTATCCCAGAAAACATCAATGCATAGAAAGATTAATTCATTTATAAAAAGATTAATGCAGATTGATTTATAAAAAAAGATTAATTCATTTATAAAAAGATGTCTGGATTAGTTCTGATGGTGGGAGGAGCTATTGTTAATGCATTGGCTTTCTCTGGCAGCAATTACATGTTTAGTAAACTGCGGTCTGATGAAGAAAGAGAACGCCATAACAAGGCAATGGAAGATTTAGCTAAGGCAAAAGACGCTTATGAAAAAAGGAGGATTGCTCACTTAGACTTTATTAATAAAAAGTTAAGGGAACAAGGTCATGCAGAGCACACATTTACAGACGTTGATGACGCAATGAATGAGTATTACTTAGTGACAGGAAAGAAGTTTCTAACATCATCACCACCAGAACTGTCTGACTTTTATGAACCATCTGAGGATCAGAAAATGGCAGAAATAGGCTTTATTATAGGTGCTATGGGAACGATCTTTCTTCTTGCATATTCAATCTGAAAAACATAGTTAAAATGTATAGTTAAAATGTAATTAAAAAACAATTAAAATACAGTCCCTTCTTATGGACAAAATATATTATTCTCCTAGAGGGTATTGGAAAGGAAAGACTGCTATTGATAAACTGAGTAAAGCTGCTAGGGTGTCTGAATCAGAAGCAAAAAACTGGCTTTCAAAACAAGCAATCTGGCAAATATATCTGCCTGCCCCAAAAAGAATAATAAGGCCTCGATTTGTTAACTCAGTTCCTAATGACACCCACCAGATGGACTTGTATCTTCCGCATGACAAAGTTAGAAGAAAAAAGTTTAAGTATGCTCTTACAGTTGTTGACATGGCTTCAAGGTATAAAGACGCTGAGCCTTTAACGGATAAAAGCGCAACTGCTGTGGCTGTGGCTCTGCAACAAATATACATGCGAGGCCCATTAAAGTATCCTAGGATGATCCAGGTTGATGATGGAAAAGAGTTTAAAGGTGCTGTAAACCAACTACTTTTAAAACACCAGGTTACAGTTAAGAGAGGGATTCTGGGCAACCATCGCTCCCAAGCCCTCGTAGAAAACTTTAATAAGAATCTAGCTGAACGTCTGTTTACCTATCAATATCGCAAAGAAATTATGGACAGAGCACGTAACACAGAATGGGTTAGGAGGTTGCCAGCAGTCTTACGTGCCATGAACAATGAAGAATTTAAAACAACAGGTCTTAAACCGGTGAACGCGATCAAATTAAAAAAAAAATTAGCATTACTGAAGATGCGCGGGGCACTCAAAAACTCTTGCCGTTCGGACTAAAAGTAAGATACTTGTATGCTCCTGGAGAAGCAGAGGGTGATGTTAGAATTAGAGCCACAGACCCTATATGGAGCGTAGACGTATATGAAGTTGAAAGAATTATGAAAACAGCCCCTCCCGTGTATTATTTAAGAGAAACTCTTTCTTCCAAAAAGCCTGCTCCTAAAAGATCGTTTGTTCGTGAAGAGCTGCAAGTTGTCCCACCAAACACAGTGCCTGTTAGTTAAAAAAATAGTATGAATGTTTATAGTCTATTTTTTTTTAACCTATTTAAACATAGTCTTTTTAAAAACTTATTTTGGGTTTAACTGATTTGCAGTGTTCTGTTTAATTGCCTCAGTGTTTGCCTGTTGTGAAGTAAAAGTCTTTCTCCATTTCTTTTGGAGGTCAATTTTCTGGCGTTTGTAATCATCACCATCAGCCTTGGCCCGTTGAAATTCTTCATCTGTAATGTTTCTATCCAGTAATGTATTGCTTATGATTAGGTTTAATGAGTAAAGTTTTGCTGTTGCTAGGGCTACAATGGCAGTGTGCTTTTGTAATTTGGGCATAATCTTTTTTAAAACAGCACTTACAACCGTGGACATGGCACCTAAACCCAAACCAACACTCCCAAAAGCTATAGACATTGGTGCTCCAACTCCAGTAGCTAAAAGAGCAACACTAGACCCAGTGCTTAAGCTGGCTACAACTGATGAGCCGGTGATTATATAAGAAAGGACATTCAAAGCTTTAGCATATTTCTTTCTAGTAACCCTATACTTATTTAAGTCACTTTCTATTTCCTTCTGAAGTTCAGTCATGCGCTTTAATCTAAACTGTTGGGCTTGATCATCCATTTTTTAATCAAGATTAATTTTGTAAAAATGTTCTTATTAACTCTTCTGGCAGCACTTCATCAACAGAGTAAAACCCAATAAAATCAACAAACTTAATGAAAATAAAATCAAGTACTGTTAGTTTAGTTTTGTCAACCATCACAGTGACTTTGTTAGATGATAAGAAAGTGTTTATTTCATCCCTGTTTTTAGTAATACTATAGCAATAACAAAGAGGTCCATCCAAGTTTTCGGACTTTATTTTTACTCCCCTTGTGTTCTGGCAAACTAGGATCAGACTCTCCTGGAGTGATTAATAAAATATTGTAAATTTGTTAGGCAGTTGGCCTTTTGGAAGAAACTCTAGGGCTACTGTGTCATCTCCCACTTCAGCTAAAGGCTTCTTTCTGCTCAGCATATATTCTCTTCTGCTGTATGGCTTTATTTCTATTTGCTTTTTCTGTTGTAATCCTGGGACTAGGCTAGCATGAAGGGGTCCTGCGTTCATAGCTTTTCTAAAATTGTTTTTCCTATCAAAGTATACATTAGGGCTTAGTAAGTCAAATTTTAAATCCCAGTCAATTTCAGGAAGCAACTCCCAGTTTCTGTCTTGTTTATGAAGCTTGTATTCGTGTTTGCCGTAATCAGTTGTTTCTAGATTTCTTATTTGTTCCAGTTTAGGATGTTGTTGCCGTTTTTTATCTTCAGTTTCTATTCGTTTGTAAACCCCATCTTCCGTGTATTCAAAACCATAAACATTTCCTGACACTCCTATCAGATCAAACTCAACTGTGTCTGCTAGGTCTTTTATCTCTACTGCAGCGCATTTAGGAGCTAGCTGTGCTTTTGATTCTGGCCCGCGAGACATTCTTTTTAATATGAAAATTATAATAAACAATCTATAATAAACAATTTGCTATAAACAATCTATAACAAACAATCTAAAATATACAAATGTATTGAACTGGCAGGTCAGTCCGTAAGCATAGTTTAGCGTGCTTAGATTTTTCTAATTGCTCTTTTATTTTTTTTTAGCTCATCCTTGTCCCTTATTATATAATTTTCACTTAAACATTCTTCAAAACTATCCTTGTCCTTAGTGTAAAATAATACAACCGATTTTAACTGCGATCTAAAGTCTTTTAAGACAGCATTGTATTTCTGAGTTAAGAGCCACACAGAAACTAATGCGTGGCGGACACTATAGGCTAGCTTTGAGAGAGTTTTTCTTTTTTTTTTTTAACAATGTCTCGTTCAGCTGAACAGTCATCAATAATAAACAGCGTTTCAGTTCCCTCAAATAGCCTATAATAATGTTCTAAACAGTCGCTTAGCTTGTCAGTAGGATCAACTAAAAATATATTCTCGTCTGTCCAAACAAACTGTCTTTCTTTGTAAGACTTGTTATGCTTAATGGTTGTGCAGAATATAACAATGTACTCGTAATGAAACCTGTAGATTGTTTGTAACAAATCAAGTACAAAGACAGTTTTCCCACACCCAGTAATCCCACAAATAAGCGAACAGTGTGGGTCTTTGGGCAAAAAGTTCAAACTATCCATCTGTTTTTAATAGGCTATTTCTTTCAGTCTATTTTCTTCAATGTTTAACTGGGCGTCACAAACCACAAAAACGTGCATCTGTAGCTGACCATTCTCCTCCTTTTCCTTATTCATCTTTATGCTTATGCCATCTGACCCTACTCTCCGTCCGCTTCCATGTAATCTGTTATCATATGTTGATCTAAAATCCAGCCACAGCCCATGTTTTCTTGTTAGATAATCTTCGAGTCTTACATCATGAAGATGAAGTTTTTTATATACAAGATTGGCTGTAGGATTCGTTTGTCTGCCTCCGCCGAACAATTTTCTTATTTCATCAAAGTGTTGGTCAGGTAAAAGTCCATCTGAATACAACTGAATAGGCTTGCCATCTATTGTGCAAGATACCTGCTCAATCTTTGGATTATAAAATACCTCAGATTCTCTGTGAAAAGGAGTTGTACCTTCAGTAAACAGAAACAAAATTCCCTTTAACGACCTAAGAGAATAGCTTAGAGCTATGTCCCAGACAGCGTCTTGCTTGTTTTTAATCTGTGTGGTGTGGTGCAAAACTCTTTCAAAGTAAACAACTGTCTTACTTTTATACTGGTTTAAGATTGTTCTAGCCAGTTCAGAGTTAGTAACAACGTCAAAGTCAAGAGAGATGTTACTGACTGTGTATTCAGCTAAAGGGTCTTCAGACAGAATAACAGACCCGCTGTCATTGAATGTCAGAACTATGCTTGGTACGTGCTTTGAATGTGTAGCTTCAAAAGACTAAGAGCTTGAGGGTTGGTGGGGAAGCTTTAGTTCTGTCGCTCAATCAACCCAAAGTCCGGGCCAAGTCTGGTCTTATCAGCCTCTGGATAAAAACAATTGAATCCGCCTACAAATGGTATGCAGGACAATTACAGGCGGAAGAGGCTAACCCCACAAGGGCGCGTAGAACTGAAAGTGGGATTGACAATGTTGGGGGGGGGCTGGGAGAGCACTGGCTGCTCCTGGTTTCTCCCCAGATAAGACCAGACCAGCTCATGAACTCAGGGCTATGGCTGCCTCTATGGCCTTGCATAGAGGAAAGCCATATGTGAAGGTGGTGAAAGCAGTTAAATGGTCCTCAGCATCGACGTTTGGACACTTCTACCTGAGGCACCTAGGCTGCACAGAGGCGTTGCGTCGTCAGCCCTTGTCTCTACCATGCTGAATGTTGTTTTTTATTCGTGATGTTATTCTAGTGTTTTTGGTTGGTGGTTCGGTCGACTCCTATTTTTGCTCTTTAGGATTCCCTTTTTCTATCCTTTGAGAATAGGATATTAAAGGAAAAAAGGAAAGGGGGGAGGGGGGTGTTAGTTAAGGGATTCTCCATTAACTCTCCAATAATCACTAACTTAGACAGGGGTCGATTTGGACTTGTTTTAAAAAATATGTAAAGGGATTGTGTCAATTTTCTAATTATTTTCACTGATTTGCAGCTGTTTTATTGGGATTACCCACCTCCTTTTCGGGAGTCGGCTATCTTGAACTAATAACATGTAGCCAAGAAATTGGAAAATCAGTATTTTTTGGTTAGTGTTGTTAGTTCAACACATAGGCCCTCCCTCCTTCCTGCTAATCCATTATTTTGGTGTTGGGGAAGCTTGCCTTGAAAAACTGACGTATCATACTACGGAAATGGCTGCTATTGGTTATTTGCATACCGAAAGTTCATTCTCATTGGATGAATTCATTATTTTTTTCAGTATGGTTGCACACAGTTTCATATTCTGGTGAACACCTTGCAAGCAAGTCAGATGCAGCTATCTTGAACCAACAACACTAACCAAAAATACTAATTTTCCAAATAGGGGGGAAAAATGACCTTTTTACATATAAATGGCACAAATGAATAACATTCACTACAAGTTGTTAAACAGATCCCCGTTCTGTTTGCTGATCAAAGAATGACTCAATGAAAGCTATTCGACAAAATCATTGGCAGTTCAGCTTAACACAACACACTGTCGGATCATAATAACAAAGTTTTCACAAGGGTCCTGGTAAATATGAAGTAACCGTTTCTCTCCATGTTCATATGCCACCAACTCAAAAGCACACAGAAAAACAACTATAACAGAAAAACAACTATAACAGAAAAACAACTATAACAATTAAACTATGGACTACTGAATTATTGAAAACATACGAATTCTGATCTCATATATTAGTATGAAGCAGTGTTCTCAATTTAAATGAGATGATCATAATCAAAGCAGCAAGTGTTTTACAGAAATGACGCGTGAGTGAAACACACTTAAGAGAGCCTGCGCTTTACTGATGCAGATATGGTTTGGTAAGTGTATGTGTATATGTGTGTGTGTGTGTGTGTGTGTGTGTGTGTGTATGTGTATATGTGTGTGTGTGTGTGTGTGTGTGTGTGTGTGTGTGTGTGTGCGTGTATGTGTATATGTGTGTGTGTGTGTTGTGTGTGTGTGTGTGTGTGTGAGTGAGTGTGTCTGTTGTAATCTGTCATATCTTTCATGCACAACCACACCTACATGGTCTTTCACAGTCCACGCTCCAGCAGTCTATTTGGAACAATCGGTATCAGTTGATCTTCAGTCAGCCTGCCTAGATTTGACCCTGTGCTGCTGCCAAATCGCCCCAGTGGTATCTAGTGCTGTCTGATGCAGACACTTAACTCCATGACCTTTATAAGCTGAAGAATGGACAGTTGACAAACACGTAGGTGACATTCTCTTTTAATCAAAGAAACCTCTCCTGCTCCATGTGTTTCTTTCTATTCCCCTTTACACCCACAAACTCCCACACACATAAACACACCCATAAACACATACCCACACACACGCACTTATAACAGCTTTTCTAATTCATAGTTACAGTCTGGTCTTTTGATTGTTAATATCCAGTGAATTAATATCCAGTGAAGTATCCATGGTCTGTTTTGATGCCTTTGCTGAGATCCTTTCACTGACTGACCGGCATGAATGAATCCTTAGCTCTGCTGTGTTCTAATCATCTGCACAAGATGTCTTCACCCACTGTTGCATGCGAGGCCTGTCCATGTGCCTTGGTCACACAGGACTGAATGGTAGGCAGGAGGCCGAAGACCATGTCGCGAGTTGTGTCACGCAAGGAAAGTGCCAACAGCACAGGTTGAGGAGTCTTCAGTGAGGCAACAATATGGCGGGCCATCACATGCACCAGCGGCTGTACTCACACACAAGATTGCTCTATCAGAACAAATTCAAAAAGTCGCAGATACACAACATAAAAAATGAACAATTAGCTACATAATAAAAAAAAACAAGATGCAAAGCATAAAAAAATGAACAAATAGCTACATAATAAAAAGCAAGATGCAAAGCATATAAACGTACTCCCAGTTTATCTTGAATACGCATGTACATGTCAAGAGCATGCTTGCTATGAAAATACCCATGACCTACCAGTCAGTTATTAGTAACGGCTATTCTGGTAAAATAAAACATCGGGCATCATCTGTGACCCATAATGAACATGCCTATAAATTTTCAGAAAGATCGACCCAGAAGTCTTGTCTGGAGTGAGTGGAACACATTTTGACCACGGACAGACACACACACACACACACACACACACACACAGAGCATTTCTTTGTTCTCATTGTAAAGTACTCCTTGTTCTATAAGAACTGGGAGTACACAAAAGCGAGAAATTGTTCATCTAGATTTTTTTCAAGTCTAGATATCTGTCAGTATAACATGAAAAATGGTCACCAAAACAAATTAACTAAAGTTAAAAAAATACTTATATACCATATGAAATATATAGAACAGTAAAAGTAAATGTATCTACTTCTGCTTCTTTTGTGACATGATAGTATCTTTGGTTTGCCTATATGTGTGAGCATGCACAAGTGCATATGTGTGCATGTATTTGTGTGTACTTGTGTTAAACAGAGAGAGGAACAAGGGGAGAGAATGTGAGTGTGCATGCTAATATTGCATGAGCTTTTGCATTTTGCATTGATGCGCGCGTGCATACTTGTTTTTAGTCTTGATATCTATCAATATAAAATGGAAAACAAAGATTCTAAAGTAATCGGCGACATTTCAATACAGTTGGGCAACTTTTGCCTGTAGACGGATTAACTGAAATGTCATTTTAGTCCTGACAGTTTCTTTCTTCACATAACTGAAAAACAAAGAATCAAACACAAAAATAACTCTTTACATGTAATGCCCCATACAAGTTCTTGGTAAATGCTTTTGGAATGAGTGATGAAACTATATGAAAAGTCCCCACAACAATAACATAAAAAAGTCTGAACAACAAACAATCATATTCACTGGCCCTTTCAATGAAAGAAAATGTTCCTACTACTGACAATACAGATTACCACTTCTCTATAATCTTAATTGTATATTGGCCACAGCAATCTAAAGAATGAAGACACTATTAACTCTAACATTAACAGAGAAGTTAGACTCTAACAGAGAATACGTGGCGACAACCCTGATATGGCCCTTCGCGGTTAGCTGGGCTATAAGGAACATTACATTACTTTACCTTGCCTAACAGCGAATACACACATTGTGATGCAAGCTACGACAGTCCTCCCTTCCAACACAGAATGCTCATGCTACAATCTATGAAGGATTGATCAGAAGAGATAGGACAAGCTTGGCAGGCTTGGGGGTGGGGGTGGGGAGAAGACAGGTAGGGAACGATAAGCACAGGAAAGAAAGGGGGAGTAGAATGGGTGGTTATGGAGCTCTGGATTTAAAGTACCTTGAAGTGAAATTGTTTCCAGACACAAATTGTTTATCTAAAAAAAAAGAAGAAAAAAAAAAAGCAACATGCCAGCCTGGTGGTAAAACACATCAGCAAGTCATCAGCCAGACACTGTACACTATGTGTGGTCTACTAGCACTGCCCCCATGTGCACCCCCACACCACTTTTTTCAAAACTGAATTTGGTCAAGTCTTTCCCACACTCTTTTTAGCTCGCCACATTTTTGGCAAGCGTGGTTTCTTCGCTAAATGGTTATAGATAGATCCCATCTTCCCTTCTTTTCATTTTTGAGGTGCTGCTGACATCTACCAAAAAAAAAAAAAAAAAAAAAAATCCTGAACGCCACCTATCTGTCCATCCCTCTCACCCTACCCTCTTTTTCCCCTTGCGTCTCTACCTAGACTAAGTGATTTGCCCCGGATTACGATACTTTTCAACACCAACATTCACAGAATATTCACACAATAGACATAAAGCATTCTACTTAATCTTATCACTTCACGATGAACAATCATACTATGCAGCCTTAAGCACTTAAACAAACACAATATAAATCTACACTGTAAACAATTATACTATTTTGTAAGCCTTCAGCCCTAACATTGACAAAGAATATTCACAATGTAAACTATCATACCGAGTCATCAGCAGTAACACTTAAACAGAGAATAGTCACTCTCTAAACAGTCACAGTCAGGACCCACAACAATACAAACATGATGCTGGAAACCAGTGATGAAAAAAATTTTGACAAATTCAGTTTACCTCATCCTTGCCAAACAAAACTTTGGTAGCTAGCATGGGCATGGGTCCATCCATTTCGTTTATCACAGTTTCTGGCTTCACCTGGACCTGGGACCAGTAACAAATATATGTAGATGCTTGTGAACATGTACACACGAACATAACTATTTCTCTCTCTCTCTGTGCAACAGATGAATGCACACATGTAAAATATGGTGGGCATACACACAGTCATAAACACACTCATAAGTCACATCCACCCACATACTCATAAGCATGCACACACACACACACATACACACACATACACACACACACACACACACAAAAGTATGTACGCATGCATGCACACATATACACACACATGTACACACACACACACACACACGCACACAAACACACACTCACTCACACACACAAACCACACCCACTAGCAAACATTCACATGTATGCCCCCCCATAATTCACATACTCATACATAACACATGTCGGATACAGTAAAATAAATTGCATGTGATTGCAATTTCATTGTGACACACATATTGTAAAGATTGTATAAAACACATTTCATCACTAACAGAAAATATTCAAAGGGCAGCAGAGGGAAAGAAAAAAGGTGTAAGTTAAAAATGATAAGAGTGAGAGAGAGAAAAAGAGTTGGGGAAGAGAAGGGCAGAAGGGAGGTAAGGCAGAAGGATGGTGGAGGAGGATCACACCTGGAACAAACGTCAGAATGTTCTATTGTTATTTAATATTCACCTATCTGGAACAAATATTATCAAAACATTCAATCGTTATTTATAGAGACTTTTAAAACCTCCCAAAAGACACATCTTTTCCCTCGGACTGATTAATGATATCCATTTACCACTGTGCGCGTGTTTGCTGATGTTAAACGCGCTCGTCGGTCTGTCTGCGTGTGTGAGTTTTTTTGTTTGTTTTGTTTTGTTTTTTTTGTTTTTTTTCAGCGGTGTGTGTGTGTGCGCGCTTTGAATTAGAATTATAATTTTATGTTTTTCTGTAATATGCGCTTTGGGCTCTCACGAGGTAAAGCGCTCTATAAATATCCTTTTACATTACATTACATATTTACCTATCATGAACAAACTATAAACAAAGCATTCAATTGTTATTTACACATTTACCTATCTGTCCTGAGAAGTAAAGCGCATCCATCCACACTCTCACCCTCCAGCAATATTTGGATACAACTGCACTCCAGTTTGACAAAGAAAAATGTTATTACAAATTCATATAGAGACAACAGTTAAGCAAAGCTCTTAACGAGTTCGTATTTCATGGCGCACATCTTAAAAGACATTAATATAATCCTTAGAATTGCATCTTGTTTTTCCATTTTGTGCTTCCTTTTCTTAAAACTTACTTCAAAGGAAAAATGTCGAGTGAGTCACAAAAGATAAAAAGAAAAACAACTATAAAATAAGCACAAAAATAAGGAGCCGTCATCCTAGACAGAAATACCACTGCAGGCAATGATAACTTTCCTACACAATAGGAAATCTGTCAACAATTTCATTCACTTGAAAATTTAGGTTTCATTTTTCTTTCAGCACTTCAGAAGTCACAGGCAGGAAAAAGTCAATATATTTCTTGTAATTTGTAATTTTTTCGCTATTCAAAAGAAATATTTGAAATAAAAGAATACGATATGAAATAAATTAACATCTAGTAAACTATCATTCAACAAATATTTGTATTGCCCTCAACTTGCATCAGACACTTTTCTGTCCTTATCTTTTATTCATGTATAAATCCCTGCACAAAGTGGCATCATGACCTACAGGATGTGGTATAGTATGGAATATATACACAGAACAAAAGAATACTGAAGATCTCACCAGTGTTCCCAGCTTACAGAACTGAGTGACAATCAGGTACAGCTGGTTACCGAACACACTGCAGTGGATGTCAGTGTGCAGACCTTGGATACTTACTGCAGTCTGCAATACAAACCGCCACATATCTAACTAGAAATAAGGTGACTCAATCAGTCAATTACTCTGTTCTTCACAACATGCTTTGAAAATACTGTAATCAATCCTAACAATTAAAATCATCTAAACCCTTACAGGCGCTACACACATGGAATGCGTGCACACATACACACTCTCACTCTCTCTCTCTCTCTCACACACACACACATAAACATGTCTGCATGCAATGTCAGCTTGAGAGTTGGAGAAAGGTAGAATAATACATATTGAAAAAGTTTTGGAGAATGCTCCAGGACTTGCATATGTCATGTGTCGCTGTTAAGATTAGATGGACACACAGAGTTAGTACATCAATGCAGCTGACCAGCCACATGGATTTGAGTTTACCATGGGCTTAACTGGGAAATCTATCCCGAACCACAAAGTTGAGCTTCATCCACTCAATGAGAACGCTGTTCAAAATTCCTGGCCATATCTGCAAGTGTCTGTATCTCTCAGGCCTGGTTGATACTACAAACAGTAAGAAAGTAAATGTAGTGTACAACCCCATCACAGAGAATCAGGTCAGAATAAATTCTATGGCATCATCTTCATTATCAACAAAAAAGGCCAGTACAGTTTTAAAGAGAAGACCAACCAAAGAAAAATTAAGATATGGAGGTGGGTTGGGGTGGAAAGAAAGGTAAAGCATAGGGAGGGGATGGGTGAGGGTGGCAGGGGTAAGGAGTATCAAGCGAGTCACATCCAGAGCTAAACTTTTAACTTTAGTAAAATCTTACAATATATTGAAAATGCAAATTGTAATTAAATGAATAAGAGAGACAGAAAGAAACTTGCATGTAACTGTATAATGGATACAAACCCAAGCACACATACAGTGATCAATACACACACACACAAACTTGTACACGCACATACACACACACACAAGTAATAAGCACACATCAACAGGGGGGGAGGGTGGAGGGTTGGAGGAAAGGAGAAACGACAGCAAGTACCACTACTAGAGCCAGGAAAGGAGAAGTAACAAAGAAGAATCGAAGCATACTGAAACATATACTGTAGCAAATCAGTAACACAAAAGAATGTACACAAAAACACGCCCAAACACACACACACTGATTTTAAATACTAATAGACAAGAAATTGAAACAGATTGCAACATTACTGAAAATAAGGCCAAAAACAAATGAACACAGAAAAACACTGATTTAATATATGACACAAATAAGTAAATTTTCGATAAATCATTAAATGTGTCTGTTTTAGACATTACACACAACAGCAACACACATCAGGACAAGTACCCTCACCAGTTTCCTTCAATGGAATACCAATTGAATAGACTAACAACCTACACTAATTGGGTATAGGCTTTGACAGAATGCTAACCTCTAGAAAGCACTTGGTATTCTTCTTAAATGCAAAAAAGGTCTATCTGCCATTAAAGCAATGGCAGCTAAAGGCACTGAACAAGAAAATCTGTACTGAATTTACCACACACTTGTACTCAGTGTGACTGATTATGGATAAGGGCTTGCAACACTGTCCAACAGCAATCTTTTTACATTAGAAAGAAAACAAAATGAAGCGAAGAGATTGATCCTGGGACCCATGAAGGATACACCAGTTGACACTGTGTGATACGTGCTCAACCTTCTTTCAATGCAGGCAAGACACAATCTAGAACAGGTGAAGGCATATTTCAGAGCACTCGAAAATCCCCAAAATCCACTAAATGCGGCAGTCACGGAAACAAAAGGCACTCAGCTAGGACAAGGAAAATCATGGACCCAACAGGCAGAAGACAATACACAGCTTGTGTGCCAGTTAGCGAAACAAACAAACGAATGAATGGGAAAAGTATAACACCTCTACCAACTTGACATCGCTCCAGAACTTGGAAGACACTATTGAGAATGGCCTGAAGGCAAAATCAACGCAGAAATTCAGATGCAAGTAGATAACACTGGCACAAAAGATGATATTGTTATATACTCTGATGGTTCTGTCACCAAAGGTAAGTCTGGCTGGGGATACACAGTGATGCAAAATGGCTGAACTATCCAGGAAGACAATGACGCATACAGTTCAACAACTTCAAGTCTAACAAAGAAGGTAGAAGCAGTGACACAAGCACTTCACCAGCTTTCGTCCACAGACCAGTTTAAACCTCAACAAGCCATGATACTAACTGAGTCCATAAACCTACTTCAAAAAGTGGAGAGAGGAATGAGAAGCCCTGTTTGGCATGAAGTAATGTGCAACCTTCCATTGGAGAGACTCATGGATGTACTGCCCTGGACACGCAGGAGTTAAAGGAAACGAGAGAGCAGACACACTGGCTGGCAAGGCAACGATAAGAACTGGATTACAGCTTGGCCGATCTAACATGACAAGAAATCTGAAGAAACACCTAAGCAAACAAGAGCAAAGCCACTATACCATAGACCATCTTTCAGATCTGAACATCAAGAGAGGAAGTGGCCGCACATCCAGACTGAAAGGAAGAGCAAGAAACATCACCAACCAAACATTGGAATAATCTCAAGGCCAACACTGCGAAGACTCCTAGAGACTGGGGTGAACTCATACTGGGCCTTTCCAATAACAGACACAAATGTTCAAACACATGTCAACTGAGATAAGACTTTGAATCTCTCAGGGACCCCAGTGCATACTGTAGACATGTATCTGCTGGTGTGTGTTCATCAGTGGGATGATGCTGGTATGTAAATTAGAGAGTCCACAGATGGGAGTGTGCAAGCTTGGTGTGTGTGTGTGCGTGCGTGCATGTGTCAGTGCATATGTGCGTACGTGTGGTGGTTGTTCTTATTGTGTGTATGTGTGTGTGTGCAAGTGTGTGCTTGTTGTTTATGTTACTGTTGTTCTTGTTATTGTTCTTTTTTTTTTTAATAATTTTTTCAATAGGCACACATAAAGAAAGTATTTCACTGGATAACAGCGACAGTATTTACAAACATCAAACAAAGTCATGTAACATGTCACATAGTGTCCTCATAGATACATGATGACATTTAGAGAAAATACGTTACATAGTCATATTTCAGTCATATTGTTCCATTTGATTCCCAAGGTCGCGGACAACATGCAAAACAAAGGGAATTATATTCGATGCATTATTAACATTATTCTTGTATTAGTGTTATGTATGGAAACCATTTTGTCCCATATTCTGCATAATTCATCTCCATCGAGTACATAGGTTTCTCAATTTTATGTCTGTAGCATAGTTCCTTTAGAAACATTATTAGGTTAGGTCTCATCTTATTAATTCTACATTTGTATATGAAATATTTTCCCATTAAAATGATTAAGTCATCATCTGTTTTTGTTTTCTCATCAGTGCCAAACAATACAAGCTCTACATTAAATGACAATCTTTCACAGTGTGAACACTTACTTTTTAGAATATTTTCAAGTTCTTTCCAGACAGTATGTGCAAATTCACATTCCCACGAGTAGTGACTAATTGAATCTTTCTATTACAGAAATTACACATGTCACTATCCACAACCTGCATTCTTTTCAAAATACTGTTAGTTACCAGAATTCTGTGACATATTTTTAGCTGGAACCATTTCAGTTTTATTTCTTTTATTTTCTTAATTCTTTTTAGTACGTCTGTCCAATTAATAGGTATATTAAGGCGCTGTTCCCATTTCATAAAAGAGCTGATGTTTAAAACTTCAATGTCTTCTATCATAATATCATAGTGAATGCGTGCCCCTTTAGTGGCGCTACAATTTTTTGTAACGCTAATGTTCTGTCATTACTGGTATTACTGCCGAGTTTTATTGACATTTTCTTTGCATAGTCTTTTATTGATTGTACGCAACTTATATAATTTAGAAAATTGACCTCAGATCCCAGCTTCTCTGACAGTGTGTGACGGCTTATAAAGTTACCATTGTCATCAAGTAAATGTTTAACCAAAAATATATTGTTCTGTATCCATTTCTTGTAAAAGAATGGTTTATTTCCCACTTTGAACTTTTCCATTACTAAAAAAATAGGTTCAGTTGCTAGATCTTTGTTATTTTTTAATTCTGCATGGTTGCAAAAAAATTTATATGCCTGAAAAACATCTCTTCAAAATTTATTTATTTTGCTTTGTACAAATCTGTCTGGTCCATATGAATCAAGGGCATCGATCTCAGGACATAATGAATGTAGTACTGTTTTCCATTTACAATTTTGCACATATACTTTCCTAATCCAGGCGATTTTTAAGGATTGGATATATATCTTAAGATTGGGTATACCTAGTCCTCCTTTCCAAATATTTTGCACAGAATATTTTCTTTTAATTTTATCATTTTTGTTGTTCCAAACAAACTTGAAACACATATTTTGCAACATATCTATCTGAGAGTCTGGAGGGTTGGGCAGGAGGATCCACAAATATACAAGTTTTGATAGCACTAATGATTTTAGCACTGCTATTCTACCTAGTGGTGTAGTTACTCTTTTTGACCATATCTTAAATAGATTTTTAACTTCTAAAAATTTATCTGTCACATTGATTTGAGTCATATCTGTCAGATTATTCATAAACCACACCCCTAGGATTTTAAATTTTAAAGGGTTCCATTCTATTTTATATAAGGGTAAGTATGTGTTCGAGGAATTCTTTTTTATCCCTAACCAAACTTGTTGTTGTTCTTGTTCCTAAGTCATCTTCTGAACATTTATTAGCCACAAACAATCAAACGCATACGCAATCACACACACAAACACATGTATGCGCGCGAGCACACACAAACACGAGAACATCATGGGGACACACGGACTGGGACATATGAATGAGAATGGTGAGCACTTTGCAGACCTGTGCGCCCTCAACCAGCTGGTGACAGGAGGAAGCATCTTCCCACACAAGCGCATCCACAAGGCCACATGGAGATCCCCGAACCACGTCACGGAGAACCAGATTGACCACATCTGCATAAGCTGCAAGTTCAGGAGATAATGGCGGGATGTACCAGTGATAAGAGGTGCTGACGTGTCATCAGACCACCACCTTCTTTTAACAAAGGTGAGACTTCGTCTCAAGAGATTCACCAACACCAACAACACACGGACAAGGTACAATGTTGGACTGCTCAGAAACAGGGACACACAAACAGCATTCCAGATCAGCCTTTCCAACAGGTTCCAGCCGCTACAAGAGCTGATAGAAGACAGTGAGATGGACATCGAGACACAGTGGGAACACTGTAAGAAGCTCTGGCAAAACACATGTGAAGAGATCCTTGGCAAGAAGAAGACCCAGCACAAGGAATGGATCTCTGCCAACACCATCCACAAGCTGGAAACAAGGAGAGATAAGAAAACTACGCTGAACATGAGCCGAACAAGAGCCTACGCAGACTCTGCTCTAGCGAAGAGGATTTCACTATACAAGCAGCCAAAATGTCTGATTTTTTCACCAACCGTGGATACCCTAGTGCCGTCATCAGTGATGCTCTCAGCCGCACTGCAGCTAAATCCAGAACATCTACTCTGGAAACTAAACCTCCCAAAGAGACAGACAGACCCACTGCCTGCCTTCTCTGCCATCCTCACAATCTGCCCATCTGCAGGATCCTGAAGTCTAACTGGCACATAGTAGAAAATCATAAACCTGCCTTTGAGACCACACCAATGATCACTTTCAAACGTGACAAAAACCTCAACGACCTACTGGTGCGCTCTAAGCTGAACAAAATCTCCACACCTAAGCCACCAGGTACATTCCCCTGCTCAAAACCCAACTGCAAAATCTGCTCTCTCACCAAACCAGACACCATCCTACATGGCCCCACAGGCTCTTTCACTATTAAACGCACTTTCTCCTGCCAGAGCCACAACATTGTGTATGCCATCCACTGTCAGCTGTGCGGTAAGATCTATGTAGGTGAGACATCTCGCACACTTGAGACGCGCATCTCTGAACACCTGGCCGACATCCGCCACCATCGGCCCAAACCAGTCGCTCTACACTTCAACCATGCCCAACACAACATCAACCATGTCAAAGTCTTGGCACTTTGGCAATCTAAGAGTGACAACTTGGAACGCCTTATGCAGGAATCTCATCTCATTGCCAAACTGGGCACCGTCCACCCTCATGGCATCAACGTCCAAAAGTAGTATCAATGCAGCTCCAGCCTGAAATATCCCCTTCCTACACACACCCATACCACCCTACCTCCCACTGTTTACCTCAGAAATAGGTTGCAGTTATCATCTTCCCTTTTCCTACACTCTCCGAGTCTCTCCATTTGCTACATCAATTGACTTACTCCCCCCTCCCCCTGCCCTAGTAATGATGTGTGTAGGGGTGTTGGTGGATATGGCGGGTGCTGGGGGTGGAGGTGGGGGTAATCAATGAATAAGGCTGATATTACAAATGGAACACACACACACACACACACACACACACACACACACACACACACACACACACTCACACACACACTCACACATACACATAATAAATAGAATGCTGGCTCCTTTACGTTGGTCGTGAAGGGGGAGGGGGGGGGGACGGGAAGAGAGAGAGAGAGAGAGAGAGATTGTGTATAGGTGTGAATATGTTGCCCCTCCCCCTCTCCCAGTTAGTACGTAAACCCATCCCCTTCTTCCCTCCACCCTCATAGCATCAACACCTTAAAGTAACATGTACCAACCCACCACTTCAATCTCAGCCCATAATATCCTCCCACAACACACACACATACTACCTTATCTCCCACTATTCACCTCACACACAACTTATAGATATCTTATTTATGCATTTATTATCATTATTATTTTTTTTTTTTTTTAATAATTAAAAAAAAAAAAATTTACTGATTTTTTAATTTATTATTATTTTTAATGTTTCATTTATTTATTTATTTGATTATTATAAAAATGCAGTCCTCTCGCTTTGCAACTAGATCTATTTTGATTCATACTGACTGCTACCCTTCGTTGTTTTGTATTTCTGTTTACGTCATCAGTGTGTGTGTGATTGTTATCGTGTATACGTCTTTCGATCATTGTATACTGTTAATCATTGATCCGTATTTCGTTTAACATACGTTTTTAGTCGTGTACGTGCGATCGCAATCAGGCACTCCTGACCTCTCAACTCTACTTCTCTCAATCAACTCTACAGTAAGAACCTAAATCAGAACATAATGCCGGCCCCCCAATTCCTCTCCCGTACACATGCCAGTTTTCACCAGTCCATTCATTTTCTGCCACCTATCATCCAGCCATTTGCACTAGGATATGCTAAAACACAGTTTCAGAAAACGAAATCTGCATCTCATCTCAACTTTCTAAAACAATGCATTCGACTGCGAATCACCCCTCGCGGCTTCTCACTTTCTCACACCCCATCCGATCTTCATAACACCGCTCTTACCACTACCACTACAAGAATTCTATTCCAAGCCAGCCGTAGACTCATGTTGGCACATATCAAAACACTCAGTTCATCCCTGGAATCTCTCTCCCGTCTTCTTCAACATTTCAAACAACAAACCACAATCATCATGCCCATAGCCACTGCTTCAAGACTCAGACAGCTCATCCATACACACTACCAGCTCATTCACAATCACTGCTACCAGATTAAGCAAGACAAGTTATCAAAATTACAAAACAAACACGAGGCAAACCCAGACCAGTTGAATCCCCCTACACACAACACTGACCCTTCTATCACCCATGAGCAACACCGCCACCTTGTTCGCTGCATTCCTGATAATCTGACTCTCACCAATGATGAAAGATCAGTCCTGGCAAAAGGTCTGAAATTTATTCCCATTCAGCCTGCCACCAATAAATATCAAAACCACGTTGATGTTGAAAGATTCTTTAGAAAATTAAGATGGATGGCTGCACTTGACGGTGTGCCCAAGCCCCCTCTACCAGACAGCTCAGACATTTTTACCCACCTTTTTCGAACTCCAGTGCTTCGCCAGCCACCTCTTGACAAATCCACTGAAGTTGAACTCTACATCAAAAAGTGTAGAAAAGAAATCTCTCAAGTTAAATCCAAACCTGTCCGCAATTTCAACCTCTCACGGGATGAACAAAAAGCCCTTGAATCACTGAGACAAAGACAAGACATTGTCATCAAACCAGCAGACAAGGGTGGTGCAGTGGTGGTCTGGGACAAACAGTTGTACATAAAAGAAGCACACAGACAACTGTCAGACACAAATTTCTATACACCACTCACAGCATCACCCCTTCCCCAACACCAGAAACTCATCTCAACCACAGTTAAACAAGAAATCAAACATAACAACTTACCGAAGACAGCCAAACTCCTCATAATGACAGACACCAAACAACCCACCTTCTACCTGCTCCCTAAAATACACAAAACCAATACTCCCGGCAGACCCATTGTATCTGCATGCAGCTGCCCTACAGAACACATTTCACAGTACTTAGACTCTCTCCTCCAACCCATAGTACAAGGCCTCCCCACATACCTCAAAGACACTACACACACACTCAACATGATTAATTCATACAACACAGATCCCACTTTCAAACCCAGCGTCCTCTTTACCCTTGATGTCGTCTCTCTCTACACTTCCATCCCTCATGCTGATGGACTGAAGGCCCTCGCATTCTTTCTTAACAAACGGCCCCCCAACCAACAACACCCTCCCACAGCTACACTGGTCAGACTTGCAGAATTAGTCCTCATCCTCAATACTTTTGAATTCAACAACCACACATTCTCACAAATCAGTGGTGTTGCTATGGGAACCAAAATGGGACCATCCTATGCCTGCCTCTTCATGGGACACCTAGAACACCGCCTACTAACCTCTTACACAGGCCCAACACCAGAGCTCTACAAAAGATACATAGACGATGGATTGGGAGCCACATCCATGCCAGAACATGACCTCCAGAATTTCCTCAACTTTGCACAGACCTTCCATCCATCCATCCAGCTGACCTACACCATTTCACAGTCAGTTAATTTCCTGGACATCACTATCTCCCTCAAAGATGGACTGCTTCAAACCTCAGTCTTCTACAAACCTACTGATGCGCACTCATACCTGGACTACACATCTTCCCACCACCAGTCCACTAAAAATAGCATTCCATATTCTGAATTCCTTCGCCTACGCAGACTCTGCTCTAGCGAAGAGGATTTCACTATACAAGCAGCCAAAATGTCTGATTTTTTCACCAACCGTGGATACCCTAGTGCCGTCATCAGTGATGCTCTCAGCCCCACTGCAGCTAAATCCAGAACATCTACTCTGGAAACTAAACCTCCCAAAGAGACAGACAGACCCACTGCCTGCCTTCTCTGCCATCCTCACAATCTGCCCATCTGCAGGATCCTGAAGTCTAACTGGCACATAGTAGAAAATCATAAACCTGCCTTTGAGACCACACCAATGATCACTTTCAAACGTGACAAAAACCTCAACGACCTACTGGTGCGCTCTAAGCTGAACAAAATCTCCACACCTAAGCCACCAGGTACTTCCCCTGCTCAAAACCCAACTGCAAAATCTGCTCTCTCACCAAACCAGACACCATCCTACATGGCCCCACAGGCTCTTTCACTATTAAACGCACTTTCTCCTGCCAGAGCCACAACATTGTGTATGCCATCCACTGTCAGCTGTGCGGTAAGATCTATGTAGGTGAGACATCTCGCACACTTGAGACGCGCATCTCTGAACACCTGGCCGACATCCGCCACCATCGGCCCAAACCAGTCGCTCTACACTTCAACCATGCCCAACACAACATCAACCATGTCAAAGTCTTGGCACTTTGGCAATCTAAGAGTGACAACTTGGAACGCCTTATGCAGGAATCTCATCTCATTGCCAAACTGGGCACCGTCCACCCTCATTGCATCAACGTCCAAAAGTAGTATCAATGCAGCTCCAGCCTGAAATATCCCCTTCCTACACACACCCATACCACCCTACCTCCCACTGTTTACCTCAGAAATAGGTTGCAGTTATCATCATCTTCCCTTTTCCTACACTCTGAGTCTCTCCATTTGCTACATCAATCGACTTACTCCCCCCTCCCCCTGCCCTAGTAATGACGTGTGTAGGGGTGTTGGTGGATATGGCGGTTGCTGGGGTGGAGGTGGGGGTAACCAATGAATAAGGCTGATATTACAAATGGAACACACACACACACACACATACACACACACACACACACACACACTCACAATCACACTCACAAAACATAATAAATAGAATGCTGGCTCCTTTACGTTGGTCGTGAAGGGGGGGGGGGGGGGGGGGAAGAGAGAGAGAGAGAGAGTTTGTGTATAGGTGTGAATATGTTGCCCCTCCCCCTCCCCCAGTTAGTACGTAAACCCATCCCCTTCTTCCCTCCACCCTCATAGCATCAACACCTTAAAGTAACATGTACCAACCCACCACTTCAATCTCAGCCCATAATATCCTCCCACAACACACACACATACTACCTTATCTCCCACTATTCACCTCACACACAACTTATAGATATCTTATTTATGCATTTATTATCATTATTATTTTTTTTTTTTTTAATAATTAAAAAAAAAAATTATTTACTGATTTTTTAATTTATTATTATTTTTAATGTTTCATTTATTTATTTATTTGATTATTATAAAAATGTATTTTCTAAATATATTTCTGTATCATGCTTTCATTACCTTAACCTTCACTATCGTTGTTATCAGTATCATTCAGTAATACTATTGCTAGTATTCATACTACCACTGGCATTGACATCACCATCACCTTCGCCTCTGGGACTGTTGCCACGGCAACCCTGCTGTTTAAGAATCCTCTAACCCACTCTCCTTTCTCCCATACCCATACTTATTGACACTAAGATTGGTAGTAATCTTGTCCCTTTTTTTTTTTTTTTCCCCTCAATATTTTGACCATTATTAGTATTCCTATCAGTAATATTATTATCTTCATTACGACTTTGACTCACTCACTATTTCCCTTCCAACAGCCTCGTTCTCATTCAACGCCTTCTTCCTTGCGCTGAACCCTGCGAAGTGATCTGAAGCGATCAAAGCTAAGTGAATTTTCGTTGTTTTATTCATTTATGTCTCACCTGATGAAGACCTAAGAGGTCGAAACGCGTTGTGTTTCGTCTTGTGACTCGTTTGTCCACGTTCTCTGGGCGGTTCGCTAACATTTATTTAAGATTTGTTTAGATTTCCGCCTGCAGTCCTCTCGCTTTGCAACAAGAGCAGCTAAGGCAAAGACACAGGAAGAGCACACAGCAGTGAACAGAGAAGTGAAGAGGAGCATCAAGAAGGACAAGAGGGACTACTTTGATGACCTGGCCAGTCAAGCAGAGACAGCAGCCGGACAGGGGAAGCTGAAGGACCTGTACCTGGTTACCAAGAAGCTGACGGGCAAGTTCCAGCAGACAGACAAGCCAGTGAAGGACAAGAACGGAAACCCACTGACAACAACGGAGGAACAGCTGAAACGATGGGCAGAACACTTCAGGGAGCTGCTGAACCGCCCCGCCCCTGACACACCACCAGACATCCCATCGGCAGAGTCAGAACTGCCCATCAGCTGCGACAAACCCTCAATGGCAGCGATCAAGAAGGCCATCATGACTGAAAAATGGGAAGGCTGCAGGGCCGGACGAGATACCAGCAGGAGCCATCAAAGCAGACACAGAGACAGCTGTCAACATGCTATACAGCCTCTTCAGCAAGATCTGGGAGAAGGAGGAGGTACCGGCCCAGTGGAAAGAAGGAATCATCATCAAGCTGCCGAAGAAAGGAGACCTCAGGGACTGCAGCAACTACCGAGGGATCATGATCCTGTCAACGCCAGGCAAGGTTCTGAACAGGGTTCTACTGGAGAGGATGAAGGAGGCTGTTGATCCCAAGCTCCGAGACCAGCAGGCAGGCTTCCGGCGGAACAAATCATGTGCCGACCAGATCGCCAGCCTGCCATCATCGTGGAGCTGTTGCTGGAGTGGAACTCCCCTCTCTACATCAGCTTCATAGATTATGAGAAGGCCTTCGACAGTGTGGACAGAGAGATGTTGTGGAAGCTGCTGAGGCACTACAGAGTCCCTGAGAAGATCATTTCCCTCATCCGGTGTACCTACCAGGACATGAACTGCAGGACTGCCCACGCCGGCCAGCTGTCCGAAAGTTTCGAGGTAAAGACCGGAGTTCGGCAGCGGTGCCTGCTGTCGCCGTTCCTCTTCCTCCTGGTCATTGACTGGATCATGAAGACCACTACAACAGGCAGGAACAATGGTATACAGTGGACACTCTGGACGCAGCTCGACGACCTCGACTTCGCTGACGACCTGGCGCTCCTGTCACACAGCCACAGCCAGATGCAGGACAAGACCACTCGCCTGGAGACCACATCAGTCGGGACAGGGCTCAAGATCAACAGAAAGAAGACTGAGCTGATGAAAATCAATACCACTGCCAACACATCAGTAACAGTTGGTGGAGAGCCCATCAGGGAGGTGGAGTCTTTCGTCTACCTGGGAAGCGTGGTTGACCAACAGGGAGGCACGGACCGAGACGTCACAGCCAGAATCGGCAAGGCAAGATAGCTTTCGTCATGCTCAAGAACATCTGGGCATCTGGAGGAATCAGCATAAGAACCAAACTCCGCATCTTCAACTCCAATGTGAAGTCAATCCTGCTCTACGGATGCGAGACATGGCGGACAGCACAGACGATGCAACAAAAGATTCCGACATTCTTCAACACCTGTCTGAGGCGCATCTACAAAATCCAATGGCAGGAGAAGATCCGAAATGAAGATCTGTGGGAGCGTGCGGGACAGGAACCAGTGGCCAAGCAGATGCTGTGAAGGAAGTGGGGCTGATCGGACACACCCTCAGGAAGCCAGCGTACAGCACCACACACCAAACCCTGACCTGGAACCTGCAGGGAAAGAGGAAGAGAGGCCGGCCTTGCAACAGCTGGAGACGAGACACTGAGGCAGAGCTGAAGCAACTAGGGACCAACTGAACTGGAATGGCTAGAACAGCCCAGAACAGAGTGCGATGGCGAAGGGTCGTCGATGGCCTATGCTCCACCAGGAGCAATGGGCATAATGAATGAATCACACACACACACACACACACACACATGCACGCACGTATGCACATGCGCACACACAGAGGCACATACGCACACACACATATACACACATATACATGTATGCACTCACTCCTACACATACACGTGTGCATACACACACGTACATGTGTATACACCCACTTACAAAGGTACATACACACATATAATGATATATATGTACACATGTGCAGATACGTGCATGCAGGTGCATGCTCACACAAGCCCACATATCACAAACACTCATGCACATGTACCTCTGCACACACACATGTGCACACACATACACACACGCATGCACACAAACGCGTGAGCATGCGCACACACACACACACACACAAGTGTGCATGCATGCACACACACACACACACACATGCATACACACACATCATGCACACACACATGCGCTCATACACACACACACACGGGCTTGTGCCTACACACCCATACACACACATGTGCACACTAACCACACACACACATATACAATGATAATAATGGCACAACCAATGTTAGGTAGGCATCCAAGGTCGGACCAGCGCGTTGGGGCTAATAGGTCGGTGAGACTTCTGCAAAGTCGTAGCCACGAGACCCCCTTCTTAAATGCGCGCACACACACACACACAAGTGTGCATGTATGCACACACACACACACACACACACATGCATACACACACATGCACACACACACATGCACTCATACACACACACACGGGCTTGTGCCCACACACCCATACACACACATGTGCACACTAACCACACACACACATATACAATGATAATAATGGCACAACCAATGTTAGGTAGGTATCCAAGGTCTGACCAGCGCGTTGGGGCTAATGGGTCGGTGAGACTTCTGCAAAGTCGTAGCCACGAGACCCTCTTCTTAAATTCTCTCATTTTAGTCATTAATCCATCAACTTTAAATCAGGTGTAGTGTGGTCTCAAAACTTAGCAAATGTGGTGTTGCATATATGGACTTGTTCGCATGCAGTAACACCGACTTGATGAAACTGAAACAGAGACTGAAGCAACACACACACACACACACACACACAACACACACACACACACACACACGCACACACACACACACACACACACACACACTCACACACTCACACATGCACACGCACACACACTGCATAAAAAGTATTTGAGAAAAAAAACACTTCCAAGACAGTAGAATGAGAATACTAACGAATGAAGGAGTGGAGAAAACAGAGCAAAAATGACAGTGAGAGAGAGGCAGAGAGAATGAGAGGGAAGGAGAGCTCTGGATTAAGAGAGAGAGGGGAAGCGCATCAGAAAGGGGTGGAAAGGGGGAGGATGGGAAGTGAGCTAAATCACACAACCAAAAAGTGTATGTGTGGGGTGAGGGGTGGGTAGGTGATGTCACACACACATTCAAACACACACACACATCAAATACACATCCACTGACACACACATTCCTTTTGGTTGCGAGGCAGCTCATCCTTTCACTCCTGTATTTAACTTCCTACCATCTGCATTACTTTGTACCTTATTTTGTGTTCATTTGTATTTTGGATTAATAAATTACTACATATCCTGATCTGCGATCTGAGATGTGTTTCACAGAGGTGAGGCAGCAAGACGCAAGAGCGGTTCACAGAGGTGAGGCAGCAAGAATTATCTAGCGTTTCACAGAGGTGAGGCAGCACGAATTATCTAGCATTTCACAGAGGTGAGGCAGCACGAATTATCTAGCATTTCACAGAGGTGAGGCAGCACGAATTATCCCTCGCTTTGCGAATTTCAGCATTGCAAAGCACACCTTTGCGGTGAGCGGGGCTAAGAATTTGGAGAGTTCACAAGAAAAAAATGGTCTACAGTTATATCTTCCTGCTTGTGCAATAAAAAGCATTCACTGATTGGTGCATGAAACCTCCTCCTGCTTCTACTCCCTAAATAATACCGTCCTGCAGCAAGTCCCTTATAACCCATACCTCGCCATCCAATTCGCTGCCAACCTCAAGTGGTCTCAACACATCACCTCTATCACAAAGAAGGCCAATAGCACATTAGGATTTCTCCGGCGCAGTATCAGGCACAGCCCCACCTCCTGCCAAAGAAATGCCTACCTTGCACTCGTATGCCCTGTCCTGGAGTATGCAGAAATCATTTGGGACCCACACATGCAGCAAGAGAACAACATGCTGAAGTGCGTACAAAGAAATGCAGTGCACTTCATAGCAAAAGACTACCGCTCCACCACGCCTGGCTTCATAACGGGTCTACTGTGAAAACATGAGTTTACTACACTCCAAGAACGGTGGCTCCCACTACGTCTAGGATTCTTTTACAAGGTGGTTGAGGGTCTGGTGCCAGCGATCACCCCAAGTGACTTCACACCACAGAAACCAGGACGACGCATCCGCTCCACCAGAGACAACATAGGTGTCAACCTATACCACAGCTTTATTTTTCCGCCCTGAATGAGACACTTAGTGAAAGGGCAAACAAACAAGGCTTTACACATTTGTAATCCAATATTTTTGTTGCTGTAGTCTGAGCAGAGGCATGTATCAAACTTGTGTACTACTTAACTATGGAAGATTAACTTCCCAGAAAGTGATAACGTCATTTTTGCACAATATTGTGTGTGTTGTCATTGTTCTAATATTGCCTGACCACTTGCGTACAAGCTTTCATGCCGCATCTACGTTATGTACAAGAAAATAAACCCAGTCGAGTTTGGTATTAAAAGAATTGTTGGGAATTCGCCAATTCAGTCATCTCAATAGCGCAGATATATTACATTTTTCATGACAATAACTAATTATCAAACCTGTAGCCCCATTTGTAATGGCAGCTCAACCTTGCCGAACACATTGCTGCCAGACCAGCTATGCACAGATGACATTCAGTTGGCCGAATACAGTGCGGTTAGCTGGCTGGTGGGGAGTGGCCTGCAGGAAACACCCCTTTCCCTCACCTGCATTCATAGCTTGACCTCTGCAGCTGTAAACTCCCCTGCAACTCAAAACTAAGTAACTTGCTCTGAACAGCCGTGATACGGTTTTCCCATATTGCTGTACGGATAACCTATGGTTTCGGGTTTGTACGGCCGTACACAAGTTTCAATACGGGTAAAACTGATTTAGAAACTTTGGTGATCACAGTAAGTAATGTTGTACACCTGACTTCAACGGACTAATGATGTTGGTAGGAGTGGAAAGTGCATGGAACAAATTGGTTTGTGACTTTGATGGACTCATGATGTTGGTAAAGTGGAAGAGTGTGTAAACAATGGGTTTATAAGCAGTTTTAATTCTGCATCATTGTCAGTGTTTTACTATAGAGTGTGTGATTTGACCTTCTTCAAACTGTCTCAAGTGATGCATTCTGCTGGAATGAAAGAGGAGGTTCTGTTGGATGTGTAAGTGTTGTTGTTATTCATAAACTGTCTTAAACTGTCATTTGTTTCAAACAGTTCTGCCTGATACTGAGTATTACATTGTATTCATAGCAATTTTTGTTTATGCTTTAGCGTTTAGCGTAATGTATAAGGTTTTTCGAATTGGAATAAGGGAAAAAGTACTTTTCAATATGGGAAGTTGTAAAATGAGGAAAACTGGGTTGACACCTATGAGACAAGAGTACGTACCTGACACAAAACCCAGTGGAGAACTATATATGGAACAACGATAGGTGCTACTGCATTCCTGAAACACACCGATCAGTACCGTCATTCATATTTCCCAAAGACAATAACTGAGAGGAACCACCTCGACGATACCATCGTCCACCAAACCGTCATTCATATTTCCCAAAGACAATAACTGAGAGGAACCACCTCGACGATACCATCGTCCACCAAAAGTCAGTCGACAGTTTCAAGTCGGCCCTGGCAAAAGCCAGAAGCTGATAATATCATCGCGCTGCGCACCCCCACCGTCGTGCCAATGCCAGTAAATGGATGTTTAGTGACGTATTGATCCAGATCCAGATCCAAACACTGACTCCTCGACAAGATCTTGATGAAGTAGTCATGTTAATTTGCGCCCGTTTCTTTACTCCTCTCGCCTCTTACATCCCTTGCTGCCAGCATATGCCAGTCACCTCATCTATTAAACTTATCTCGGTAGATTTAGCATACAGATTCCTCTCTGGGTTTTTAGAAGATGTATTTTAAAGAATTGTGTGAATGTATGACTTGTGAGTTGATTTTAACGTGGTGACAGCCCTGATATGGCCCTTTGCGGTCGGCTGGGCTGGGCTATAGGCAACATTATCTTATCTTACAGACTCCTCTCACTAGTCTCAGTCTCAAGAGTCCAAGAGTAAACTGAAACATTCCTAAAAAAAAGTGGACTCAGTATATCGACACAGTAGCATGCACACAGAGAAAGATAAACAGAGTGGCGCAGACGCCGTTAAATATTCCTATTAACCGTAAAGCAACATTTATGACGACAGATCAGTGCTGATGACAATGAAATAGTGGAAAATCCGAACCTGTGCAGATGACACAGGAAAATCCGAACTCTTCAGTATGGAGGCTGCCATTTTTCCAAGGGAAATAACAATGAAAACTGAAAACGCTACAGCTCGTATAAAGTTTCGCTTAGGCCTATCCCCATATCCCCCATCTCCGCCATCCCCTTTTCCTCTCTCCGAGTGTGTGTGTGTGTGTGTGTGTGTGTGTGTGTGTGTGTGTGTGTGTGTGTGTGAGCGCGCGTGCGCGCGCGCGCGCGCGTGTATGTATGTGTGTGCACGCGCATGTTCTGTGTGTGAATGTGAGTGCGCGCGCATGTTTGCTTGTCCGTCGGTCGGTCGGTCTCTCTCTCTCTGTGTCTCTGTCTGTCTGTCTGTCTGTCTCTCTGTCTCTGTCTCTCTCCCCTACACTTAAAGATATTCATTTCAAAATTCTTATGTTCCTAGTAACTTTGCTATCACGATGATTTTAAAATATATACTGTGCTATATATTTGTCGCTGAGAATGTTTTCGCTGATGATTTGTGGCTTGTGAGATGTGCGCATACACTCGTCTTTGAGTATAGTTGTACATAGGCCTACATCCTTTGATGAGTATGCACGTTGTGATGAGTAAGGGTGGCAGGTGTGGTCCTCTAGGGGAAGGACTCAGTATGTTTTCTCTATTAGAGTTATAGAGTAGTTTGCATTTTAAAGTGTCACCTCCACCCACTCTCTTACTAGTGATGGAAGGAGCAACTTTCCAGTAGCCTACTAGTTATCGAAAGAAATTTTTATTTTTATTGGACAATACTCAAGAGTGGCTCAAGAATAATTCTCCTTGCGCTTGTGCACTTAAAACTGCTTGTGCTCCGAGTGACAAACAGAATTAGAGATGGTTTCAAACATGAAATAATGTATGAACAAAAAAGAACTGATTCAAGTTTAGTGTAGGCTAATTTCACACACCTGGGGACATTGCAGAACCTGGTTGATAAGTATCTGGGAGTCCGCCTGACAAGTCCTCATACTTGCCATCTGTCTTTCAGCAGATAGCATAAACATATCTGCCATAATTTTCAGTATCCACT
Source organism: Conus canariensis (assembly GCA_033310375.1). Lineage (NCBI taxonomy): Eukaryota > Metazoa > Mollusca > Gastropoda > Neogastropoda > Conidae > Conus > Conus canariensis. The sequence continues at coordinate 70,752,384 of CM065726.1, read as the reverse complement.
TGATTCGTCACTCAGATTTTGGGTGGACTTTAACATGTGGTAGAAGACAGTAAGAAAATGCAAAACAATTGAAGGGAAACAACTCACAAACTCCGCTGAATGAACTAGGTACAGGAATACACGTAGACCAAGAACGCATGCTGATATGTTCACCTACTACCAATCATTAAGACAATCAACAGTATTCATAAATCACCTTCAGTTTTCAACCCATTATAGGCATGCAGCTGTCCTGTCAGAATATAGTATACAGAGATCTTCTTAACAAATAGTACCAAGTACTGGTAAAAGAGTATATTGTTAAACGATGATATTAATGAATCATCTTAACAGTTTTTACTAAGTAGCGGCAAAAAGTTAACAAAAAAAAAAACAAAAACAGAATACTCGTTCATCACCTTAGCCTT
>CM065726.1:70734477-70746977 GCA_033310375.1 Conus canariensis | reverse complement strand
AGGTCATAAACTTGCACCCGCCCCTCCCCTTTTCCTCTCCGGAATTGGAAACACCACACCCACGTGCACATGTACACATTAACCCCCCCCCCCCCCCCCCCACACACACACACACAATCATTTGAAGTAGTATCCAGCCACTCATGCGTTCAGTTTGCACATTTTCATACGCACGCATACTAATTACAGACTGACTGAAACTATTTTATATCAGTTTGTATCATGACCATGCACACGCATCCATACAGACACACACACGCTCGCACGCACGTCTGAGTGCGCGCACGCGGTTTTACGCGTGCACACGCACACACACACACACACACGTGCGCACGCACGCACGCACGCACGCGCACACACACACACACACACACACACACACACACACACACACACACACTCACTCGGACGTAGCCTACGCACGCACGCATGCACGCACGCATGCACGCACGCGCACACACACATACACACACACAAAACATATGCACGCATGCACGTGAAAGATCACCGAATCAATGTGTCTGAAGAACAAATTTCTTGCGTCATCAAGGGACACATTCTGAAGATGCATCGCTTCACTGACCTCGAATTTTTTTGTGGATGAAATGCTTCTTCCAGCAGGCTTGGTGGTACTTTATGTCATTGGCAAATGCGTCTGTCATTGATGCAATCAGCTGTTCAAGGCGTACTCGTTTATCCTCATCCTCGATTAGGACAGTGTGGCGCTTGAAGGTGTGCCATGCTGAAGTTGTATTGATTCTGAAGAGTTTGCCACATACTCTGTTTGGGCGTTTCGTGTCAGCACCCTTCTTACACCAAACACAGGTTTCCTTCTCATACAGTGGCCCACCCACAGATGATCGCAGGCGTTTGGCGGGCCTCTGTCCCTCTGTCTCATCAGCAGATCTATCCTGACTTTTGGAGCTTGATGCTTGGCTCGAATTTGGGGCAATATCACTTTCCTTCTTTTTGCGTTGTCGTAACTGTTCAAGTTTGCGTGAAGATGAAATTGTTATGTAACAGCTTTGGTGCATGTAATAAGACCCAGGCCCATCTTCCCATGAAGTGGTGTCGTAAACATCACCGTATCTGTCAAGTCCTAACCAGTTTTTAGCCTTTGACTGTAGAGTCTCCCATTTGCTTTGGCTGATGGTATCAGACGATGCACGAGGATTTCCACATTTCAATACACATTCATATGACATTTCTGTTCCAATTGTCTTGGATATTTATTCCAAATCTTCAGTTAACGATAGATACGCTTTAAGCCACGCCGCATGCTATAACCTGAAACATAAAGACACACTATTTCAATTAATAGATCAGTTCTACAGAAGAAGGTATCCACATTGCAGTGAGTAATACATGTGTCACCTCCATAACTCAGCTCAGCACATACAAAGCCCTCATGAGAGAACTCTGTAGAGGACACATGACGACTTTGCAAATTTCACCGTTTATGGCCAAAAATTGGCGGCCATTTTGAATTTAACCATCAAAAGTAGGTCAAATCATCAAAATAATTCAAAATATGAATTCCTCACGCCCTAAAACCCCAGAAAGCATGCTTTGTTTGGTAATCTAATCCAAACTAGGGAAAAGCTATTTTTCAAAATGGCCGCCGGTGGCCATTTTTGATTTTGGGCTCTCAAAAGTTATGCCCACACTTTTGCGAGGGTCATGGGGGCTAAATTTCTTATTTAACCCCTACGGAAGTCAAAACCGCTGAGAAACGGACCTTTTCACTCCACGGTGACGGAACTCCTGGATTTGACCCAACTATATTGTTCTCTTCCCTCATGGTTTGTGGAAATAGGCAATGCAAGTGCACATTCAACCAACAAAATAACGGTTTCTTACCACAATATGGGTGCTCTCGCCGCGAAATGTCCCAATTTAGGACATTACACGCCCCCCCCCCCCCCCCCCCCCCCCCTGCAAAATGTCCCATTGGGACATAACTCGGCGAGCGCGCATGGGGGTGCACCGTAAAATGTCCCATTGGGACATTTCACGGAGTCCCCCCCCCCCCCCCCACCGTGAAATGTCCCAATTGGGACATCTCACGGAATTGGGACATCTTGAGGTCTCACAGGTCTCACAAGAGGTAAAGGAAGTGGGGCGAGCGAAGCACTTCGAAAGTTATGTTATCTCTTTCTGTAACGTTGTTGCTAAAGCAGGGAGAGGAGGAGGAGGGAGGGGGAGTTTTGAGAGGGGAGAGTTGGCATAGATTTGAAATCTATACTGCCGTTTGTGAGATGAAAGGGAGAGAAATTGGGGGGGGGTATGGCAAATGTGTTTGCACAGTTTGTATTAGAGGGTGGGTGAGAGAGTAGATGGGTGTTGGGGTGTCAAGTGACATATCACATAGGCCCCTCGGGAAAAAAAAAGATTCTCATTGAGAGAAACTTCTTGACAGTCCACACCGATCCTGGTCCCCTATAATTTTGGCACTAGCTTTGGGTTCACCAAGACACCAATGGAGCCTTGGAATGTAGTATTTGCCTTCTGTCAGCCTGTGGCTGGTTTGTCAGGGGGGCCTGGGGAAGAGTCGGCCCACTGACTAGGCGACTGGTTTCGGTGGTAGTCCCTACCCCCATGTGGCCTTTTGGAGTGGAGGGTATATCCCACTTCCAGTGCGTCGCCTATCAGAAATGAGAACGGAGAGCACACAGGACAAACAAGGAAACATCCCCCAAAAAAGGATTTTCCAAGCTTGCCTATATCCATTGATTCAAAATGGAGTGACTGACAGCGGAGAACGAAGCAAAATTTAGAAAGAGAGGGTGTTAGTTACCGGTATTGGCGGTAACTAACACCCTCTCTTTCTAATTTTTTTTTAATTTTAATTTTATATCCATTGAGTCTGATGCATCTACAAAGCAACAACTGGAGAAATGAACAAACACAAACGAACATATATTCAAAACTGGCACAGTCTTTTCGATATTGAATGTAGTCCAACCAATCTACAGACGAACAGAAAGAAATAGAGAAACTTCAGTTTGACTGGTATGGAAGGGAATTGTAAATGAGGCAGAAAACCATAACCAGTAAATTACGGACAAGTAGGGTAACACTTGCTCCCCCATGTTGAAATAAATACAAGCCTATAACTTCCGACATAACATCTATATAAAAAAAAATCCATACGTCCAGACTTAGGAATTTTGACACCTTTCTTCTTCCATGTTAGACAAACTGAACAATGGTCACTATAGCCTGTTTGTACAGAACACATTTCCACTATGTTATCATTTGTGTTGACGTAAGTGTGATCAATAAGAGTTTCCGTCTGTTCTGTGATTCGAGTAGGACTTATTTGTTCCAACCCCTACATTGCATAAGTACTATTCCATTTTGTCCCAGGCAGAATTACGTCTATGTTAAAGTTGACCCCCAAATTTCTTCTTTGATTCCAGTATTACGGCATCCATCATCAGATTCAACCTATCTCACCAGTCGGTGGCTTCTGTTGGATTTCTCTATAGGAATCCTACAATTACAGGCTTGCAGTGTTTAAGACTTAATTCAAACCAGACTGATTCCACGTTGTATTTTTCAAGATGCGCTTTTCTTTTGAGCGTTAATAATCTAGCAAAGTAAAGAAGTAAACCTGTTGTTCTTGGTGCCTTTGGGTCTAATCGTATCGCATCATAGTTTGGCATGCACATGTCAGAATCTGGAATCATATCGGTTAACCAAGACTGCTATGTAAAACACATGAAAGTTATTCCCATTGTTGTGAAGAATTGCAGCGATTTCATCCGTCTTATTTCTGGCACCGTTTATATTTAAATAACCGATGCAAAGTCCCTCGTGTGAAGACCATGCATCTAAAGTAGATGACATGATGATTATTCAAAGTTAACTGCGTATACTAACAAAAAAAAAGGCGCCGTACATGCGGTACTTCCAGTCACAAATCGTAGGCAGTTAATACATCAGATCACGCAGTTCTAAATCAATGGATTGTCGATGGCAATGATATTCACAAAAACCTGTAACAGTAACAACATAAAATTATGATCCAACCATGAATACAATTGAAAGCATGAATCCCTTCATCCAACAAGGACAAATTGTCCGCCGAAAATTCTAAATCTTTTTGCTCGCTGAAAAAAGGAAGAAAAGAAAATCTCGTAGAAAGAAAGAAAAAAAAAAAGAACCGCGCCTTAAGTACTGCCACTGTTTATTGCGTAACGTGTCATAAGTGATGTGTGTTTACACGTATTTTTTTTCTAATTACGTAATTTTGTGTATTGAAATTATTGTTTGATGAGTTGGTTTACAGATCAAATCGAGGTTATTTGTATTTGTTTCTGTCCGTCTTTGTGTTTGTCTTTTGATCTCCCTTGCATCCTTGGGTGGATCCTCAAGCGTAGGCTCAAAGATTGTCCCCTACATTTTATACTATTTGCATAATGTCTTTAATTTTTCAGCAACTTTTTTTCCTCCCCACACTTTCGTTTGGTTTCATTTACTACCCTTCACTGGCTGCTTTGGGGGTGCAATTGGATTCTCTTTTTTGCACCCTTGCTGGTGAGAACACCACGGTGTTATGGACTGTGGTGTGTCTCTATTTGACGCCAGGAGCGCAAATACAACCAGCCGTGTCTCCCTGATGAGTTCCGATCCAGCGGACGAAAGGCCTCGGAGCAGGCAATACAAATATATTTGCTTTCAAAAGGGATTACAGTGGTTTCCTTATGCAGCTAGAGAAGAGTTTTCATATTTGTAATATATTTTCTTAATTTCATGTTCCCAACTTTTCTATCTTCAACCTCCTTTCCCCCCCCCCCCCCCCCCCCCCCCCCCCCCCCCCCCCGCTCAAGTCCAAGTCATTACTATGAAGACAGTTGAGTTGTTGGCCTGCGCTTGTTTTTTTTCCCCCACTATTAGATTGTTTGTATTTGTCTGACTTTATTCAAGTTTAAAAGGCTGTGCCAGTCTTGAATAAAAGTAACTCTGTGTTAGGTTTTCTCATGGGAGCAAAAGTTACCCCACTTGTTTACTGTTGATTTTGTGGTTAGCTTTTGCTTCTTGTGGTACACAGGCTAGCAGTGGAAATACTAACCTTGAGCTGACTGCCCAAAGGAGTGGGAGGGACGGAGATGAATACAAACCTGCGTCATGTCAAAAAACGGGTTAGTTTGTGATCTTGATCCCTTGCTCTCTCTAGTTTTTACTCCCGATCTTGGCGAGCGCAAGTTCAATCTCAGAGTCAGCCACAGACAAGGGGATGTTGTTTACCCATACCTTAGTCGATGTTTTTTTTTTTTCTCTCCTGTATCATCTTTCAAGATGAATGGGTTTGTGCTCCGTACCTGTGTAGCCGTGTCTCTCGGTCACAAACCTTTCACCAGGATGTCCGTTCGTGCCCCCTCTGTCGCTGGGTAAATGCGCCAAAGACCGCGGATCTCTTGCGCTCCGAGGATAGTACCTTGGCCTGCTGCGCGTTCTGAAGCCAAACAAAGCTCGAGCACGGTCGGGCGATCGTTGACGGCGTTCGGAGTATCTCTTTACTTGACGAAGACGGGCTTTACCGTAGAGAAGGCCATGCTGCGATTGTCGAAGTCGAGTTGACCATGCTGCGATTGTCGAAGTCGAGTTGAAAACCAGACGACGGCTGTAGATATTTAACGTTGTCGACCGAAAAAAAACAAACAAACCGAAGTTAAAAAAAGGTTGAACTAGGTTCGAGAAACGGCGAACACGAGCGCGACGCTGACGTGACCGCACCCACGAGCGCTGCTCACCGACTCCTTGGAAAAATTCAAACTAAAGATACCCATTATCATATTACTTTGTATGCGAATGAAAAAGTGTTTATTCACTATGCAAATAAAAAGTTTGTTCATAAGAGGTTTAATGTTAATTGAATTGAACTATTGATCTCCCGCCATGGAGCCACCCGAGCGTAGATGGTCTCCTGACGATGGTTGAGAGATGTTAGAAATAGTGGAAGAACGATGTGCTCCAACTTTTAATGCCAGAAGTAGCTAAGGAGCCAGTATATTTTTGTTTTTTTGTTTTTGTTTTGGTCAAAGCTTTTGACTACTGGATAGTCTAGCCCAACCGACTTACCGCTTCCCTCTGACTTTTCCACTGCTACGCCTACCACCCGCCACACTTTCTCTGACAAAGGACAGTCTACATGTTAAACAGCAATACAAGATATTGATCTCCGCCGTAGGCTTGTTTTTTCTTTTCCTTTTGCAACTAGCATCCCAGGAACAACTTTTGGTGGTCAGCACAGAAGAGTCGGAGCGCCGTCGCCAATAGCCGTCTCCAGTGTCGGGCGTAATTCGTAAAACACCTGCCCTGCCTTGACTCTACAGTCCAAGAACCACAACCCGAGTTGGACCCTCTAGACCACCCCTGGAGCCAGTCTTCCACCTGGTCAAGTGTTGTAGACGTTTGAAGGGACTGTTGGTTGTGTGGAGGTGAAAGTGGGCTAGGTGCTGGAAAATCTAGGATGCCTTGATTTTTTTTTTATGTAAAGAAGTTGGCAATTTTGCATTTTTTTTCTCGTTTGATTTTTTTTTTCAAGACTACTAGATGAATTCTGTGTTGTGTACATCCTGTTTTTCAATGTTATGTTTCTGCTCCTACTTCTCTTCTGTGGGGAGTGGGTATTTTGAATAGTGGGCTAGGTTGGGACTTAGTGGTTTTCCTGGGCACTCAGGAGGGATATTCTTTTTTTTTGTCCACTAGGATAGTTAGTTCTGGATAAAGCTATCTTCTTTGTCCCCTTACCTTCTATGCTCTCGGTCTATACTCACTCTTCTGACTTAGGGTCCTTCCCCACCAGGCCGTGTGAATGAGTGCATGTATATTTGTGTAGCAAAGCTGTGTCTTGTCACTCTCGCCTCCTGTGGCTTGGTGGTGTAAGCGTTGGGGTGTTTGCTTTGCCGCACCGCACACTACAGAACCGCAGTCAGGATACCCCCCCCCCCCCCCCCCCCCTTGACAACTATGGTGGAGATGCGGGGTAGTGTGTGTTTGCGGTAGAATATAGGCGGCACTTCAGTCTCACTACCGCCGGACCCCCGAGGAATCTGTCTACCCCTCCTTTTTGTATAAGCGGGTGGTTGGCTGGGTCGGTTCCAGAGTAGTAGGGAACCGATTGGAGCGGGCCGGTTTGTGGGATATCGCAAGGTTGAGGGTTGAGGGTTCCTCGGTCGGACCGTCAGCGCATCCGTTCCGTGCTCGACTCCGTGTTTGTTTTGTGGCATCAAATGTTGTTTTGACTAGTACCACAGTCGTGTGAATTAATTCCGCCTATCCCATAATATCTTTACTTAGCATAGGTACTTGGGTGGAATAAAAGGGGTGGAAATTAAGATTCAATTTTAGGTCTTGTTTGTGCAGAGTTATCGAGAGCAGTGTTTGTGCTGATTTAGGTGTTGGGAGTTTGACTGCACTTCGGCTGTACCCACGTCGCCGACTGGTGTAGTACGATAAGTGAAGGCAGGCTGTCCAAACGATTTTGCCTTTACCTCTGAAGCAAAAAAAAAAAAAAAAAAACATAACAAAAAACAAACAACAACAACAACAAAAAACAGTGTACACCCAAATTTCATCCCGTGCAGGTTTTGGTTGATGTCAGGTGTGTCAGCACCGTTTGCTCATTAAGAGGAAAGAAAGACATTGTGACTGTGTGTTTCGTGTACAGTATACACTAGGGCTTAGGCTCTGTGATGCCGAGTATAAAGGGATTAGCATTGGACAATCCCAGGCTTTATCTCTTTATTCTGTCTAGCACACACATACTAAGCAAAGTATCTTTCCTATCTAACTGATATTGTTAATTTTTCTATTGATCATAGTCAACACTAATTGATCTGGATGATGTGTGATTGAGGTGTGTTGATTAATAAACATATCAGTGGTGTGTCTGGTGCGAGTCTTGGTAACTGACTTCGCTACCTGTTCATTGCACAGTGAAAGGAGGGAGGTGTGGCATCATTCATACCTTTCCCCTCCACCCTTCGGTCTACACCTACATTCCTGTTTGCTATAAGTGATTGCATTCACCTTGCACGGAAAACGCGCGGTCGTGTGTCTGACACCGTTGCTCTGTCTAGTTCCGTGGCAGTCGTTTTGGTGCGCCTGCACTTCCGCGCTTGCTTACGTCGTCGTCTGCACCATAGGGTTAACAGTTCGTTTGACCCTGCGGTACGTTTCATTTTGTTGCGAGTGGGCGTGTTGTTTTCCAGAGATTGTTTTCTGTTGTGGTGTCATAAATTTGACACTAAGCGCTGATTGTACAGATTGGCGGTACAGGTGTTCAGATTTCTCTTTGCTCTCTTGGAGGATCATTGTTGAATTTGATTTTTATTGCCTTCAAGCATAATCATTTTCTTGGACATTGATTTGTGAGTTATCCAGGTGTGGTAACTTGGATGGAAACTAGTTTCATTGCACACGCGTGTGCGTAGGGCATTTGCTGTCCGGTGGAAAAAGAGGAAACTGCTGTGTTGCGCCGATTTGTTTGGTTTTGCGACATACCGTATCGAAGCTGTTTATTTCCTGATTAGAGATTTTGTATAAAGTGAAAAAAAAGATCGTAGTGCTGGAACCACGTTTTCCAGTTTTAGCTTTGCTTTTGTAAGACTTGTATTCCCAACATTGAGGTTTATGTAGTGTGGACATAAGTGGACATAATAATCCATCATTGGAGTTAGAAATAACTTAAGCATTTAATATCCATTCAGCTAGAGGAGCATAGCTCACTTTGGGTTGTTAAGCTTAGCCACTGTCAGGCGATTCGGTTTGTTGGGGCTAGCTTGTGGTTTCTTGGGTTAAAACTACGATTCAGTGGGAGGTACTGATACTCTACTGGGTCTGGTTGTTTTGTATTTGTTGACTACACTTAGTCAAGGTCATATATTTGAGATGACATTGATGACGATCTGACTCAAGAGGAGAGGAGGTAGAGGATTCGTCGTCAACCTGGAAATGACGTTCTCTAGCCTTACGATCAAAATACTTTTTTCCCTTAGCAGAGGAATCGACAGAATGATCCACAGCCAACTTGCATGAGTCAGCAATGACATTTTTAAGCTCGAACAAGTAGGCATAAAGGGGTTTTGCTTCAGCATCATGACCATCAGACTGAGTCAAAGACTCCTGCAATAGAGCGATAGGGCCACGAACTTGTCGACCAAACAACAACTGAAATGGGGGAAAATCTGTACTTTCTGAAGGCAACTCTGCATGCAAATAGCAGTGCAGGTAATATCGATGCCATGCGTTTGGGTAAGAACGCACAGTTTTCTTCAGCATCGATTTCAGAGTGCCATGAAAACGCTCAACATGACCATTTGCCTGAGGATGGTATGGCGATGTGCGAATGCCCTTGGTACCACATAACACATGAAACTGTTTCACGAGGTCAGAATTAAACTGGGTGCCTTGTAGGGTAGTTGTCAGCACTCAGGCCGACCTCTCCACGCCGACACAAGGCGGAGAACAAGGGGGTAGATCACAGCTACAGCCCCGACCCTCAACAAGTGGCAGCCAGTCCCCTTCAGACCAGGGTACACTTCTACCTGGGGGAACTGATTAACTACCTTGATTATCATGGCTACTATTCATTACAATCATGACTACATTCATATTCATTAGCCACATCACATTCCACTAGAACTTGGACAAACATCAGCATATTCTTTCTTCATAACACTACAACATTCCCTTTTCCAAATTAGGGGAAGGATTCCCACCTAGACCCTCTTCAATAAACAATGAATACAATCATTACACACAATTAATGATTACTTTTCATCAAACTATGAATGTCTTTCGTCACGACAAAATGTTCATTTCTTTCTCTTGTATCATTAGAAGAATGTTCATTTCATTTCATATAATCACCCATTTTAGGTTTCTTTTTTCAAAAGATTCGTCTACTTCAATATATGTAAGGGAAAGATTTCCACACACTCTTGTTCACCAACACACAACTATTCAATATTCATATCAAGAGTGAGTTAAATACTCGTCTACAACAAAAATCAAAACCAGCATATATGATAGTCTATGTCGCTCACTTTGGGAGCTTATTATCCATAGCATCAAAACTCTCCCTCTTCTCGCAAAGCCTAGCTAAACCACATTTGAATAATCAACATCTTTTTTTCAGCATGAAGTTCATAATCAGTTAAGTCACAGAATAAACAAAATCTTTTTTTTTCCTGAAGACCACTTCCTTTAACACTCACTTCATCTATTTATGTTTTCCGAAACAATTTCATTTTGCTGCCCTATCAGGCCATAGGATAACAGAACACAACGAATACTTTTCTTTTCTAAACAAAACCTTCACAGTGCGCTGAGGAAGTTTCAGTCGCTCCTAAACGGGAATACGGTTTCGGTTTGCTAATAACTAAATATTGAATGATAAATACCTGACTGCCACCAAAAACAGATAGGAGTCCCTCTTCGGCTTCTGGGTAGTTGCGTTGGCGGAATCACTGCAGAGACTGCCTAACCGTTTCAGCTCACCCGGCTTAAACAGAGCGCAGGTGAGCAGCAGTCAGGTAAACTTTTCAACCGGCTTCCGGACGACTACCTTCCGGTTAGCACGGTTGCACGAAAATTTGTGACTTGACGGGAAACAGTCCGTCACAGCAAGTAAGTTGTCAGCAGGATTTGAGAGAGAGAGAGAGAGAGAGAGAGAGGGGGGGGGGGGGGGGGGGGGGGGGGAGGGGGGGGGGGGGGGGGGGGGGGGGGGGGGGGGGGGGGGGGGGGGGGGTAGGGAGGAGAGGGGAGGGGGAGGGAGAGAGGGAGGAAACAGGGGGACGGAGACAGAGAGGGGAGAGACAGAGATGGAGAGAGAGGGGGAGAGGGGGAGGAAGAGCAGGAGACAGGGGGCAGAAAGAGACAGAGAGACAGGCGTGAGGTGGAGTGTGTACGAGGGAGAAAGTACCATGGTGAGGTCTTTTGGGGGAAGTGAGTGGTTATTTATTTATTCATTCATTTATTTATCTATTATTGTTATTCTTTTTTTTTAAGGATAAAAAAGGAAGTATCAGTAAGGAAATCTTTCCCGAGTAAACAGATCAGTTCCATATTGACGTCGGCTGTTGGACAATGCGTGATAAAATTATCAAAGTAGGGATAGAGGAAGGTGTCTAAAAGGAACTCCTTTTTTTTTTCCCTTTTTTGTTTTTGTAAGGCAATATGATGTTTACTCACAAAGTTTTTAACGGGTGCTATCATTAATTTTAGTGTATATTGTTAACTTTTTGATGGGTGAATGCAGGGTGAGGAGCACTCAGAATGTGTATAAAAAGGCGTTGTGATTTGTCTGAAATTGTCAATCCTTGGTTTTATTGAAGAAGGTTTAATAAACCGAAAATGTTAACAGCCACTAGCTGGGTGTTGGATGCTTTTTTTCCATCACACACACACACACACACACACACACACACACACACACACACACACACACACACACACTCACACACATATACACTCACACACACACACGCGCGCGCGCGAGCGCACGCGCATACGCACACATACACGCGCGCAAGCACACACACTCACTCACACACACGTACTTACATAAGGCACACTTACCAAACAGAATAACATGTGCATTTCAAAAGCAAAAAGCACTTTGTTGATAGTCAGGGTTCATACACTAGGCAAGGAGGTAGGTGGTGGAGGGTGGTGGGTTTATTGTGGAGTATGCGAGCATTGGCACATGATATGGTTGAAATAATGGTGTTTGAAGGTTGATATGCATTGGTGTTGTTTGATTGACTCAGGGAGCGAGTTCCATTGACAGGAGCCTGAATATGTTAAACTGGATTTGAATAAGTCAATTCTTGAAAATGGGATATGAATTTTGGGTAGGGTCCTTGAAGAATTAATTGAGAATCTGTGAACTGTTGCGGGTGCCTTCCCAGACACAAGCCTGTGCATTATGACCCCTTTGTTGTATTCTAATCTCAGACTTAAGGGTAGAATTTGAATCTTTTTATAGTCTGAGTCCAGGAGACTACTGCTTTTTAGGACTAATTTGAGTACTCGTTTGTGTAGGCTCAGCAATGGTCTGAGGGTGTTAGCGCTAGCAGAGTCCCGTAGAGTAGACCCATAGTCTACGTATGATTGAATATGAGACTGGAAAAAGAGCTTGCGTGAGTGCAGGTAGAGGAAGCGTTTGATTTTGGAGAGTTGATAGACTTTCTGTGAAAGTTTTTGGCACAGTGATGTTATGTGAGCTTGCCAACTAATATTGCTATCAATTGTTATTCCTAGCACTTTGTGGCATGTAACCTGTTCAACGGATTCATTTTTAAGACGTAGGGGAGGAAACTTAACCGTGAGATTTTGTCTTTTTCACCTGGTTGTGGATTTATTATTTTGAGGGTGAAGCGACATGTGATTGAGTTCAGTCCATTTTACGAGATCATTGCACTTTCTTATAAAGTTTTTGCAAAAACAGTAACGTAAGAATGATTTATGTGTATTGTTGTATCATC
>CM065726.1:70686977-70731977 GCA_033310375.1 Conus canariensis | reverse complement strand
GTGTGTGTGTGTGTGTGTGTGTGTGTGTGTGTGTGTGTGTGTGAGTGTGTGTGTGTGAGTATGCGTTGAGTGTGCGTGTGTATGTGTGTGTGTGTGTGTAAGTGTGAGTATGTGTATGTGTGTGAGTGTGTTTGTGTGTGTGCATGTGCATGCGTGCGTGCGTGCGTATGTGCACGCGCGCGCCTGCGTGTGCATGTAACTTAGTAGTTGTGCCAGCTACTTTACATACTGATCATATGCGGACCACCGAATTCTGTCGACGTCTGCATAATTTTTTAGCATTAGGACATAGTTCAAACAGTCAACGGGTATAGTCATGCAAAAAAAAAAAAAAAAAACACCCACAAAAATGGTGTTCGACGAACGTCATGTGTGAATGCAATACACACGTCCTTCAGGGTAAAATCTTTGGTGTGTGTCGCTAAGTCCGCAGTCCTGCCGGTGAAACAATCCGAACTCTAGTTAAAACCCTCTGGCTAGTTAATACCCCGGGTGTAAATTTTAACTCTAGGAGTTGAAACCAGCCTAGGCTATGTTATATACCTCCTGTCCGGAGTATACCTCCTGTGTACATTTCGTTCACCCATCTGGTCTGCATAACATTCATAATATGAGTTCAGCATAAGCTCATTCTCTCCAGGAGTATGAGGCATGTGTCAATATTTGTAATGTCAAGGAGTACCGAGTTCACACTTAACTCAAACTCGCTGCTGACTGTCACGCCGTTGTAATGAGCAAAGACATGAATTTCAATCTTGCGCTGTTACTACCTATGGCCAGTCTTCACCAGTTTGCCGTCGCAGAGGTTTGGAAATAGATAACGTTCTCTACGAACAAATTCTGACTTGTTACAGCTCAAAAGGGAATTATGCTGAGTGGTAATACCCACAACACAGTGACGTCATGTATTATTTCAATTTCTTTGTTTAGGTTTTGCCTTCTTTTAATTGAAAGTTGCTCTACTTCTATTATAAGAAGTAAGCAGCTGGATTGTCATTCTTGATGTTCTTCTAGATAGGAAACAATCTGACATCCATCCTTCATTGTAGTCACAGTTTTTTTTAGTGCTCTGCATCATCACAATGGATATTTGGCTATTAATTCTAAAGTAGCTATTTTACCTTAAATCATAAGTCCTGTTCTAGTGGTGAGTGATGTCAACAAGCAGCTTTAAGCTGGCGGCAGTATTAAGATTTCTAATAAAACCTGCATGTCTTCATTTACAGGTTGTTCTTTTAAAAAAGAAATCTCTGGAGTCTAATCACTGGTTTCTATGTCATGACTTTGCCATCGTTATTATAAAAGTAATTGGTCTATTATTGGATAGGTCACCTTCTCCCCATTTTTTCCCTTTATGCATGAGATATACATGCCTTTTTGGTTTGAAAATGAGACCATTTCATTTACTCAACTTGCAGTTATTGCTTTAATCATAAGGCATCTAAGTTTTGTCCAAACTGTTGCTAGAATAAATGCTTTGAACTATCCTTTCCTGGAGTGTGTGTGTGTGTGTGTGTGTGTGTGTGTGTGCGCGCGCGCGTGCGTTTACACGCGGTTATGCAACACTAATGTACTTCTTTCTCTTCCTTCCTTTCTTTCCTTTTCCCTTTACTTTATTGTGGGGACCATCTTCCGCAATGCCCTATTTGTCTTTCTTGTTTTTCTTCTTTCTTTCTTGCTTATTTTTTTTCCTTACATTTTTACAACACTGGCATTATCACACTTACTAATGCACTCTCCTACTCCTTTTACAAAAAGGACCATCATCCTACACCACTGTGACCATACCTACACCTTTACCATCATCATCATCCACCCATCTTTAAACACCTGCCCCATTCCACCACCGGCACTTTACACCATGCCACAACATCATCCCACTTATACAACAATTATCATCATCCTACAGTATCTCCAATGAAACATGACCATCACCCACCAGTCATCTACCCCAACCCCCCTCCACCCACTTTCTCAACCTGCAATATTATACCAATGCCACCTTATTATTCCACTTACCTCAGTGACTATCATCCTACAGTACCATTGATCTCACCCATGCCAGTGAGCATCACCCATAGGTCATTGGTATTTTCCTATGCCCCCCCCCCCCCCCCACCTTGCACCATTGCACCATCACCACTGCATTTTTCCACTTGTATAACAATGGTCACCACCCTGTGGTACTACTGATTTAAAATTATTACCATTTATCAGTCACTTTGTGTGTGTGTGTGTGTGTGTGTGTGTGTGTGTGTGTGTGTGTGTGTGTGTGTGTGTGTGTGCAACACATGATACCCTGCTTTTCATTGATCACCGCTATCTTCTCTCAACAAACAGCAGCATATTGATGCCAACACATTATTTCACCTGTTACAATGAACATCATCCCACAGCATTGTTTACTTTTTTAAACAACACTATTTATATGAACCTCCCAACCTCCCATCCCCACCCCCACCCCCCACCCCATAGTGGATGAAGAGATATGAGCTCTCCTTCTCTTGCCCCCCTTCCCTCCCCCCCCCCCCCACACAAACACATTACCCTCCTCCTTTCTTTTTTCTTTTTTTTTTCCTCCCCCCCCCCCCCCCCCAATCATACTTTATCACCCATTTATCTTCCATCCCCTTCCCTCCCTTATTAACATTACCCACACACCTTTCACAACTACCCACGCATAACTACCACCACCTCTTTCATCACCCAGCGAAATCATTTATTTTATTCACCTAAACTTTCTTTCTTTTTTTTTTTTAAACAGTTTCTTCTGTTCATGTGCTTATTTACCCCTTCTATATATAATTTTTTTTCCAGTTTCCCTCCCCCCCCTTACCATTATTATCAATCCACCATTACCACAACCGTCACAAAGATATCACACCACCCCACTAAACTAGACACACAACCCTATCGTATCACACAACCCCCCCCTCCCCCCACGCAACCCCCCCTCCCCCCCCCCCCTCCTTTTCCTCTCCCATAATCCCCCTTGTCATTTCCGCCTAGCGGCTATTCTCCCCACCACATGGACAACAACAGATGAGTCATTTTTCGTTCTTTGTTTGTACTGTCTTAAATGTTAAATGTGATTTATTTTTTCGCCTGAAGAAGACCCAGGAGGTTGAAATGCATCGTGTCTTGTCATGTGCTTTGTTTGTCAATGTCATTGGCGGTAACTAACACCCTCTCTTTCTAAATTTTTACAACAATAAAATCATTCAGAGCATATCTTTATCAAAAGCAATCAAAGTACATCGAAGCAACTCTCTAGGAAAAAACTTCACGCTCACACATAATATCAGTTACACTATTCCATGCCCAAGTTTTCTATACGTTACTTCGCCACTATAATAAGACAATAATTCAGTTCAAACAACAAGTACACTGGTTGTTACCAACTTTTCCCATTACGAGTAAAACATCATCGGTAGGATAAATGTTATGTAAAAAACAATTCCTTGCAGCTCACCCAGCCCACCCAGCCTACTTTCTAAG
Source organism: Conus canariensis (assembly GCA_033310375.1). Classification (NCBI taxonomy): domain Eukaryota; kingdom Metazoa; phylum Mollusca; class Gastropoda; order Neogastropoda; family Conidae; genus Conus; species Conus canariensis. The sequence goes on along the minus strand of CM065726.1, from coordinate 70,728,479 downwards.
GTTGTATGTCTTGGCAATATTCACAACCCTCAAATATCAATGTATTTCAAGGAAAAAAGTGGGGGATATCAAATGGCCCGGAGGATATAAACTGGCCTAGGCCAAACTACCCCGGGTCTTATGTATCCGAGGCTTGTTTATATCCTGAGTACATTCTGGTCTAATTTCCAGTTTATATGGGGGCACAGACTGGACTATGCCACCTTAGACGAGGGCATACTCTAGACAGGGTAGAGTCTGATTTGCTGCCGCAAGAAGCAAGTCGGCTCGATATGGATGTTTGTCGCTGGGCATTGTTGATCTTCCTCTCTTCAGTCTTGAGGTCGCACTCTTCCCTGTTTGGTGGAAGTGTATTGGTGAGCTTATTATGTTCTCTTATTTGTCAGCAGTTCCAGTTTTACTTGTATACCACAAGCAAAGCAATGTGGAAGTGAATAAGAGAGAGAGAGAGAGAGAGAGAGAGAGAGAGAGAGAGAGAGAGAGAGAGAGACTCGTGACTTTAATGTGAGGCCATCAGCCTATTCACATGAGTACACAACAAGAGGTAAATCAATTTTATATAATTAGAACAAAATTTACCATGACTGCAACCAAGCATTCTTCCATGACAGTATGTACATGCAGAATTCTATCTTAATTATACATCGATACTTCTTGATACATTCTTCCCCACGAACGCGATGTAAGTATATACACCATCATTCTCAAAACTCATAACACTAGTGCTGTCGACACTAGCACACAAGACATATGCCTCCTATCTCAATCCCCTCATCGCATTCTCGCCCACATACACAGCGGAGACCTTTCAACCCCGCGTCGTACAATTCTCCGGAAAGCCGTACTATTTTAAGCATCTTTTGTTTACATCATTTACGCATGCGCAAAATAAGCCTATCGCCTTGCAAAGGTAAACCCCGAATAACAAAAGCTGCCATGCTGACCTTTGACACAGTGTGTGTTCTTCTGTGGTCGAGTTCGTGAGGTGCTAGCCTTGTATTGTTTATATTCACTGGATTTAGCAACCCCATGGATAAATTACTGTAACCTTGTCGCTTTCCATGTATCAGGTTAGAACATTCCTTCAGTTAATTTCTCTTTAATTGTGGTTTTCCCAATTTCTTTTCAGCCTGTGACTGTCGTTTCCTGTCCCGTGAATTGTTGCCACTTGGCTCGTACACATGTGTCTAGATTGCCTGTTGACCAGAGGAGTCTGTTGATGGTCGGATCCCTAGAATTCAAACTTTACCATTCAAGACAACCTCGGAAAATAATCAAAATGCATATAATAGCTATCATTATTCGAGTTCAAAAACCATACTCTTATATATTATAATATGATCTATGGGCAGCCATTTCCTAGCAGACGATCCAGCCAAGATTCAACAGGCAATTCTCATTTCTACATCTACTCTCTCTCCCACTACACCCGCACTCCCATCGCTTCCCACTTTCACCCAACCACCTCACGCTCCACTCCCCCCCCCCCCCCCCCTCCCCCTCTCTACGCAGAGAGCGAAAGGGAAAGAAGGGCGAGAGAGACGGACAGAGGGAGACTGGCGCAGTGTGCGCATAGCGGAGTCAGTCTCGCAACTCGTGCTGACTTGCGTGTTGACCAATATCAAAACAATTCCTTATGCTTGCCTTGCTGTTAACTGAATTATGTTACCTTTTGTGTTCATTTCGTAGTTTTACATGTGTATGTATATTAGATTACGTTACTTATTTGACCTTCCTGTTCTGTACATGTTTCCTTATATCCTTGATTATCTGTTATTTATGCACATTTCCATACTTATTAACTTAAACCATTCATACACCTAGCCTACCCCCCCCCCCCCCCCCAGTGGCCACGTTTGTTCCCATATTGTGTTAACCAGTCTCTGTGGTTGCTTCCTCCATGACCCCCCCCCCCCCCCCCCCCTTCATGCTCATTTGTTTGGTCATGTAATTTTTAATTTGTATCCATTCGGATTGTAATTACATGTATTCCCTCTTAGTTACCTTGATTGTCTATACTTTGCATAATTACATATTATTAGTTATACATTCAATTCTACTACACTTCTTGATCCAATCAGGCTCAGTCCATCTCAATCAATCACATCCTCATACTTTTCATATTTCTTTTCCTTTTCATTTCTTTTGTTTTTCATTTATATACATACATGCATACATACATACATACGTATACACATACCTACACACCCACATATACATATATATACACACACATGCACACATATGCATATACATATACATACATACACATGCATATATATACACATATACATATATATGTACACACACATACACACACCTATACACACATACATGCACACCTGCACATTTTACCATCTTCTTCATGTTCTTATAAGTATTCCTACCCCATCATCCATTTATAATAGCCTCATTCTCCCTCATCTCCATTCATAATTATACATTTCCATTCATATTCATATTCATTCCTTACACATATTTTCCTCAAGACACATATTCAATTCCATAATTCCATTCCTTCATATTATATCACATTCACATTCCCTCACATTACAACCTTGTATTCACTTTTGTATAGTTATCTTTTCATCATGCATAGGTACATAGTCCTTGTCTTGCTTCACATCTGAGTATATAATTGCATAATCTTATTTGTGTTCATGAATATGACATCTCTTTCATAAATCTGTTCATATCGACACACCAATCACAATTTCATACTCATTCAGGTATTCATATTACTTTCCATCCTGAGAAACACCTTCAGAGTTAAATCCATGATTCAACCTTCTCTATATTATGTTATCACCATACATCCATGTTCATATGTTGTGCAGATAGATTCACATGTTCATATGTTTTATACATAAACATTCACATAATCATACATCACATACACAAACAGTTTAAATTCAACCATAAATCCACAGAAGCAAAACCAAGTCTCTTTTCTTTGACTTAAATTTGTGTTTCTCTGTATTTTAATGCATAAAAAGTATACATTGCAAGGTCACGTGTCATTTCCATATTTTCATTTTGTAATAGGTTTCTTAGTGTAATTGAATCCTTATTTCTATAATGCTTATAAATATATTTCTCCCTTAATTGTCTATAACATGGACATATCTTGAAAAAGTGTAACTCAGTTTCTTCTGTTGGACAAAAAGGACATGTTGTAATTGCATCCTTGTCCGTGAACTTTTTGTTTATGTGTAATTCGTTTACCCCTAAACGTAGTCTGGTTAGTGCTTTTCTAAATTTTGCTATCGTGATGTCGTAAAAATATTTGTCAGTATGGTGTACGGATTTGAAAGAGCGGTAGGTATGAAAACGTTCGCTATTTTCTATTTTATCATGCCAGTTCTGCTTGTGACAATCTATCATTCTTTGTTTTAATACTGAAATAAATCTGTTCTCATCTCCTACCCCTTCATTTAGCCATACTTCTGAAAAGCCATATATGTCTAAACAGTGTTTTAATTCTAATGCCCAATTTTGAGTTTTGTTTATTTCAGTCTTTTCTCTTTCATATGCTTGTTTGGGAAGTCTGTTGGGTTCCATTTTTATAATTTTAAACCAATACCTAAGCACCCTTATTGTGCTATCTATGCATATAGGGTATCTACCCAATTCTCCATATATTAGATTATTAGGGGTTTTCTTGCCCACACCCATATATTTTTTACAGGCGAACAAATGTATATTTTCTATTGCTTTATATCTAGTTAGGCCCCATGCTTCTGTTGCGTATAAGAGTAAGGGTTTAACTTGAGTGTCAAACAGTTTAAAGTAAATAGCCATATCAATATGTCCTAAACTATACATAGTTTTCATTATTTCCATAATTTTGCCTTTCGCTCTACCTGCATATTCAGAAAGTGAAATGTCTACTGAGAGTTTAGTTGTCAAGGTAAAACCTAGGTACTTATAACTGTTTACTACTTCTAGTTCTTGGTCTTTGTAGTACCATTTCTCCTTTTTGCCCAAGTAGCCCCCTTTCCTAAAAACCATTATTTTTGTTTTTTGTAGATTTACTGTTAAACCTATAGAATCCGAGGCTTGTTGTAGGTTGTTTAATTGATTTTGTAAGCCCACTGGTGTTAATGATATCAGGGCTATGTCATCTGCAAATAGCAATGTATAAATCTCTTCTGCACCTGGTAGAAATTGATAACCATGTCTACCTTTTCTTGTGACATTGTCCGCCACTTCGGTTATTAATAGAGAAAAGATCAAGGGGGACAACAAACAACCTTGTTTCACTCCTGCTGGACATTCGAACAATTCTGTTAGTTCAGTTCCATATCTAACACAAGCTTGTACTGTTTTGTATATACCTTTTAACATGTTGAGCATTTTTGTAGATACTTTGTGTTTCTGTAATATCTTCCATAATTTGTCTCTATTTTAGTATTTACAGTATCAAATGCTTTCTGATAATCTATGAACGCTACATAAAATTTACTTCTACGTCTGCCATAGAGGCAGTTTGTTATCATAGTTGTTAATGTGAAAATGTGGTCTATTGTCGAATATCCCCTTCTAAATCCTGCTTGTTCCTTACTAATTTTGTTCTCGTCTTCTGCCCAGTTGTAAAGTCTTTTGTTGATTATTGCTGTAAAAATTTTACTTAAAATGCATAACAGTGAAATCCCTCTGTAATTCCCTGGGTTTTGCTTATCGCCTTTCTTGTGGAGTGGTACAATTACTGCACGTGACCATTCTAAGGGGAAGTAACTTTCTTGGAACAGTTTATTGAATAACTTAGTTAGATACGGTATTATTTTGCTATCTATTGTTTTTAGAAATTCTGGGGGGATTTCATCTATTCCTGGGGATTTTCCTGTTTTCAGTTTGTTTATTGCTAAACCTACTTCCTGTTCTGTTATTTCCTCATCTAACTCTTGTACTAGAATCTCTTCCATATTCACTTGCTGTTCTCTTGCAGTAGCTCCTTGCCTTCCTGTTATTTGGGGGTTCAATATGCTTTCAAAATGTTCTTTCCATTGTTCCAATGTAATAACTGGTAATTTATTTTTCTTTCTTCTAATGTTTTTTTTTTATTGTACTCCAGAATTTCTGGCTATCCTTCTGATTTTGAATAAGTGTATCATATATCTGTTCCCTATATTGTTTTTTCTTTCCTCTAATCATTTTTTGATAAGAAGCTCGTTTGTTATTATATATCACCTTTCTTTCTTCATATTTAATAGGGTTTTTCTTTTTATCTATTAAATTAAGTCTACACAGTGCTTGTCTTGTTACTTTCTTTTCCATCTTGCATACTTTATCATACCACCCATTTGTAGGTTTATAGTCCCCTCCTGAACTAGTTATTTTACTCATACATTCTCCAGCATTCTTTAGTAATTGATTAAATTTATCTATATTTGTATCTATATCTTGATCAATTTCCTCCTTAATTTGTTCTAATGTTGCTTGTGCTCTTTCAGATTCCATGAAATTTATGTAGACTTGTGCTTTGGCTGGGTCCCATTTGATTTTCTTTGTAAATGTTCTCTTTTGTTTGTCTTTCTGGATATCCTGCACTGTGCTCAGAAGCTCCATTCTAATTGGCATATGGTGAGACTCAATTCTTTCATCCACTAAACAGCTGTCAACATTTTCAATTAATTCTATGGAACATATATAGAAATCTATAGCACTGTTTCCCCTTTCCGAGAAGAATGTGAATGCGCTGTCAAAGTTTTTCATATTTAAGCCATTCAGGGAGTTAAATTAAAACTTGCACAAAGTTCGATAAGCCTTTTTCCGAATCCATTGATGATGTTATCTTTTGACTTGCGTGCATACATATTCTGTTCTCTGTCAAATATATCATTTTCATCCTCGATATTTAATCCCCATTCCCCAATACGAGCATTTAAGTCTCCTCCTATAATATATAAATATTCATTCCCTTGTTCAATTTGTGTACAAATATATTGTTCTATCATTTCTATGGTACAATCATAATCCTTGTCTGCATAAAAACGACTGTCAATCGGATGTACATACACACCAAGAAATAGTACGTCTCTGTCGCATTGTAACAGTTTTTTTTGTAGCTTCACACATAATACATTTTCTATATTAGTATCAATCAACTGGATATACCCAGATATTTCCTTCTTGATCAGCATTATCAATCCGCCAGAGGGTCTGCCCATTCTAGTATATTTTCTGGCTGGACAGTAAAGATGTAAAAATTCCTGAAACTTTTTCTCAAAATCAAAATGTTTTAAAGTAAATGTCTCAGATAAACAACAGATGTCAAAAGCAGTTATAAACTCAAAAAAATCAGGATCTGACAATTTCTCCAGCAGGCCTTCAACATTCCAACACATGAAGGAAATTTTCTTATTCTTATCCTCTACTTCCTGATTACCTTGTATTTGTGAATGACCTTGGCCTTCCCCTCATTTTTTGTCTTTTTTGCCCTTCCTGTGTGTGTTAGCTTGGGTGTTCTGTACTTGTTTATTGCCCATCTTTGTATTGCTTGCGTTGGATCCTAGTGTGTGCTTGCTTGCTGTACGTGTTTTCATTTTGTCTTTGTCCCCCTCTTTTGGCCTAACACCCTTTTTTTCATTCTTCTGTTCGTCACTCATATCTGTCACCCTTTCTATGTCTAACCCGCTTTCTCTTTCATCCCCACTGACCATCTCACTTCCTTCCATTCTTTCTTCACCTCTTTTCTTCATTTGTGTTTCTTCTTCCAACTCCTGCTCTTCATCTGAAAGAGACCCCACCAATTCTGTAACAATTTCATTCCATACCAGCTGCATATCAGGCTCACTTCCACTTTCACCTTCACCTCCAGAGTTTCTTCTTTCTCCTCCAGCCTTCTTTCTGACAGATTTCTCATTCTCTCCATTCATTCCCTTGCAGTTCCGCTCTCTCATGCTCTCTCTTTCCTGTCTTTCTCTTTCCATTCTTCCCTCCATCTCCTTTGCTCTCTCTCTTACACTCTGTCCGTCTCTCTCACCCATACCCTCCCTCTCACTCACCCACGCACTCCTATGTCGTCCCTCTACCATCTTCTCTCTCCCTTCTCCACTCATTGTCCCAGTCCCTGAACTCATTTTCTTCATACTCCAACCCATCGGCCTGTCTCTCGGTCTGGTTCCACGTCGTCCTCGTTCCTCCTTCCAACCCTAGGTGGTTCCTGGAAGTGTACTGTCCCTCCTGTCTTCTCTGCTGCAGTCTGGAAGCTCCGTAGGGCACAAAAGATGTTCTGGGTTGTTCTTTAATGTACACCTTTCCCCTGTAGATGTACCCAGTCTTGCCTTCATCTCTCAGACTTTTCAAGGCAGCTGTCTGCCTCCTTGTTCTGTCTTGGGCCACCCTGATTCCATTTTCTCTCATCCTCTCTCTAGCTTCGGTGTTCTGCATTATCCGGATCGTATCTTTCCACCTTAACAGTTTTACTATTAGGGGTCGCGGATTGTGGCTTGCAGTATTGGGTCTTCCCAGTCTATGGGCCGAGAGAGAGAGAGAGAGAGAGAGAGAGAGAGAGAGAGAGGGGGGGGGGGCAGTCGGCAAAACCTTCATTTGAGGGTTCTGTTACCTTCACTTCTAGCTCGGACATGCTTTCCCTTCGTTGTGTTCTCTCTGCCAGACGTCAAAGTGACTTTAATATGAAAATACCTGACTGTTCTGCAAGTTCACAATACCTATACAGGCTGACAGATTTCAACTACTTTGGCCTTCGTATATGATGGAGAAAAGTTCTCTTTAAAAGGGGGATCTGACAGAGCCCTAAGACTTCTTTTTGCCCAGTTCATATGCTGTTATTTGTCACTGGTGTTTCTAAACAATAAATGATTGTTAATTCGTAATTGTAAGGCTGCACAATGTTTCAAAATAATACGACGTTGTTATTGTTTATTTCTATGCTTTATATATGACGGTATAAGAGCAAACATCACGTAGACCTTGTCAGTGAACAGAATTCTGACATCATTCTGATATCTGTTCATATTTATGGGAAGTGTATAGAATCATGATCTGCAAAACTCATTACGGTCAGTTTGAATCGGTGCTTTCAGTGTTGTTATCTGCCTTAACAACTGTTTATTCGGATTTAGTGATGTCAGACTTAATCACATCATAAACCAAGGTTTCAGCTTGGTTGTTTCATTAAGGTTCATTTATGGAACATGATTCCATACCAGAAATTGTAAATAGTGCTAAAAAAAAAAGGAATGAGGGGAGATGGGGGAGGAAAACGGGGAAGGAGAGTGGGCGGGGATGAGGGTAAGTAACAAAAGGCAGGCACGGGGTTTGTTTATAATTAGGATGAGGAGAAGAATCAGTTACTGAATTAATTTGGGGTGTGTGTGTGTGTGTGTGTGTGTGTGTGTGTGTGTGTGTGTGTGTGTGTGTGTGAAGAGTATGTGGGAAAGTAGGGTAGATAAAGGAGGAAGGAAGTAGATGGGGTGAAAGACGGGACTCTGTTTTAACATGGGATGAGGATGGGTTTCATGGGCGGAAATAAGATGGGGGTGGGGTGTGAGAAGGGGGAAGGGATAGGAAGTGTATATGTGCATGTGTGTTTGGGAAAGGTGGGAGCTCACGCCGGCAGAAGAGGAATATCAAGGGCAGAAAAATAGGGGGGGGGGGGGGGGGGGGGGGGTGATTGGAGAAGTGTGTATTGTGTGGGGGTGGGGGGTGGAGAGGGGCAGGATGAATTGCGAAGGCGGAACTTAAGAGGAATGAAAGGGGCGGGTGATGAGGACGAGGGTGGTAAGGGTAGAAGAAGCGTGAGGGTAGAAAGCGCATGATCATAATGTTATGGAATGAGGAAAATCAAGGGTTGGGCTTGGAGTATTAAGAAGAAAGGCATGCATGTACAAAGTTAAGGAATAGAGAGAAAGGGAAACGGGTCAAAAAACGGAAAGGGAGAGGTAGATACAACTGATTTTCTAATGGTTTAACCAACTGTAATAGACGTCACAAAGGAGAGGGAGGGGGGGGGGGGGGGGGGGGGGGGGGGGGGGGGGAAGGGGTTGATAGAGGCAAGTTGAGGAACATTCTCGACAGATTACACACATCATCAAAAATGATCCAAAGTCCGCTAGAGTTCCGAACTATAACAGAATTCCTTGATTGCTTATCGGTGTGAAACAAGGCTGCTTGATGTCACCACTGATCACCGAGGTCGCTGATGCTGTGGCAATGGTGGAACGCATGGGTTCCATTTCTTTTCCGGTCTCCGTGAAATCTTCCTTTTCATTTTCACAGCTGACGTTGTTTTACTATCTCCAATTCCTAGTAGACTGCAGAATCAATTAGACAACTTAGTACGGGCTTCATATAGATTTAAGATAGAAAGGTATTTCGAAACGGCAGCTTTCTATCGAGACACGTAAGATGGAACTTTAAAGGCCAGGAAATTCGTGTTGCCAGCCAATAGCTTAAAATATTTTGGGTTCTTTTTACAACTAAATTGTCATTTAACACCGTTTTCGAAGAATGCTACTGACGGGCTAAAACGAAAGCGAATATTATGAAGACAGTTGTGGGCTCTGGGTAACATGGGCATGTCTATATCTTGCAAATTATTTGACGCTCAGGTGAAACCCATATTGTCCTCTCTCTCTCTCTCTCTCTCTCTCTCTCTCTCTCTCTCTCTCTCTTCGGCCTCCCTCCTTCTGCCTCTCCCCCCCTCTCTCTTCGAGTGTCTCTGTCTTCCTCCTTCCATCCTCTCTCTGTCTGTCTGGCTGGCTGTCTTTCTACTTGTCACTGTGTCTATCTGTCGGTCGATATATCGGTCTGTCTGTCTGTCTGTCTGTCTGTTATATTTGGCTTCCAAGATGCGGTTTTCTGCAGCGAGTAAATTCAAACAAGTCTGTTAACTATGCCGGTGGAAGGCCTCCCGTCAACTGTAGAAAGCATGCTGAATGCGGCATTGCGAGACATTACCCTATCTTCCTACAACATTGAAAGCAGAGGGAATCACACTGTCGTCGTCCTCAGACTGACAACGAATACTGCCCTTTCTTCTGTCCCGCTACCTCAACGTAGCTGTGCTGTGTATTGCAGAAAGTGTCCCTCCCAGGTGAACAGAGATAAGCGAAGGGCAGAGGTATATAGAAGAAACAAAGAACAGACAAGTCAGAGTTATTCTTCTCCGTCTGGTTTATCCTTACCAACTCCGCCCCGTTTGTTCTATTATGCAGGTACTAACGGTGCGAACATTGTTTACACTAACGGACACGTAGCAGGCAATCAAAATGAACATTGTTTGCATTCCTGTTTCCTTGTCTCTGTGTGGGACCCAAAACGCCGAACAGCAGATTGACATGACACTGTGTCACGCCGGTGCGCAGTTGGTGACAGTGATCAACGAAGAAAACTGTGTGGCAGAGACAAGTTTAATTCCGAGTGTTGATGCAGATGATGCCGAAAGATGCGTAACTGAGCGTGGAAGTGACACTACGAGATGTGCTTTAAAGTCGATGCTGACTGATACAGAGCACAAAACCAGAGTGAGCAAGAAACTCAAACACTTGTAGTACTGACAGCGCCCAGGATACTGCAGAGACTGACGATATACAGAAAAAGATAGAATCTTGTTAACAAAACAACTTTTACTCACGAACAATGGCAAGTCTGCAGGAAAGAGGGATGAAAATTGACAATCTCCTCCGTGACTGCAGTGAAAAAAAAAAAAAAATCACCTCCGGCTTGACCAGAGATGTTGACAATAGAAATCTTCTACATCTTGACTGTGTGATGTTGGTATATGGATTAAGCCTACGACTGCATGAGACGGATAGTCCCAGTGACATTTTGTAGATAAGAACCGCAATATAATATCCCTGTCTTAATGAACTTTTGTTAAGGCCAGTTGTCCCGTTCATTTCCGACATATGTTTATAATACGCGCCTCTCTTCCCTTCCCACTTCTCACCCCCCCCCCCCCTTCTTTCGCCCCGTCACCGAGTTCCCCCCTCTCTCCCCCTTCCCCCTACTCCTTTTATACTAAACCGTTTGTAAAAGGGCCTGAAATACTGAAAGCACTCTAAACTATTCGTATTCTAATTCTGTCTGTTTCTCTCTCTGCATGTCTGTCTATCCGTCTGTCTGGTCAGTCTGTCCGTTTTTCTTTCTCTCTCTGTTGCTGTGTTGTGTGTGTGTGTGTGTGTGTGTGTGTGTGTGTGTGTGTGTGTGTGTGTGTGTAAACTAACAAGTCTGTTTCACAAATATCTGTACAAACAAATAACATTTAACATTAAAGACATTTGAACTTGAAATATTGTTTTCAAACGGATTCGTTGTTTACAGCCCCCCCCCCACCCCCCACCCCCCCCCCCCCCCCCCCCCCCCCCCCCCCCCCCCCCCCTCCTCCTTAAACAATCCAATATTTTCACTTGGGACCGATCCGTTTCCACTGCGCGTCTACCCCGATTTCCCGTGTAAGCTGTGTGTTTTGCACGGTGGTCACGTCTCCGTCTTTCCTATGTTACCGGTGTAACGTGGTGAAACCGCCCCCCTCCCAGTTTAACCCCGGGAGTCAGAATGGCACTGTCTCAGATTAACTCCCGGGAGTTAATCTGGGTCTGCATCAAAGCAGCCCCCCAACAGGTTCAGAACGGCCCCCCATCTCTTTTTCTGTTTATTAGGCCTGTTTCAAAATGAACCCCTACCAGTCTCAGAATAACTCCGGGAGTTGTTTTGAACCTAAAAATTTTGACTCTAAACTAACTCCCGGGAGTTCATATGGGGCAGTGCCAAATCATCCCCCAACCCCTTGGAGCGTTAAACTGGTGCTGTTCCAAACTAACTCCCGGGAGTTCTGGGCCCAAACTTTTGACATCAAAATGACTCCCTGGGAGTTAAACTACCGCAAGTGGAGAGTCATTCCAGGACAGGCCTGGAAAGGCCCGCCCCCCCCCCCCCCCCCCCCCCCCCCCCCCCCCCCCCGGGAGTTAGACTGGCGCAGGCCCAGAATAGCCCCTCCCCCCAACCCCTCCCTCTGCCTCAATTAATGAAGAAATGGCCAGTAAGCGCTCCAGTGGAGAGTTAATCTAGCACCCGCCACGAACAACCCACCAGGAGAGTTAAATTGGACCTGGCCCAGAACAGCCCCCCTTGTGGAGAGTCTTTGCTTTAAACAAACATTATTCAACCAGGAACATTGCGCAGCGAACATCAGAACATGGAGCACAACAAGCGAAAGCTTATATGGGGAGTTAATCCGGCACCTGCCAGAACTGACCCCCCCCCCCTCCCGAGAGTTACTAGCCCAAAACAGCCCCCAGTATAAAGAGTTAAACTGGACCTGGCCCAGAACATCCCCTCCACCTCTTCTTGGGAGTTAATCTAGCACCAGCCCGGAGAGAGTCCCCCTAGAGAGTTAAACTGGACCTGCCCCAAAACAGCCCCCTAGAGAGTTAAACTGGACCTGGCCAAAAGCAGCCTCTTTCCTGGGGATTAATCAAGTACTAGCCCAGAACAGCCACCCCCCCCCCCCCCCCCCAGAGAGTTAAACTGGACCTGGCCCACAACAGACTCCTGGAGAGTTAAATTGGATCTGCCCCGAAGCAGCCCCACCGGGGGAGTTAATCTGCTACCGGCCCAGAACAACCCACCAAGAGATCTAGTTGCAAAGCGAGAGGACTGCAGGCGGAAATCTAAACAAATCTTAAATAAATGTTAGCGAACCGCCCAGAGAACGTGGACAAACGAGTCACAAGACGAAACACAACGCGTTTCGACCTCTTAGGTCTTCATCAGGTGAGACATAAACGAATAAAACAACGAAAATTCACTTAGCTTTGATCGCTTCAGATCACTTCGCAGGGTTCAGCGCAAGGAAGAAGGCGTTGAATGAGAACGAGGCTGTTGGAAGGGAAATAGTGAGCGAGTCAAAGTCGTAATGAAGATAATAATATTACTGATAGGAATACTAATAATGGTCAAAATATTGAGAAAAAAAAAAAGGGACAAGATTACTACCAATCTTAGTGTCAATAAGTATGGGTATGGGAGAAAGGAGAGTGGGTTAGAGGATTCTTAAACAGCAGGGTTGCCGTGGCAACAGTCCCAGAGGCGAAGGCCATGGTGATGTCAATGCCAGTGGTAGTATGAATACTAGCAATAGTATTACTGAATGATACTGCTAACAACGATAGTGAAGGTTAAGGTAATGAAAGCATGATACAGAAATATATTTAGAAAATACATTTTTATAATAATCAAATAAATAAATAAATGAAAACATTAACAAAAATAATAATAAATTAAAAAATAAGTAATAATAATAATAAAAAAAAATAATGATAATAAATGCACAAAATTAGATAGCTATAAGTTGTGTGTGAGGTGAATAGTGGGAGATAAGGTAGTATGTGTGTGTGTTGTGGGAGGATATTATGGGCTGAGATTGAAGTGGTGGGTTGGTACATGTTACTTTAAGGTGTTGATGCTATGAGGGTGGAGGGAAGAAGGGGATGGGTTTACGTACTAACTGGGGGAGGGGGAGGGGCAACATATTCACACCTATACACAATCTCTCTCTCTCTCTCTCTCCTCTCTCTCTCTCTCTCTCTCTCTCTCTCTCCCCCCCCCCCCCCCCCCCCCCCCCCCCTTCACGACCAACGATAAAGGAGCCAGCATTCCAGCATTCTATTTATTATGTGTGTGTGTATGTGTGAGTGTGTGTGTGTGTGTGTGTGTGTGTGTGTGGTGTGTGTGTGTGTGTGTGTGTGTGTGTTCCATTTGTAATATCAGCCTTATTCATTGGTTACCCCCACCTCCACCCCCAGCAACCGCCATATCCACCAACACCCCTACACACATCATTACTAGGGCAGGGGGAGGGGGGAGTAAGTCGATTGATGTAGCAAATGGAGAGACTCGGAGAGTGTAGGAAAAGGGAAGCTGCAACCTATGTCTGAGGTAAACAGTGGGAGGTAGGGTGGTATGGGTGTGTGTAGGAAGGGGATATTTCAGGCTGGAGCTGCACTGATGGAATGGTACATACTACTTTTGGACGTTGATGCCATGAGGGTGGACGGTGCCCAGTTTGGCAATGAGATGAGATTCCTGCATAAGGCGTTCCAAGAGAGTTAAACTGGACCTAGTCCAGAACAGCCCCCCTTATGGGGAGACTTTGCTTTAAACAAACATTATTCAACCGAAACATTTTGCAGCGAACATCACAACACGGAGCACAACAAGCGAAAGCTTATGTGGCACCTGCCCAGAACAAATCTCTCCCACCCCCCACCCCCTAGAGAGTTAAACTGATTCGAAACTGCCCCCTTCCTAGGGAGCTAATCTGGCACTGGCCCTGAACAGCCCCCTCCCCCCCCCCCCCCCCCGGAGTGTTAAACTGGACCTGGTTCGAAACTGGACCCTTCCTGGGGAGCTAATCTGGCATTGAACAGCCTCCCCCCCCCCCCCCCACCTCCCGGAAAGTCGGAAAGTTAAACTGGACCTGGTCCAGAACAGCACCCCATGTAAACCGCTGTTTTATCGCACCCTACCGTTTTGTCACACATGCGACTAAACGGCGGGATAGCGACAGAACAGCGGTTGAAGGTCCACCGTTTTGTCTCTGTGCGACAAAACGGCGGATGTACGACAAAACAGCGGTTTACGGTGTAACAACCCAAAAGTACTCACCGTCCAGAAGTGCTCCGGGGGGTACTACTGGGGCCGCGCCTGAATGACTCCAAGAGTACATCTGGGTCGGGTAAAAAATGGACCCCCTGTTTTCATAAAGTACTCCCGGGAGTCATTCTGGGCCGGTCCCAGAAGTACCCCCCCCCCCCCCCCCCCCCCCCCCCCCCCCCCCCCGGCATAATATCTCCGTTAAGGTGTTGAGGGTTGTTATTTATTAGTCATAAAGTCATACATGCACATTCTATCTGAATCAACATTTAAATATAGTCTGAATCAACTTGAGGGGGAGTACTTCTGGGCCGGTCCCAGAAGTACCCCCTTGCATATCTCCTTTATTAATGTGTTCAGGGTTGTTATTTACTGGTCATAATCTCACACATGGACATTCTACCTGAATCAACATTTAAAACCAGTCTGAATCAACTTTAGGGGGAGTACTACTGGGCCGGTCCCAGAAGTACCCCCCTTGCATATTTCCTTTATTGATGTGTTCAGGGTTGTTATTTACTGGTTATAAACTCACACATGGACATTCTACCTGAATCAATATTGAAATATAGTCTGAATCAACTTTGGGGGGAGTTGTTCTGGGCCAGTCCCAGAAGTGCCCCCCTCGCATATCTCCTTTATCAATGTATTCAGGGTTGTTATTTACTGATTATAAACTCACACATGGACATTCTACCTGAATCAACATTGAAATATAGTCTGAATCAACTTTAGGGGGAGTTGTTCTGGGCCAGTCCCAAAAGTACCCCCCTTGCATATTTCCTTTATCAATGAGTTCAGGGTTGTTATTTAATGGTCATAAGCTCACACATTGACATTCTACCTGAATCAACGTTTAAAACGAGTCTGAATCAAATTTAGGGGAGTACTTTAGGCCGGTCCCAGAAGTACCCCCCTTGCATATCTCCTTTATTAATGTGTTCAGGGTTGTTATTTACTGGTCATAAACTCACACATGGACATTCTATCTGAATCAACATTGAAAACCAGTCTGAATCAACTTTAGGGGGAGTACTTCTGGGCCGGTCCCAGAAGTACCCCCCTCGCATATTTCCTTTATTAATGTGTTCAGGATTGTTATTTACTGGTCATAAGCTCACACATGGACAGTCTAACTGAATCAACATTGAAAACCAGTCTGAATTAACTTAGGGAGAGTACATCTGGGCCGGTCCCAGAAGTACCTCCCTTGCATATCTCCTTTAATGTGTTCAGGGTTGTTATTTACTGGTCATAAACTCACACATTGACATTCTATTTCAATCAACATGAAAGTATAGTCTGAATCTACTTTAGGGAGAGTACTTCCGGGCTGGTCCCAGAAGTACCCCCTTGCAGATCTCCTTTACTGATGTGTTCAGGGTTGTTATTTACTGGCCAAAAACTCATACATGAACATTTTATCTGAAAAAACATTAAAAACGAGTCTGAATCAACTTTAGGGGGAGTACTTCTAGGCCGGTCCCAGAAGTACCCTCCACCCCCCACCCCCCTTGCATATCTCCTTTATTAATGTGTTCAGGGTTTGTTTTTTACTGGTCATAAGCTCACACATGGACATTGTATCTAAATCAACATTGTCATATAGACTGATTCAACTTTAGGGTGAGAACTTCTGGGCCAGTCACAGAAGTACCCCCCCCCCCCCCTACCTTGCATATCTCATTCATTAATGTGTTCAGGTTTGTTACTTACTGGTTAGAAACTCATACATGGACATAAACTCATACATGGACATTCTATCTGAATCAATAATGAAATATTCTCTGAATCAACTTTAGGGGGAGTACATCTGGAGCCGCGCCAAAGTTACTTCCAGGAGTACATTTGGGCTGGGCCCAGATGTACTCCGGGAGTCATT
Organism: Conus canariensis; assembly: GCA_033310375.1. Lineage (NCBI taxonomy): Eukaryota > Metazoa > Mollusca > Gastropoda > Neogastropoda > Conidae > Conus > Conus canariensis. The sequence goes on along the minus strand of CM065726.1, from coordinate 70,711,975 downwards.
CTGGTGCAGAGGTGGGGGTGGGTGGGTGGGTGGGGAATTGGGGGTCAGTTTGGGACTGGTACCAAAAGTACTCCCCTGTCTAAAGGAATCATCATTATAAGATAGTTACATAAAACAAACATTTATTTGCAAAGTTGTCAATTGGGGGGAGTACTTCTGGGACCAAGGGGAGGTACTGTCTCAGAAGTAGTCCCGGGAATCATTCTGGCGCGCGGGCCCAGAAGTACTCACGGGAGTACTCCTGGGCGGGGAGTACTTTTGGGGTGTTACACCGGGTCAAGCTAACACTCCAGGTGGGCTGCTCTGGGCTGGTGCCAGATTAACTCCCCAGGTGTGGGGCTGTTTTGGGGCAGGTCCAGCTTAACTCTCCAGGGGGCTGTTCTGGGCTGGTGCCAGATTAACTCCTCAGGTGGGGGGGGGGGGGGGGGGGGGGGGGGTGCTGTTTTGGGGTAGGTCCAGTTTAACTCTCTAGGAGGCTGTTTTGGGTTAGTACCAGATTCACTGCCCAGGAGGGGGGGGGGGGGGGGGGGGCTGTTCTGGGCCGGGTCCAGATTAAATCTCTAGGGGGCCTGTTCTGGGCTAGTACCAGATTAACTCCCGGGTGGGGGCTATTTTTGGCCAGGTCCAGTTTAACTCTCTAGGGGGTGTTTTGGTGCAGGTCCAGTTTAACTCTTGGGGGGGGGGGGGGGGCTGTTTTGGGCCGGTGCCAAGGGAGGGGGGGGGAGGGGGGCTGCTCTGAGCCAGATCCAGTTTAACTTTCCAGGGGAAATTTCTAGGCTGTTGCAATATTAACTCCCCAGGAGGAGGTTTGTTCTGAGCCAGGTCCAGTTTTATTCTCCAGGAGGCTGTTCTGGGCTGGTGCCAGATAAACTGTCCAGTAGGGAGGGGGGGGGGGGGGGGGGCTGTTCTGGGCCAGGTCAAGTTTAACTCACAGGGGGGCTGTTCTGGGCTGGTGCCAGATTTACTCAGGATGGGGGGGATTTTCTAGATAGTTCCAGTTTACGTCCAGTAGGGCTGTTTGGTCTAGGCCAGTAACTCCCATAGAGGGTGTGTTCGGGCTGTCTAGTTTAACCTCCAGGGGGTTGTCCATGACGGTGGTGCCAGATTAACTCCCATGGAGAGGGGCTGTTCTTGGACAGGTGCAGTTAACTCTCCAGAGGGGCTGTTCTGGGCTGGTGCCAGATTAACTCCTCAGGTGGGGGGGGGGGGGGGGGGGGGGTGCTGTTTTGGGGTAGGTCCAGTTTAAACTCTCTAGGAGGCTGTTTTGGGTTAGTACCAGATTCACTGCCCAGGAGGGGGGGGGGGGGGGGGGGGCTGTTCTGGGCCGGGTCCAGATTAAATCTCTAGGGGGCTGTTCTGGGCTAGTACCAGATTAACTCCCCGGGTGGGGGGCTATTTTTGGCCAGGTCCAGTTTAACTCTCTAGGGGGCTGTTTTGGTGCAGGTCCAGTTTAACTCTTGGGGGGGGGGGGGGGGGGGGCTGTTTTGGGCCGGTGCCAAGGGAGGGGGGGGGGGAGGGGGGCTGCTCTGAGCCAGATCCAGTTTAACTTTCCAGGGGAAATATTCTAGGCTGTTGCAATATTAACTCCCAGGAGGAGGTTTGTTCTGAGCCAGGTCCAGTTTTATTCTCCAGGAGGCTGTTCTGGGCTGGTGCCAGATAAACTGTCCAGTAGGGAGGGGGGGGGGGGGGGGGGGCTGTTCTGGGCCAGGTCAAGTTTAACTCACCAGGGGGGCTGTTCTGGGCTGGTGCCAGATTTACTCTCCAGGATGGGGGTGGGATTTTCTAGATTAGGTTCAGTTTAACGCTCCAGTAGGGCTGTTTGGTCTAGTGCCAGATTAACTCCCCAAGATGGGTGGCTGTTCTGGGCCTTGTCTAGTTTAACTCTCAGGGGGTTGTTCCATGACGGTGTCAGATTAACTCCCCTGGAGAGGGGCTGTTCTAGGGACAGGTGCAGTTTAACTCTCCAGAGGGGCTGTTCTGGGCTGGTGCCAGATTAACTCCTCAGGTGGGGGGGGGGGGGGGGGGGGTGCTGTTTTGGGGTAGGTCCAGTTTAACTCTCTAGGAGGCTGTTTTGGGTTAGTACCAGATTCACTGCCCAGGAGGGGGGGGGGGGGGGGGGGGCTGTTCTGGGCCGGGTCCAGATTAAATCTCTAGGGGGCCTGTTCTGGGCTAGTACCAGATTAACTCCCCGGGTGGGGGGCTATTTTTGGCCAGGTCCAGTTTAACTCTCTAGGGGGCTGTTTTGGTGCAGGTCCAGTTTAACTCTTGGGGGGGGGGGGGGGGGGCTGTTTTGGGCCGGTGCCAAGGGAGGGGGGGGGGGAGGGGGGCTGCTCTGAGCCAGATCAGTTTAACTTTCCAGGGGAAATATTCTAGGCTGTTGCAATATTAACTCCCAGGAGGAGGTTTGTTCTGAGCCAGGTCCAGTTTTATTCTCCAGGAGGCTGTTCTGGGCTGGTGCCAGATAAACTGTCCAGTAGGGAGGGGGGGGGGGGGGGGGGCTGTTCTGGGCCAGGTCAAGTTTAACTCACCAGGGGGGCTGTTCTGGGCTGGTGCCAGATTTACTCTCCAGGATGGGGGTGGGATTTTCTAGATTAGGTTCAGTTTAACGCTCCAGTAGGGCTGTTCTGGTCTAGTGCCAGATTAACTCCCAAGATGGGTGGCTGTTCTGGGCCTTGTCTAGTTTAACTCTCCAGGGGGTTGTTCCATGACGGTGTCAGATTAACTCCCCTGGAGAGGGGCTGTTCTAGGACAGGTGCAGTTTAACTCTCCAGAGGGGCTGTTCTGGGCTGGTGCCAGATTAACTCCCACGAGAGGGGGGGGGGGGGGGAGGCTGTTTTGTGCCAGGGCCAGTTTCTGCTCTCCAGGGAGGCCTGTACCAGGCTGGAGGGTTTGGGCCGGTGCCAGATTAACTCCCCAGGAGGGGAAGGGGGCTGTTCTGGGCCTTGTCTAGTTTAACTCTCCGTGGGGAGGGGGGGGGGGGGGGGGCTGTTCCATGACGGTGTCAGATTAACTCCCCTGGAGGGGGGCTGTTCTGGGACAGGTGCAGTTTAACTCTCCAGAGGGGCTGTTCTGGGCGGGGGGGGGGGGGGGGGGGGCTGTTTCGTGCCATGGCCAGTTTAACTCTCCAGGAGAGGGGTAGGGGGCTGCTCTAGGCCAGGTCCATTTAAAACGCTCCAGGGGGCCTGTTTTGGGCCAGTGCCAGATTAACTCCCAAGGAGGGGAAGGGGGCTGTTCTGGGCCTTGTCTAGTTTAACTCTCCAGAGGGGGGGAGGGGGGGGGGTGCTGTTCCATGACGGTGCCAGTTTAACTCCCTTGGAGGGGGCTGTTCTAGGACAGGTGCAGTTTAACTCTCCAGAGGGGCTGTTCTGGGCTGGTGCCAGATTAACTCCCAGGAGGGGGGGGGGGGGGGGCTGTTTCTTGCCAGGGCCAGTTTAACTCTCCAGGGGGCCTGTACCAGGCTGGAACCATTTTAACTCCTAGGAAAAAAAAAAAGGGGGTCTTGTCTAGTTTAACTCTCCGGGGGAGGGGAGGGGGGGGGGGGGCGGGGGGGGGGGGAGGGGGGCTGTTCCATGACGGTGCCAGATTAACTCCCCTGGAGGGCCTGTTCTGGGACAGGTGCAGTTTAACTCTCCAGTGGGGCTGTTCTGGGCTGGTGCCAGATTAACTCCCCAGCTGGTGGAGAGGGGGGCGGGAGGAGGGGGGGGGGCTGTTTTGTGCCAGGGCCAGTTTAACTCTCCAGGGAGGCCTGTACCAGGCTGGAGGGTTTGGGCCGGTGCCAGATTAACTCCCCAGGAGGGGAAGGGGGGCTGTTCTGGGCCTTGTCTAGTTTAACTCTCCAGGGGTGGGGGGGGGGGGGGGGGTCTGTTCCATGACGGTGTCAGATTAACTCCCTGGAGGGGGGCTGTTCTGGGACAGGTGCAGTTTAACTCTCCAGAGGGGCTGTTCTGGGCTGGTGCCAGATTAACTCCCAGTAGAGGCGGGGGGGGGGGGGGGGCTGTTTTGTGCCAGGGCCAGTTTAACTCTCCAGGAGAGGGGTGGGGGGCTGCTCTAGGCCAGGTCCATTTAAACGCTCCAGGGGGCCTGTTTTGGGCCAGTGCTAGATTAACTTCCAAGGAGGGGAAGGGGGCTGTTCTGGGCCTTGTCTAGTTTAACTCTCCAGAGGGGGGGGGGGGGGGGGGGGGCTGTTCCATGACGGTGCCAGTTTAACTCCCTTGGAGGGGGCTGTTCTAGGACAGGTGCAGTTTAACTCTCCAGAGGGGCTGTTCTGGGCTGGTGCCAGATTAACTCCCCAGGAGGGGGGGGGGGGGGCTGTTTTGTGCCAGGGCCAGTTTAACTCTCCAGGGGGCCTGTACCAGGCTGGAACCATTTTAACTCCCTAGGAAAAAAAAAAAAAGGGGGGTGGGGGTGGGGGGGGGGGGGGGGCTGCTTTAAGCCAGGTCCAGTTTAATTCTCTTGGAGGGCAGATTTGGGCTGGTGTCAGATTAACTCCCCAGGAGGAGAGGGGGCCGTTCTGGGTCTTGTCTAGTTTTACTCTCCAGGGGGGCTGTTTCATTACGGTGCCAGATTAACTCCCCTGGAGGGGGGTGTTCTGGGACAGGTGCAGTTTAACTCTCCGGAGGGGCTGTTCTGGGCTGGTGCCAGATTAACTCCCCAGTAGAGGGGGGGGGGGGGGGGGGGATTGGTCTGTTTTGTGCCAGGGCTAGTTTACCCTCAAGGGAGGCCTGTACCAGGCTGGAGCCAGATTAACTCCCAGGAGAGGGGTGGTGGTGGTGGTGGGGGGGGGGGGGGCTGCTCTAGGCCAGGTCCAGTTTAACTCTCTAGGGGGGCTGTTTTGGGCCAGTGCCAGATTAACTCCCCAGGAGGGGGAGGCGGCTGTTCTGGGCCTTGTCAAGTTTAACTCTCCGGGGGGGGGGGGGGGGGGGGGAGGGGGGGGGGGGGGGGGCTGTTCCATAACGGTGCCAGATTAACTCCCCTAGAGGGGTTCTGTTCTAGGACAGGTCAAGTTTAACTCTCCAGAGGGGTGTTCTGGGCTGATGCCAGAGTAACTCCCAAGAGGGGGGTGGTGGCGGAGGGGAGGGGGGGGGGGGCTGTTTTATGCCTGGGCAAGTTTAACTCTCCAGGAGGCCTGTACCAGGCTGGAGCCAGATTAACTCCCTAGGAGACGGGGGGGGGGGGGGGGGGGAGAGGTGTTCTGAGCCTGGTGTAGTTTAGCTCTCGGGGGGGGGGGGGGGGGGGGGGGGGGGAGGGGAGGGGCTGTTTTGGGCCGGTGCCAGATTAACTCCCAGGAGATGGAGGCGGCTGTTCTGGGCCTTGTCTAGTTTAACTCTCCGGGGGGGAGGGGGGGGGGCGGGGGGGGGGGAGGGGGGCTGTTCTATGACGGTGCCAGATTAACTCCCCTGGAGGGCCTGTTCTGGGACAGGTGCAGTTTAACTCTCCAGAGGGGCTGTTCTGGGCTTGTACCAGATTAACTCCCCAGGAGAGGGGGCGGGGAGGGGGGGGGCTGTTTTGTGCCAGGGCCAGTTTAACTCTCCAGGGAGGCCTGTACCAGGCTGGAGCCAGATTAACTCCCCAGGAGAGGGTGTTCTAGGCCAGATCCAGTTTAACTCTCTAGGGGGGCTGTTTTGGGCCGGTGCCAGATTAACTCCCCAGGAGGTGGAGGGGGCTGTTCTGGGACTTGTCTAGTTTAACTCTCCTGGGGGGCTGTTCCACAACGGTGCCAGTTTAACTCCCATGGAAGGAGGCTGTTCTAGGACAGGTGTAGTTTAACTCTCCAGAGGGGCTGTTCTGGGCTCGTGCCAGATTAACTCCCAGGACGGGGGGGGGGGGGGGGGGGGGGGGGGGATCTGTTTTGTGCCAGATCCAGTTTAACTCTCCAGGAGGGGGAGGGGGCTGTTCTGGGCCAGTTTAGCTCAACTCTCCAGTGGGTGGCTGTTCCAGTCCGGTGCCAGATTAATTCCCCAGATGTCTTAGGGGGCTGTTCTGGGCCAGGTCCAGTTTAACTCCTCAAGGGGAGGGGCTGTTTTGGGCCAATGCCAAATTAAATCGCTGGGGGGGGGGGGGGGGGGGGGGGGGGGGAGCTGTTCTAATCCTGTTGGGGGGCTGATTTGGCGCAAACCCAGATTAACTCCCGGGAGTTAATCTGGGACAGTGCGAGACTGACTCCCGGGAGTTAAAACTGGGAAGGGGGGCAGTTTCACCACGTTACACCGGTGTCAGCTCGGGCTGGCCAGCCCTAATCAAACTGCCTCAAGTTTTGCCCTTCATCGACTTGTCCTTCATGACAAATCTTAAATAAATGTTAGCGAACCGCCAAGAGAAACGTGGACAAACAAGTCACAAGACAAAACACGACGCGTTTCGACCTCTTTGGTCTTCTTCAGGCAAGACACAAACAAAAAGGACAATGAAGATGGACGAGTTATCACTTAGCTTTGATATCTTCAGCGCAAGGTAGGCGTTAAAGAGATAAAAACTAAGTGATAACTCGTTCAACGCCTACCTTGCGCTGAAGAGATCAAGCTAAGTGACAAACTCGTTCATTTTCATTGTCCTATTTGTGTCTTGCCTGAAGAAGACATGAGAGGTCGAAAGGCGTCGTGTTTTGCCTTGTGACTCGTTTGTCCACGTTTCTCTTGGCGGTTTGCTGACATTTATTTAAGATTTGTTTAGATTTCCGCCTGCAGTCGTCTCGCTTTGCAACTTGTCCTTTATGAAAAAAAAAACAGACAAAAATCCCCAACTTCTTTCCTGAGTAAGAAGGTAGTCAAAAATCAGGTTTACCCATTTGTTCTCACTTCTGGCTTTCTTAAGATGTAGAGAAAAAGACTGTGATACGTTTCTGATACTGAGGGAAAGGTTCTCACCAACAAACACATCACTGCTCATCAGTGTGCTTTCAGCTGCTTTTTCTTTGTCTCTGTATAACATGCAACAGGCGATGACTGGCGAGTGGAGCTTAGCGTTTGAACGATGAACCCGATCAAACTGGAAGTCGACTGTCAGATCGAATCTGTCCGCAATAACACCGCTGATGAGTCCCTCACAGTCTGTCTGGGTCTCATTCTGCTCACGAGCGAATCCATTAAAAACATTTTTTTTCTTAGGCCCTCTTTCCAGATGGTCGGCTTTCCATTCTGCGACCTGCATCCGGCTCTTCAGCTCGTCGCTTTCCACTTCATTCTTAAAGGACTTCACCTCATTCTGTATTACAGCGTGAGCATCCCGGATGTCTCTCATGTTGTCTTTTCTGTCGCTTGTGTCTCCCTTCATGTTCGTGATGTCTTCTTCTCTTCTTCTTCTTCCTCAGAGACTGGTTCACTCAAAAACGAGTAGGTCACCAGCGCGCATGTTAAAAAGTAAAATAAAATAAAATAAAGTGCGACTCAGCCTGTTGGCCCTGGAGCAAAATTTGGCAACAAGGGGTCGCACACGATATTCAAAAGGTCTTCGTTCATGCTGTCGAATTTGACACTCAAAGTCTGAAGCGTAGACATCAGCTTTTGCATAGTGGATTCAAGAACTGGTTGGACAGGCGAAACAGGACTGGTAGCAGTTTCTCCTGACTTCTCCCTGCTGGAACTTGGCGAGAACTGTCCTTGTGTGACCCTGGATCTTGTTCCATGTCGCCACATCGCGGTAGAAAATTGCCCCACAGTAAATACGTGAGGAGGCAATCCAGTATAACACCGTCTGTCAACGACTTGAGTTTCAACGTCCTTTAGAACATGACGACATATTTTCTGGTCCCTTTCAACATAAAGTTGATGAATGAAGGAGGAAAACATCCATACCTGATGCGGAAATCCAGCTGAGGAAACCATCGTCTGTCGAAAACCTATCGACAGGATCCAGGGTGCAAACGCCATCAAATTCCAAGCGAACTTGTCCGGTGCTCATTAACCGTGCGTTCGTCACTTCAGAACACAATTCACGCGCCCAAAGGAAATAGGATTGTTGAACAACCTTTTCAAGAACCGATTTAGTTGGGGGATGTAAATATTGAAGGATGTTGTGAAGGGGTATTTCAAGAAGAAAAAATCAAGAAAAGAAATGTGAAAGAAGTGAAGGTAGTCTGTCAAAGAAACGAGAGATAAGAAAAAAATAAAAATAAAATAAGATCTCAATAGGAAATGAATGCGTGAATGTGATATAGTAGGCAGTAAAGTTTGTTGTGTCTTTAGAGAATGTGAGGCTTGCTTTTCGTTCTTACATTGGAATATAAATGGACTTCTGTTTGAAATGAGTGATAGAGATATTATGTCTTATTTGTGTTTAAAATAAGTGATAGAGATATTATGTCTTATTTATGTCATTTTGATGTCATTTGTCTGGTTTAAACTCTTGTTAATGATCTTCAGTATGTTACATTTCCAGGTTATGCTATCACAAACTAAACATACTGTTCCGTTTACTAAAAAAGAAAGAAAGAAAGAAGAAAAAAAAAGAGAAAAAAGGGGAAAAAGGAAGAAAGTCAGGCGGCGTCTTATACTTTTCCGAAATGAATTCATGTCAAATAAAAAAGAAAATTAAGGTGGATTTCCCAAACGTTCTTTCTTTTTTTTTTATTAACAAGTCTTTTTGGTTAAACAACGAACGTTACTGGTGCTTGAATTGGTGTTCCACCTGACAGTTCACTTTTTTTTTTTTTTTACATTCATTTTTGTATTGATAATGGCTCGAATGCACTTGAGGAATGTCTTTTCGATTGCATGACTCAGTTTAATGATGGACTTGTGTTTGTGTCAGGAGACTTGGTGGCAGAAATTTCAGTTTTTCTCCAGATATATTTGATGGCAGTTGTGTACATTGGAGTCAGCTTCAAACCCTTCTGTTTTGAATTGCAGTATAAGAAAATACGCAGATCATGTACTTCACAAGTACAGTAAATGTTTACTAAATATGTGCACAGCGCTAGCGTTGTGTATTCTCGATGGCATTTGCAATTGTAATACTAATGTGCAATTTTACACACACACACACCACACAACACACACACACACACACACCACACACACACACACATGTGTGTATATATATATATATATACATATATATATATAGTCAAAGTAGATAAAAATCCAAACAAACAAGATTAAAATTTCCCAAATTTTCGGCTTTATTTGCCTTCGTCAGGGGGTACAGACTGTGGCAGTAAAAAGCTCGCTTTCTCCACCCTCAGTCCCTGAACGACACATATATATTTATATATATATATATATTATATATATTATATATATATACCAGTTTAAAATAGGATTTTAAAATGGAGAATTAAAACCTACAAAATTGTTTCGAGCCAAATGCTCTCCTCAGGAGAGCATTTGGCTCGAAACAATTTTGTAGGTTTTAATTCTCCATTTTAAAATCCTATTTTAAACTGGTATGTCGCTACCTACTTGGTTGAGCACTTTTAACATTCTGAGTGGCTTTTTAACTCTAATTATATATATATATAGACAAAAAGAAAAACACAAAAAACACAACAAGCTGGATTTCGTTTCCAAATATTTCGAGGCCTTGCGACCTCTTCCTCAGTGGGACCTTTGATGACAGTTTTCCACACTGTGACTGACAAATCGAGTGGAAATTTTAGTTGGAAATTGAACAGTTCTCGTCTGCTTTTTCTCTGTCAGGTGAGGCATACTCACGTGCCTACTAGCAACGTCATTTACTTGATTTTACATTACCACCTACACATAAATCTCCCGTTCGCTCCCAACTTTCCTGAGCATAAGGGTAAGCCTTTAATTGATCACTCTCCCTCCCCCCCCACCTCCACCCCATCCCCCCTCTTCCCCCCACCCCCCCCCCTCGCCCCCCTGGCCCCCCCCACACAACCCACACACCACCCCATCCCCCCCCCCCACCCGACACCCCCCCCCACCTCCACACCCCCATCCCCCCCCACTCCCCACACCCCCCCCCCACCCCACCTCCACTCCCCATCTCTCTCTCTCTCTTCCCCCCACCCCCCACTCCCCCCCCCCCACACATCCCACACACCCCCCATCCCACCCCCACCCCTACTCCCCACCCGACACCCTCACCCCCACTCCCCACCCCTGACACTCCCCACCCCCACCTCCACCCTCCCCCCCCACTTCCCCTCCCACCCCCACCCCCCACCCCCCTACCACACCACCCACCCCCACCCCCCCTAAACTACACAGACAGACTTTCCATCGCTGTCTCAGTAGTTGACGTCCTCGATGGTGTTGAGTCCATGTGGGGTCAGGGTTTTTAATTTCCTGATCCAGAATGTCTCTCTTGTCAGTCTTAACCTGAGGGTGTGGCCATAGACCTTTTCCAACACAACGACCTTCATGTGTTTGAGTGTGTGGTTGGGTTGGTTGAAATGTTTTGTGACCAGTGAACTGTTAGGACGGATGTTGATGTCTGAGCGATACTGGTAGAAACGTGTTCGGAGGGTATCACCTGTTTGTCCAACATATCTGTGCGGATCTGCAAACATCACAGTAGAGCATGTAGATCACCCCACTGGAGTCACAGGACAGTTTGTTGCGAATGGGGAAAGACTCCCCGGTCACCGCGCTCGAGTAGCTGGTCGCCTTCACAAGATGTTCCTTGCAAATTACGCATCTGAGGCGATGGCAAGGCTCGCATCCACCCTCCTTGTCAGGTCCGAACGGCAGAAGTGAGGGCATCAGCAAATTTCGTAGAGATTTGCAGCACCTTTCCCCAACAACCGGCAGATCTGGCATGGCCCGCTTCATACGTGTGCTGGATTGAAGCGTGGGCTGTGAATCTTCCAGCCAGGTCCTCAAAAGGGGGGGGGGGGGGGGTTGAGGGGTGGTGGGTTATGACAAACGGCACCCTGGTGTTGGGCTCCTTCTCTTAGTACTCAAGGGTTGTGTTGCGTGCCTTCATCCGAGCACGCTCCTTGGCTTTACTCACGTCAGCAAGGTGGTAGCCACGTCTGAGGAACCGTGCCGTCATCTTTTCAGCCTGGGCATCGAAATCATTGATATTGGTGCACAATCGACGTAGCCGCAAGAACTGGCTGTAAGGAATGTTCTTTCTCACATGCTTGGGGTGGCAGGATCTGTGGTGTAGATACGCGTGGCTGTCAGTCGGCTTTGTGTAGATGTCAGACACTAGGAAGCCCTCCTCCAGTCTGACGAGTACATCAAGGAAGGGGATCTGCACTGTGGAAGAGGACACTGTGAACTTTATGGATGGATGAAAAGAGTTGATGTATAGTTCAAACTCTCGAAGCTCATTCTCTGTTCCCAACCACAGCAGAAAAATGGCATCTATAAAACGCTTCCAAAACTCCTTCAGAACAGGGACAGGGCTCTCAGACAGTAGTTGTGACTCCAGCGCACCCATGAATAAATTTGCGGCAGAGGGCGCCATGGGCGTGCCCATCGCAGTGCCTACTACCTGGTGGTAAATCTGGTTCTCGAAGTGAATGTAATTGCTAGTAAGAACATGCTTTGCAGCTTCCAAGATGAGGTCAATTGGTGGTCTGTAGACCGTGGAATTGGAGGCGTTCAAGCGAAGGCGAATGGCGGTGAGAAGCTCTTCTTGGGGGATGTTGGTGTATAGGGCTGTTACATCTATTGTCACTAACCGGGGAGCTTCGGTGAAGGGAGCATGGAGGTCGTTCCATGTGTTGAGGAGCCGTAGGAAGTGTGTGCTGTCCTTGATGTAGCTAGGTATATATATATATATATATATATATATATATAGGGATATAGCTAGGGATATATATATATCCGGAATATGAACAGTGTCAGTGATTATTTTCTAGTCTTCAAAGAATTGGTTGCCATCGTTTTTTCTGCATGTAAATTAATTGCATCAGACGGATTTGAAGCGGATATACCCGTTGAGTTATAATTCACATTTTCCTTGAGAAGCCAATATAATGCGTGCTCCTGTGCCAATGGAAACACAACTGTGTATTTTGAAAGCGTGTGTGTTAGTGTGATGCACACATGAAACATTAACTTTGTTTGATTGTGCAGTTAATGTGATTGATTCTGTGTGTTAATGCATACAAATATTTAAGAATCAACTTTTCCAGGAGACTCAGTTTCGTAGCAGCTCGAAAGAACTTTTCGAGTAGAGCCGAAAATGCATTGCTCTGTATTTTCCAAAAGCTGAGCTAAAGCACACACACACACCACACACACACACACACACACACACACACACACACACACACACACACACACACACACACACTTTTCTGCATGTCTTTGAGAAACTGACTCATTGGTTTAGCCAATTGCACAGTGTGGTGCCGAGTTAGTGGGATTGGATAATCCAGCATTACAGTATGAAAAGGTCACTTCGTTTGGGCTCAAGAGATTCTTAGGAGTTGAATTACAAACACCCATTGACCTTATATGTGGAGAAACGAACCCTACATAATCGGCCATAAAATGTGTTCAGTTTTAGTTAAAATTGACAAGAATGCATGAGAACAAATTACCATATATGGCCTATTGTAACTTGTTTGATTAAGATGAGCGTGACAAAAGAAGCTGGGCCTCAAATGTTCATTTTAAATTGTATCTGTACGGGTTTGGTCATGTATGGTTGAATCAAGGCGTTAATGCGACTGTTGATTTCTTAGAGTTTTTAGAGACACACTGGTTTCGTGCCGGTGGCAGGCACAGAATTCTCATATTTTTTTTTCTTCCTCGTTTTATTTTATTTTTTTCTTGTGGGGCTACAACTGGACCATGGACAGCGGTCACACAAATCTTTTGCTTTTATTTTTCTGTCTTTTTTCAATTAGGAAAAAATCATTCTCTCGCTCTCTCTCTCCCCCCAACTCCCCAAACCCTCACCTGACTCTACCCCCCTCACACTTGGTGTTTATTTTCTCGATCATGTTTAACAGTTTGCCATTACTGTGTGCTCTCTCCCCTTAAGCACCCAGCCCCCCCCCCCCCCCCCCCTCACACTTAGAGTTTATTTTTTTGCTCGTGTTTAACAGTTTGTCATTGCGGTGTGATGACTCTCCTTCTCTCCCTTTCCTCCCTTCCCCACCCTCCCCTCCCCGACACGTCCCGCTCGATGGTAAGAAAGTGTGTGTCAATTTATCATTTTTCTTGAATGAAGAAGGATTATATATATGTTTTCAAAGATACAATCATGTTCATACATATACACACACATATGTTTCTCCAATTAAAAAAAAACGCACCTATTAAAAAAAAAAACTGTTGTCAGTTCGCTCTCTCTCTCTCGCGTAACCCTCCTCCCCCCCCCCCCCCCCCCCCCGCTCTCTCTCACAGTCCCGTCACCTCCCCCCATTACCTGTCCATCCCCCTCGTCCCCCCTCCCCCCCCCCCCCTTCAGGGATAGGAAAGTGCGTACTCACCTGACCTTCAGTTCTCTCTCTACCACCCCCCCCCCCTCTCCTCAACCCATCCCCCTCCCTACCCCCCTCCCCTCCCTCTCTCTTTCCGAATTAACTTCCAATGAAGGAAATAAATGTGTTTCGGTTGTCCATGCTTCGGTTATTCCTCCTCATTCCCACCGTCGAGGACCTCCTATTTTTTACTTTTTAATTCTTTTTTCCCCCCTCAATCATGTCAATTTTTTTCCCCTTTCTCTTTTTTCTTTGCCTCTAGAATTCACACTCACAATGCAAGTCTGTATGATCTATTAATGATGGAAATTCTCTTGCTGTTTTTAAGTGTTTTGTCGTTTGATACAGTCGTCTGGGTTTATTTATGTACTATTGTGTAGTGTACTGAAGCTTTCATTCTGCGTATGTCGAGAGAGAGGAGAGAGGAGAGAGAGAGAGAGAGAGAGAGAGAGAGAGAGAGAGAGAGAGAGAGATCTGATTCCATACTCTCTGTCAAAAAAGACTTGCCAAGAAATTGCAGACTCGGTCTTTTTGTAAATACTGACTAAACACTGACGCACATTTTGCCTAACAATAACACATAATTTATGTACTTATACCAACCATTCAGCAATGCTGAGTTTTCAATGCCCAGCAGTATGTTTAATGCAGACAACTTCAGGTGAACGCTCGTTTCTAAGAATTTTTTTGTTCAATGTATTTCCAGAAACTTAACACCACTGAGCAGTCATAAAAGAAATGTTCGATGTAGCCAACTGTATCCTTACAATACGATCATCAACTGTTGTCTTTTAATTTCATTTTGTGTAAGAGGATGTTTGTGGGATAAATATTGTGAAGAATTTTCCAGTGCAAGACTCTCAGTCTTGTCTCACTTGTACATACTTTTGCTCTAACCCATGTTGATTCATCAATCTCCACATCAAATTTTCTAAGCCAAAAATAAAAAGCATTGGTGTAGATAGCGTTGTCGTTTTTTGATAACAGCTTTCTGATTTGACTGGGTTTTGCATTGAATCAGTGCAGCATCGCACTTCTGGGAATCTGTCTCAGTTTCAGTTTCACCTCTTCCTATCCACTGAATCCAAACCCTTGGGATTGCATTCACTAGTGCATGATACTCCAGAAAGGTATTTGCCCTGTTATGACCGATTTGTTCTTGTATTCTACATTCCCTTTGGTGAATGAAATTTTTCATATGTTCAAGCCCTTTCTCTTGCCAAGATTTGAAAAACAGTACCTTATTTTTGTACTTTATCTGACAGTTGTTAAATAAAGTTGTGAATGGAAGTTCGAGCAATTTATATCTGATGGATCTTGTAATATATTAAGTAGCCTGCAATCTAAGGGAAGTAATGATTTGCTTACATTATTATTATTATTATGGGGAGAGTAACCTCCCTTGAAGGTTTCTAGGAGATGGATCATCAACGGCTCCAATAAAAAACATCAACCTGTCCAACGCAGTGTTTATCGCATTTATCAGCGTGATTGAGCAGGATGCACAACATACAATAGTAACTAAAACGGTTACTACATTTTATTGGCGACGACGGACGAAGAAACGAACCAAAAGAACGATCGTTGATGATTTGTTGTGTTGGTGAGTACGATCGATCGAGTCGACTTCCAAATGGCTGCTGCACTTCCCACGTATCCTCCATTCGACTGTTCTTCAGAAGCAAGGGCAACTCGATGGCAAAAACCAAGGCTGAAGAATCTCTTCCTTGCCTACAATATCGAAGATGACCAACGTCAGAAAGCACTTCTACTCACCTATGCTGGTGATGAACCCAGTGATATTGTGGACACCTTCACGAACGAACAAACTCGTCCTGCTGGTGGCGAAACCCATTTTCAAACGCTTGTTTCTGCCATCACCGAACATTTCAATCCTCAAACAAATGTAGAATTTCAGAAATACATATTCCGGCATAGCTACCAGAAAGGTGATATTGACGATTTTTATGGGGAATTGAAACAACTAGCAGCAACATGTAACTTCAATGATGCAGATGCTGAGATAAAATCTCAATTCATCACAGGCTGCCAATGCCAGAAGGTACGTGAAAAAGGACTAGCAAGCCCCAACATGACTCTGAAAGATTTGCTGACGTATGCACGCACACTAGAACTCACATCAAAGCAATCCAAAGCAATGACTGTGCCAGCAGAGGTACACCATGTTTTGCACAAGGCACGACCTCGTAGCCATCAACATAGTCAACAACCGCAACAACCAACCACTTGTCGCAATTGTGGTGGAGAATGGCCTCATCCTGGTGGACAACGCTCCTGTCCAGCATACAACAAGCGATGCAACAACTGTTCAAAACCACACCACTTTGCATCAGTATGCCGCTCAAATACCAGTGCCACATCTTCATCATCATCAACAAAAGCCTTGTCCAAGAAACCAAAACATTTCAGCTGGAAGAAGAAATCAAGAAAATCACACATTCATCAAATCAACGACAGCAGTGATGAAGATGAAGCCAACACTATCGTTGATCAGTCTACCGATCCTGATGATATTGAATACGTCTTCACAACACATCAATCCAGTGAACTTCCTCATTTTAGCGTTTCTATCAATGGACATGTTTTTTCATTCCTAGCAGATTCTGGTGCTTCCATCAATCTGCTGTCTGAACAACATTTCAACGAACTCAAGCCGAAACCAAAGCTACAGCCTTCCAACAAGCGAGTGACAGCGTATGGTAACAAAAGTTCAATCCCAGTACTTGGTGCATTCAATGCTCTACTAAATTGTGAAAACACCAGTATTACTGCTACCATGTTCGTAGTATCCGGCAATGAGCGACCGATTCTCTCCTGGAAAACATGTCAAGATCTCAAGCTATTGACCACCATAACCATGTCAAACCAATACATGAACAATTGAGAGAAGAGTACCCTGAACTATTCAACGGTCTTGGTTGTTTAAAAAGCAAACCAGTCCATCTCCATATTGATCCTGAAGTTCAACCAGTCGCTCAACCATACCGACGTGTTCCATTCCATGTGCGCAAGGACATAGAAGAACAGCTGAAGAAAGACGAAGAACTGGGAATCATTGAAAAAGTAAGTGGACCAACTCCATGGGTATCTCCAGTGGTTGTCGTACCCAAACCCAAACAACCTGGTAAGATACGTGTTTGTGTGGACATGAGAGCTGCAAACTGTGCCATCCAACGTGAACGTCACGCAACCCCAACTCTCGACGAGCTGAAGACTATGCTTTCTGGAGCACGAGTATTCAGCAAGCTGGACCTGAATCAAGGCTACAATCAGCTGAAACTGGACAAAGATTCTCGCTCCATCACCACTTTTGCCACTCACCTCGGTCTCTACCGATACCGTCGTCTGTTTTTTGGTGTAAATTCAGCCAGCAAGATCTTCCAAGAATCAATCCGCCAAGCACTTTCAGGCCTCCCGGGAGTTGTCAGCATCAGCGATGACATTCTATGTTTTGGTACGTCACAGACAGACCATGACACCAACCTCCGCAACTTGTTTGAGAGACTCAAACTGAAAGGGCTGACACTTCATAGTGACAAGTGGGAGTTCAACAAGAAATCGCTGGAATTTCTTGGAATCATTTTCGGTGAAGACGGCATCAAACCTAGTCAAGACAAGCTCAAGGACATCCTTGATCTTCCAACGCCCACCAGTGCAACCGAAATCCGAAGCCTCCTGGGCATGATGAACTTTTGTGGTTCCCGCCACATTCCCAACTATGCCTCATTGACACACGACCTGCGACAACTCACCAAGAAAGGCACTCCTTGGTCCTGGACAACAAAACATGATAAGGCACTGACCAAGTTGAGAAAAGCCCTAAGTAATGCAACAACTCTTGCATATTTCGACCCAAAGAAGTCCACTGACATATACACAGATGCAAGTCCAGTAGGAGTATCAGCTATTCTTACCCAAGAAGGTCGAATCATCCAATTCGCAAGCAGAGCTCTTTCACCCACAGAACGAAGATACTCTCAAAGTGAACGAGAAGCTTTAGCTATCGTGTGGTCTTGCGAATACTACCACATCTTCATTTTTGGCGCTCCATTCACGGTCCACACAGATCACAAGCCCTTGGTGTCAATGTTTAACAATTCACGGGCTCAACTGTCTGTTCGTATTGAACGCTGGGTTATGCGACTGCAGTCATACGAAATGGCAGTAGTGTACCGCCCTGGTGTTAACAATCCTGCAGATTATCTGAGCCGACATCCAGTCCATCAATCTTCCTGCACAGACCAAGAAAAAGACGCCGAAGAATATCTGCACTACATTGTTACCACTTCAACACCGAAAGCAATGACCATCGATGAAGTTGCTGATGAAACAGCGAAAGACACCACGCTGAATGCTGTGATTGAAGCAATACTCTCCAATCAGTGGTACAACAAAGGAAAAGAAGTGGACACACAAACATTCCACAGTCTCTACGTTTCCCGTGCAGAACTGTCACTTGCTCACGACTCGCGTATCATTCTGAAAACTGCCAGATTGTCCTACCTGCCTCACTACACCAGAAAGCTGTGAACATCGCACACACTGGACATCAAGGCATTATCAAGACAACCGCACTTCTGCGTGAGAAAGTTTGGTTTAAAGGCATGCAACCTCTCGTTGAGCGTACAGTTAAAAACTGCATGACCTGTCAAGTGGCAACACCGAAAACGACACGTGAACCACTCCAGATGTCTGATCTACCCAACGCACCATGGACCGAACTTTCCTGTGATTTCGGACATCTTCCCAATGGCAAATACATTCTTGTCGTTACCGATGAGTATTCCAGGTACCCCATTGTCGACGTGCTGGATTCAACATCAGCGACCACCGTCATTCCACGTCTGGACAAAATCTTCGCTGAATTTGGAATCCCGGAAAGTCTCAAAACTGACAATGGACCTCCCTTCAATTCCCACCAGTTTGCTCAATACTGCCAACACATGGGCATCAAGCATCGCAAAATCACCCCCCTGTGGCCCTGTGCAAACGCAGAGATGGAACGTTTCATGCGTACCATCAAGAAAGTCATCAAATCATCTACCCTTTCCAACTTCAAGCAGGAAATGTACAAATTTCTACTTGACTACCGCACTACCCCTCACTGCACCACCGGTGTTCCCCCTGCTACCGCCCTTTTTAATCGCAACCTGAAGACCAAACTACCCCAACTCCCAGCACAATGCCATGATGCTGACCAGGAAATGCGTATCAGAGATGCACAGCAAAAAGCAAATATGAAGCGCTACGCTGATGATAAGGCATACATCAAGCCTTCATCCATAATCGTAGGTGATGCTGTACTCCTGAAGAATCCCCATCCTTCTAAAGCTGACACACCCTACCAGCCAACCCCTCTTATGGTCATCGACAAGAAAGGATCAATGATCACAGCCCAGCGAGGACAACGGACTGTCACCAGAAACAGCAGTTTCTACAAAAAGTCTCCACGACTTCCATCTACTGCAGAGACTGAACCTGACCCTCCTCCTGAGCTGAATGAAAATGAAGCTGAACTCCCCACAACCTCAGACACTCCGCAGGCACACACCACACCCAACAATTACTCTCCTAACACTCACACGCCTTAGTTGAACCCAGAAAATCCAAACGCACAATCCGAATGCCCCCCAAATTTGATGACTTCATCATGTGACCTTGTCTAATTTAGTGAAGTGAAAACATAATTTTCACATCTAATTGCATCCACATTTCCTATAGGAGACGTTGCAGTGCACATGACTGTTATTTCTGTTGCATTTCTGTAGGTGCACATACCCAGTGTTCTCTCTGCACTTACAAGATTAACATTTGTTATTTGTTATTATGTTGGTTTAACAATGTATTCACAACCATTATTCACATATGTAGATTTATTCTCTACATTATTGATTTGAGAGAGAGAGGAGAAAAAATGTAATTGATATAAAAAAAAAATAGGAGTTTAATGTCTGAACAGTTAAACATAATTAATCAACAATGAAAAGTTGGACAATTCACTTTATCTTTATATCTCACTTTGTTAACTTGAATTCCTTTTCAGTGAAACCGAAAAACTCTTAAAACATTCTTACACTATTTTACTTTCAAGAGTAAATCAGATACTTGTGAAAAGTTAAATGGAAACTTTGAGATATTTGTCCATCTAATTTTAATTTCACTTTTCATCCAAGGAAGGAGGTGATGCAATGTATTAAGTAGCCTGCAATCTAAGGGAAGTAATGATTTGCTTACATTATTATTATTATGGGGAGAGTAACCTCCCTTGAAGGTTTCTAGGAGATGGATCATCAGCGGCTCCAATAAAAAAAACATCAACCTGTCCAACGCAGTGTTTATCGCATTTATCAGTGTGATTGAGCAGGATGCACAACATACAATAGTAACTAAAACGGTTACCACATTATAGATCCTTCATAGATTTGGGGTCTAAGTATGAACATAATACTTCTTTCCATAAGTCATTTTTAATCAGTTCCAAGCCTATCAGGTCTTTTGATCTACAATTTAAAAGTGAGAAATTTTGGTTAACAATCTTATGTAAATGCCATTTGGGTATTAGACACCAATTTTGATCATCTCGAGCAGCAAAGATTTTCCCTGCCCACTGCAGATAGAAGCAGTTCTGAAGCGATCTGAAGCGATCAAAGCTAAGTGAATTTTCGTTGTTTTATTCGTTTGTTTCTCACCTGACGAAGATCTAAGAGGTTGAAACGCGTTGTGTTTTGTCTTGTGACTCGTTTGTCCACGTTTCTCTGGGCGGTTCGCTAACATTTATTTAAAATTTGTTTAGATTTCCGCCTGCAGTCACCTCACTTTGCAACTAGATCTGAAGTTGTGTTATGTTAATCATGCTCAAGCAGCCGTTCTCGACATTTGCCTCCATTACCTTCCTTTTTATCTTTTCAAAAGCCTTTCTGTTGTTGTACCTTTTCTGCCATGAAAATTTGTAAAGAGACGTATTTATTTTCTTTAGAATAACTTTTGGAAGACCAATCGATTGTGTAATATAAACAAACTGACTTAAAGGGAATGTTTTCATTACCATAACTTTACCATGAATGCTCAAGTCTCTCCAACTCCAATCATTTATGAGCTTATTCATTCTCTCAATTCTACTTGTCCAGTTGTCTTATATGTGTCTCGCCATTCTACAGCTTTCAAAATATACTCCCAATATTTTAATTTTGTCGATTGTGGCGAAAGGAAGATTTTTATTGCCACATTGTCTGCCCATTTTAAGTGTTTTTGTTTTCAGTGCATTGAGTCTGAGACCTGTGAAGCTTTCAAACTCAGTAAAAATAATTAACGAACTATACATGTCTTCTTCATCTCTGAGAAATAAAGTTGTATCGTCCGCCAGTTGTTTTATTTTCAAATGCATGGATACTCTATCATTATAATGGGGAGTTTCAATCCATTCGATCTGACTATTTCTTACTTTAACAGCTAATAATTCCACAACCAACACAAAAGCCAATGGGGAGAATGGGCATCCCTGTCTGATACCGCACAACATATCAAAAGGCTCTGAAATCCATCTACCGTGGTTAACTGAAGTTACAGTACCTTTCATTAAGATATAAACCCATGTTTGAAAATCTGGGCCAAAGCCAAAAATAGAAAAAAAAACGTGCAAAAGGAAAGTCTTAGGAAGAGAATCAAAGGCCTTTGAAAAATCTACCGCACGTAAATATCCAGCTTTATTTGTAGTATTTAAGTAGTTGATGGTATCATCAATCGATCTAAGTATTGTGGATATGTTTCTTCTTTTAAGGTAACCCACCTGATCTTCGTGAATCAATTTATGGATAACAGAGTTTAATCTTTCTTCTAATGTTTTTGCAAGAAGTTTATAATCACAGTTGAGTAAAGTTACTGGTCTCCAGTTTTCTAATCTATCTCTGTCTAACTCTTTTGACTTGTGTAATAAAGTCAAAATTCCTTGTCTCTGTGTACATAATAGTTCGCCTTTCCGAAAGGATTCTTCAAAGGACTTTGTCACAGTTTTGCCAATTTTTGTCCAAAAATAATTTAAGAAATTCGATTGTTATTCCATCACTACCTGGTGCAGACCCATTTCCCATGCATTTTAATGTACTAGTGGTTTCTTCTAAGCTGACTATTCCTTCACACGAAGCAGCTTCCACTTCGTTGAGACGAGGAAAACCTTCATTTTCTACAAATGCATCTGTTGCAGCCTTTACGTCATGACAAGTTGTTGATTGACCATACAATCTTTCATAAAAATGTACCTGCTCTCTAAGTATGTCTTTTTGGTCTGTTATAATTTCTCCGGAATCTTTACACAATCTAATTATTATCTTGTTCTTGCTCTGGGCCTTTCCTAAATTACAGAAATATGTAGTATTTCGTTCACCCTCTTCTATCCATTTAATACGTGACCTAACGTGCGCCCTTTTTGCTTTATCTAATAGTAACAATTCCTGCTCCTGTTTCAATTTCAAATATCTGGCTTGGAGGTTACAATTTCTAGTATTAAATGTTTACTATTTTTCAACTTCCACTATTTGAAGCTGTAAGACACGTTCATTGTTTCATCTTTTGCATGCTAAAGTTTTAACAAAGTCACTGCAAAAAGGTCTAATTTCAGTTTTACAGAGCTCCCACTTTTTACTGTTTGAATCGTTATCATCCTCATCTGCGTTTAGTAGTCTTTCTAACAATTCGTTCATATGTTGCACAAAATGTGTGTTCTTTAAGAAACATTCTTAAATTTCCAATAGATTGGGCAGCGAGTAAAATCCCCTTGATTAAGTTCAATAACAACGGTTTTGTGATCAGAATTGGGAGTGGTAAAGTGCTCACAAGAGAAAGAGTTGTGTAATAATCCATCAGAAATGAAACTATAGTGCAAACGACGAGCAACAAATAATGGGTTTGCTCGGAGCCATGTGAAGTCTTTCTCTTTAGGGTAACAAATTCTCCATAGGCCAGAAAGCTGCAGAGAGGAGATTGTATGTTTAAGTGTGTTCACCTCTGTCTCTCGATGAGAAAGGCCAGAAATTATATCAAGTTTGTTGTCTTTAACACAGTTAAAGTCACCACACAGAAGAAGATTGTGGTCTTCTCACGAGATTCGTTGGGTGCATAAACATTTGCTTAAGTAAAGTCAAAGCTATCGTGTAAAACTTTTACTACTATAAGCCTATCTTCTGCTTTTTCTAAAACTACATTCCCCCTAAAATTTTCAGCGAACAAAATCACTTCTCCCTTACTTTTGTTTGTTCCTTCGTTATAAAACATAGTTCCATCCCATTGTTTTTTACACACTGGTATATCACAGGCGGTCACATGAGCCTCGTGTAAACAAATGTTACATTTTTGCTGTTTTAAATGATGGAAAATAGAAAGACGTTTTAACTTATTTCTCAGGTCTCTGATGATATGCGTAATTATCCATCTTTGTGACAAAGACATATTATTAATTTTGCATGTACATTCAAATCGGTGAGCACACCAATGAATGAATACGAACGTACATACATACATGCATACATACATACAGACGGACAGACAGAAACACAGGCAGACAGAAAGAAAAACAGATAGGCCGACCGACGCACACAAGCTGTCAGACAGTTAAAGGGATGGACAGACAGACTGACAGACGAACGGACAAACAGAATGACAGGCAGGTAAGTAAACTAATGCTTGCATTAATAAATGAGCAAAAAACATGTTAAGGTGACATTTGTATTATATTCTATCTCATAGTCCGTAGACGTAAGCCAAGGGTCAAAATGAAATCCTGCCAAGTCTGACCTATTACTGCCAGTCTTCAGCTGTCATAGGACCTAAGATTTGTAAAACGTCAGACGTCACAGGGATCCCGGAATGCCGTCGTAATTACGTTGCTTACCCGACCTCTCAGGTGGACTCCTTCGATCAAACGAACGACCGCGTTTCGGGGTCGCGGATCTGCTGCTGCGAGACTGCTGTTCCAAAGATGAAACAAGATGCAAAGCATATAAACGTACTCCCAGTTTATGTTCCTGATAAACGTCACAAACATGCGTCATAATGTGTTTGACGTCACAATCAAACATGCGTCATAATGTATTTCGTCACTGAGATATTCCATAAAGAAGAAAAGCCGTTTTGGGCCGTTATAGCCGTTAGTAACGGCTATTCTGGTGAAATGAAACATCGGGCATCATCCGTGACCCATAATGAACATACCTACAAATTTTCAGAAAGATCGGCCCAGAAGTTTTGTCTGGAGCGAGTGGAACACATTTTGACCATGAACAGACCTCATAGGTTTTCTTCAGGCAAGATACACAACACCCAGGACAGACACACAGACAGCATTTCTTCGTTCCCATTGTAAAGTACTCCCTCCACCTCGGTTGTTGCCATTACCATCTTTGTGTGGCACCCCTTTTTCCAAAGTGTCATCTGTCTTGGTAGCTTGAATATCCATCTGCACCCACTGACTCTCTTCCTGGATGTCCATGTGCACCCCCTTACTTACCCTTTGTCTTTTTGGAGACTGGTCTTTGGTAAGCGGGGCAAAGTGGATCTCTGTGCTTGTGACCAGTCTGTTTGCATTATCGGCAAACAACTTCTTTGCTGCACTGAGACACATGATGATCGGGCTCCAAACAACGAGAGCACGTAACTGTTCTTTTCACCTGCTTTTGTTCCGTGTGGTAAAGACTCGCTGTGAAAATGTTTACTTTGAGCTATGTATCCAGAAGAGTTGAAGGGACCGAGATAAACACAAACCTACGTCCCGTCAGAAAACGGGTCAGTTTGTGGTCTTGGTCCCTGGCCCTCTCATATTTCACACTTGACCTGAGCTCACACACTGTTTTAACAGGAGAATGTTCGATCCCTGAATTGGTAACAGACAGTGGAATGTTATGAAGCCATACCTTTGTGAATGGTTTTTCCTCATCAGTGTCGTCTCTCATGATGAAAGGATTTGTGCTGCTTACCTGAAGCTTCGTGTCTCTGGGGCACAAACCTTCCACAAGGATGTTTGTTCGCGCGCTCTCTGTAGCCGGGTAAATGCACCAAAATCCCCTGATTTCTTGAGCACCGAGGATTGTACCTTGGTCTGCAGCGCGCTCGGCGCCAAACAAATTTCGAGGACGGTCGGTCTGTTGTCAACGGCATTTGGGGATGTCTCTTTGTTTGACAAAGAGCGGTTTAACCGTAGAAAATGAAGCCATTTTAGATAGCCAAGATCAAACTGATATACAGTGCAGCTTTGTTGTGAATAACTCGGACGGTTGAGCGAAGACGGAAAAAAAACCTAAGTCCAAGAAAGAAAGGTTGAACTAGGTTCGAGAAACGGTTTCAAGAGCGCGACGCAAACGTGACCGCACACCACGAGCGCTGCTCACCGAGACAGAATTCTCATATCAATGACAACGCAAGATTTATATTTTACAGGTCCCTTTACACCGTACCTAACCTATCAACCGTTGAATATTGATAGGCGCTTGAAATGTATAAGGACTAGATTCAAGCTTGTTATTTCTGAAATTTCCGAGCGAAATAGATTTAATGTGCCCACTTTGCAGACAGGATACAGAAAATAAAGTTCAGTCTTTGTTGTGTTGCCCTGTCCTGTACAGATTAGGAGCGCAATATATTC
>CM065726.1:70661977-70684477 GCA_033310375.1 Conus canariensis | reverse complement strand
ACTCAAGTGCGAACCTGTTTGTTTGAATATGGTTTGGGTTCGTCTGGTACAGTCAGGGGTTTGGAAACGTTAATGATTTTATTCGTACATTTCGCCAAGGTAACTAGACTGTAGCTGGCAAAAATGGAATGAACGTATTCAGACCAGCAGTAGATATGACATGTCTAGAATTTTTTGTGATACGCCTTCTTTGAAGCCCTACCTATTATTGGATTTGAATCCACATTTGAAATATATAACAACAAGATTCAGGCTTGGAATCTCAGATTTGATGGTACATAGCTTTAGATACAGAACTGTCAACAGAAGTGTTTAATTTGTCCAATGTGTAAAGAAGCAGAGGAAAACGAAGTACATTTTGTTTTTTTGCTGTCCAGCACTTAGACATATTCGCCAAAGCCATATAAAACCTAAGTACTATCGACAACCCTCTTTGTTCAGTTTACTAATGTCGTCACAAAGGTCTCACGACGTGCGAAATTTTTCACTATTCCAGTCTAAGGCATTTAAAGTTAGAGAATAAGCAACGTCTTAGGAATATGATTCTTTTGTTTTTGTCCCTACTCTGTTTCTGTTTCTATGTATTGTTATGGGTACTTGTTGAGATTCGTTTTCTGTATGAATTTGTGCCCACTTATGTTTTTTGACACATTACTTATATGATGTTCACACACCCCTTCACAAGGGGCCGTGGCCTATTGTGAATAAACTCATCCGAATCTCTCTCTCTCTCTCTCTTCTCTCTCTCTCTCTCTCTCTCTCTCTCTCTCTCTCTCTCTCTCTCTCTCTCTCTCTCTATGTCTGTCTGACTGCCTGCCTGCCTGCCTCCCTGTCTGTCTGTCTGTCTCTCTCTCTCTGTATCTCGATCTGGCTCTCTCTTTCACATCTTTTTTCCAACCTTTTACTTTAATCCTCCCCCTACCCACTCCTGTTTGCTTCGCTCTTTCCTCTGGTTCCCTCTCCAGCCCCCTCCCTGCCCCCACCCCCTCCCACGCCATCTTGCGTTTTAGCTCCTTCTCTGCCTCTCTTTGTCTCTCTCCGTCTCTGTCTGTCTCTGTCTGTCTCTGTCTGTCTCTGTCCGTCTCTGTCTGTCTCTCTCCGTCTCTGTCTGTCTCTCTCCGTCTCTGTCTGTCTCTCATTTTCGTTCTTTCTTTTCTTTCTCTCCCTCCCAACCGTGTTTCCTCTGATCTGACCTCTTCATTCCCTCCCAGCTCTTTTCTCCACCTTTCACTTCACTCCCACCTCTTCCTCCTTACACCTTGTCCCTCGAGGATTTCTAATGAATGTAATACGTATTTGTTGATATTCCTGACCAAGCCTTCGGAAAAGCAAAAGCTCGAAAAGCAAATATGAGAAATGGACAGGATATAGTGCTCGTCATTATTTTTCTTCATAGGATATGTATGTATGTATGTAGGTACACACACACACACACACACACACACACACACACACACACACACACACACACACACACACTCTCTCTCTCTCTCTCTCTCTCTCTCTCTCTCTCACACACACACACAGAAATAAATCTATCTATCTATATATGTGTATGTGTGTGTATGTGTGTGTGTGTGTGTGTGGTGTGTGTGTGTGTGTGTGTGTGTGTGTTGTATCTATCTATATGTATACATAGAGAGAGTAATGTATATCTCTATCCATCTCTCTCTCTCTCTCTCTCTCTCTCTCTCTCTCTCTCTCTCTCTCTAATGTAGGTGGTAGTCGTGGTGGCGCGAACACACGCGCTTGTGCCGTAGTATTGCTAAAAAATGGATGGTGATGATGGTTGTAGTGGTGGTACGCGCGCGCGCGCGCACACACACACATGTACGCACGCCCCCGTGCGAGGTTACAACAGACAGACAGACAGACACAGACAGACAGAAACCACACACACACACACACACACACACACACACACACACACACACACACACACACACACACTCACGCACACACATACATAGGCACATAGTCACTCACATACGCACACACACGTACACAAAATACACAAGCTCACATCCATACACACTCACAAATACAAATACACAGAGAGAGAGAGAGAGAGAGAGAGAGAGAGAGAGAGAGAGAGAGAGAGAGAGAGAGGCACACACAAACAGGGAGACACACAGAGACAGACAAATACACACACACGCACGTACGCCAGCACACACACACACACACACACACACACACACACACACACACACACATCACACACACACACACACACACACACACACACACACACACACACACACACACATATACACGCGCACGCGCATACGCAAGCACACACACACACACACACACACACACACACACACACACCACACACACACACACACACACAGAGGGATGGAAGATCAAAGGGAGAAGAAAAGCAGTCGGGGAACATGGGTTAAGAGAGAGAGAGAGAGAGAGAGAGAGAGAGAGAGAGAGAGAGAGAGGAGAGAGAGAGAGAGATTGACTGATTGATCTTTAATACGCAAGGATGAAGATTTTAGGCCAAAGCCTAGTCTTACAATCTGTCCTTGTCATGCGTACATTTCAACACATACTGACAATTCAACATAGCAACATTGTAATCTAATTCTACAATTATAAGCAAACTATTCATAAAAGTAATAATGACATGGGGGGTGGTGAAACAGAAGGAAACTTACAAACAAACAAACAAAACTACAGAGAGAGAGGTCAGAGGAGGGGGGCGGAGTGAATGGTAGGTTGCGGGAGGAGAAAAGGGATGGTAGGCAGAGTGGGAGTGGGAATGAGCGATTTTAACGGAGTAGGTTTTATGTTAAGACGATGTATTCAAAGTATGGTCCACAGAAGACTTTGCCAGTGGACACTAATCATTTTAATCGAATAATCAAATTACTGAGACATAAAATGTTTATGCAAATGTTTCTTGAAAAGTGTCAAAGTATTCGTATTTTGTAGATTCGGTGGAAGTGAGTTCCAGGCATATGGTCCAGAGTAAGCTAGGTTTGTTTTGTAGAGATCATTGCGTGGGTAGGGAAGAGGGAATTTCGTCGAGCCAGAAAAGCTGTTCGATCTTGTAAAAAGGGCATTGATATAACATGGCATAGTATCTGTCAAGATTGTAAACATAAATGAAGCCTTGTTGAATTTCAATTGCTTACTCAGAGGAAGTATGTTCAGCGCTGTTAGTTTTTCGTCTGTTGTTTGAGATACAGCTGGATGGAGTAGTTTTGCTGCACGTCTATGGAGAGAATTCAGCCTTTCTTGTGGACGTCACTACTCCCGTCCCACACTGTTGAAGCGTAACTGATACGTGACATTATGTGTGCATTGAAAAAAAGTTTAAGCACAGTACTGTTGACGTAGCGCTTTAATTGAGATAACAGGAACAGGTGCTTGAGACTACCTTGCATACGTTATTGAGATGAGATTGCCATTTTTGATTCTTTATCGTTACCCCCAAAACACGATGCTCATCGACCTGCTCGATAGAAGTGCCATTCAACTGAAGTTTTAGGCAAAGAGAAGTCAATTGGTGTTTTTGGCGGGTAGCTATAATCATAGATTTGGTTTTGGCTGGGTGTATGACCATTGTTGACTTTGAATGACACCAGTCTGACACGTCGTTTAGAGAGAGAGAGAGAGAGAGAGAGAGAGAGAGAGAGAGAGAGAGAGAGAGAGAGAGAGAGAGCTTAGACTGCTTTTGTTGAGAACAACTGTTTGGCGTGACAGAACTGTAGGAAATCAGAAGAAAGGTACATGAATTCGTTTAGTACAGCACTCCATCCCCCTCCCCTCCCCCCCCCCCCCTCTCTCTCTCTCCTTCTCTCTATTAGCCCATGTTCCCCGATTGCTTTTCTTTTCCCTTTTCCCGCCCTGTACTCTGTGTCATTACTTTCATCATTGATCTCTACATCCCTTTCATTACTTCTCCCTCCCTTCCTTTTTATTCCCGCTGCCGCTCCCTCGTCCTTCCCTGGGCCTGCCCTTTGTCGCCCCGCCATCGTTCACAGACTGTCCATTCTTCAGCTCTGAGCCAACGATTAACGACACGGAGTGTTATGTACCACCATAATGCTACATCTTTCTCTCTCCGTGTTCCCCCCTTTCACAAGTTTTCTAGCCTCCTCTACCTCCTTGTCTGTTTCTGTCTTCATTTCCATCATCACTAACATTGCCATCGTTATTGACGTGAGCGACAATGGTATCGGCGGCAGCATCTTGCCACAACAGGGACATGTGGTGATTCAGCGAAGTCGAGACGTGAAGGCGATGGTGTCAAATGTTCGATCTTGCCACTCTGACCAAGAGAAGGAGAAAACTGCGAGCTAGTGTGTATGTAGCAAGATGTCCAATGAGTGAGCTGAACATGCAAGTAGAACTGGTGTGTAAGTTACCGGATATCGAATTGTGTCGACATGATGCTACAGTGTCGTCTTTGGTATATTTATTTTTCTTTGCTTTGGTTTATTTTGTATTGTTTTCGCCTGTGGTTGGTATGTGGAAAATATACGAACAGAGTGGAGATGCTCTCTCTCGATCCTACAACTAAGGATCGTGAACGTTTTGTATACGACAGTGACTTAAGGTCAGACTCCCACTTCCAACAACGATAGCTACAACCATAGCAGAAATATCACAGAGAGGCGATGTTTGCGCTGTTGGCTGCAGCGGCGGCGGTGTAAAGGAGTACAGGCAATGCGCGTGTCTGCCGCCATCATGGCTGCTGCAGCTGCTGCCACGGCCTCCAGTTTCGCTACCACCACCACGACAACGACAGCACACCGGCACTGGAACTGTCAGCTCCTACCAGTCTCTCATCCACGCAAATAGATTCCTCTATCCTTCCCTCTCTCACTCTCCTTGCACCCCTCTCTTCTTTCCTCCCTTCCGTGTCAAGCTGGCTGCCATCGGCAGGCGGACCGTCAATACTGCACTACAACATCGACAAAAACACCACTGGCAATGGAGGTTTACAGTGCCAGAATTGTGGTGCAGCCGCTGTGTAAGCGCTTGGAATGTTACAACTTCGACGATTACCGATCCGATAAGTTGTGAGTGTCGGCGGAGTGGGTGTGGTAGTGTGGCTGGTGCTGTTGTTCCTCTCAGCAGTGGTGGTTGTGGTAGTGGTGTAGCCCGTGTAGGCTGGGGTACGTGCGAGCGAGGTGTCTTCAATCATGGGCAAAAAAATTCAATGCATTGGCCGCTATGTCATGGAGGGACAGACCTTGGGCAAAGGCAATTTTGCCAGGGTGGAGCTTGCCTACCATTCGATTACTGGCGTACAGGTGAGTCGTCTTCCTTCTTCTCTTTCCTCCTCTTCCGCCTCCTTCTTAATCCTGTCTTCGCTCGCATTTACTGTCTTGCATTCTCGCAGGCACACACACACACACACACACACACACACACACACACACACACACGCGCGCGCGCGCGCGCCGCGAACACACACACACACAAAACACATACACGCGCACCCATGTACGCACGTACACACACGCGCGCACGCGCGCGCATACACACATGCGCACGCACGCACGCACGCACACACACACACACACACACACACACACACACACACACTCACACTCTAAAGTGTTTATGCCTAACACTCTAAAGTGTTTATGTCTAACACCATCTAGGCTAAGTCCAAAAAAGAAACGTCTGTTACAGAGAGTGGACTATTATATGAAGTATACTTCGGGAGCTGCCCTGCCTTTTAAGATTAATGAGTGGGTGTTACGAGTGGGTATAAAAAGAGTAACACGTGACTAATAGGTAGAAAACGGTTTCTTCTTTATATCCACCGGTGGCAGATGGGAATGGTTTGAAAAAAAAAAGCTCTTTGTGTTCCAGTCCTCTTGTCACATAAATCTGAACTTTGATTAATCAAGGAAATGTGCCAACAAATAATTTGGATAATTAACTTTAATGTGTGATCATAGGCCTAAAGAAAATACCAAAAGTTGAGGGTTATTGTCCTTATTGTTCAAACTTACACCGTTTATGTCGAAACTTGCCATGTTCATGACTGCGTGCGCGCGTCTGTGCGCGCGTGGTGTGTGTGTGTGTGTGTGTGTGTGTGTGTGTGTGTGTGTGATGTGTGTGTGTGTGTGCGCGCGCGCGCGCGTTGGTGTGTGTGTGTGTGTGTGTGTGTGTGTGTGTGTGTGTGTGTGTGTGTGTGTGTGTGTGTGTGTGCGTACGCGCGCGCGCGTTTAAGTAGGGTGGAAGGTGCGATCCTATTGCGGACGGACTCAAGAAGTGTTTTCTAGATTGAAATTACTCTTTCTGTTGGTGGAAGAAGCAACTTTCCACTACTAGTTATCAAAAGATATTTCTTTTTTTCTCAGGACTAAGAAATATACTCTAGAAACGCTCAGGTGTAATGTACTTAGGCTTGTGCTTGTGCTCATAATGACAAACAAAATTAGAAATATGTTCAAGCATGAAATGATGCATGAACAATAAATAAATCATCTGAAGATAAGTGCAGTTTCTTACCCAAAACTTTACCTCTGTATACACAGATTATTAACAATTTCAATGAAATTCAATCTGTCTTTGCTCGGGGAGGACTTCTTTCCTTTACTTAATCTCATCATACTTGCTTTTCCCCATAGATGTTACAGAATGGATGGAAGGTTGTGGTATATTATGTGTGTGATCATTGATAAACTGTAAACGCAGCCTTTTTCCTGCTCTTACTCAATATTTACCTATGTTTCCCGTACACCTTCCCATCCCTTGTCCACACCAAAGTTAACCAAAGGGAAACAAAAACATACAGGTCATGGAGGATTTGTATTTTATAACAAAAAAGTGGCTAAATACCTGAGAAAAAAAAAGGAAAAAGAAAAAAAAATCCAAACAAACAGAAAAGTGCAGTTTTGCAGGGTATGAATCAATCACAGACATGTACAGATGAAGGGTTTTTTCTTCCATATAGGATGAGTGTTATGCCATTCAATTTATTAGATTCTATTTTCATTTTCTTAAAAACAAATATACAAACATTGAGAGATATAGGATGAGTACGCAGACTGATGCATTGCTGGTTAACTTGTTTTGAAAGTATTTCTGATTTATTCTTTATTTGTTTCAGAGCTCTTCAGCAATAGTACTTGAAATCTCTCTCTCTCTCTCTCTCTCTCTCTCTCTCTCTGTACATATAGTGAATAGTGCCGGTAGTGTTTTAAATCTTTGATGCTGCTGATGTTAATTTCTTTTTAAGTAATGTATCCGTTAGGCATCCTAAAGACATTTCAACTTTAGTTTGCAGTATTCGTTTAAACGCTTTTAGACCAAATTGTTCGTTAAAGAATATATTCCATCTGTGGTATACAAGTTACTGTGAACCACTTACTTCTTTTTGCCCAGGTGTAATGCAGGCAGTTTCTGAAAAAGCAGGTGATCAGTTTCCGACCACAGTACTATTATCCACTGAAAATCTTTTGAAAAATTATTCATTAGTCATCGACGTGTGCTCTGATTTTTTTCGTTCCAATACAGTTGGCATTTCCCCTTTGCTCGTTTTTTTTTTCCTTCTTTTTATAGATCTGATAAATATTATTGTATGTATCACATCGTTATAACGTGTTTATGATCTTATTCACTCACGGTTTTCTCTCCCCAGTTACATTCCATTCAATTCCATTTCTGTTTTGTTTGTTATATGACTCTTCAGTTCCCCAAAATCAACATACAGGAAAGAATTAAGACACGAAATATGTCAATTACGCATACTTTATCCCTCTCCCCTCACCACACATGCACATACTCGCGCACGCTAGCGCGCGCACACACGCGCGCGCGCACACACTCGCGCGCACACTCAAACGCGAGCACACACACACACATACGCGCGCGCGCACGCACGCACGCACACACACACACACACACACACACACACACACACACACACACACACACACACACACACACACACACACACACACACACACACACACACACACACACACACACACAGATATGCGCGCACGCACGCACTGACACACACATCTGAAAGCGAGGAGCCCTATTTTGAACAAATCTCCACATTCGCAACTTGACGAATGAAGACACTACACAACTACTTGTTAACTTCACATCATATAGTTTATTATGTGTAGAAAGACAGACATTATGTTTTACTCAAATAAGCTTCCTAAAGCAATAATTTTGGTAGCTATAATTTTGTTATTTAACTCCGAATATATTGTTATTAGTCGACACGAACGACACATGTATAAATACAGCTTTTAATTGACTCACATCGTTTATATGAAAGATTTTCCCCGAGTGGAAAATCCATTTTATTTTTACAGTGTCAAGTCAGGATCAGTGACACCATACAAATAGCAGACAACGAGTACACGTTGCTAGATCCCAGGACCGATAGATCCCGTGTGTGTGTGTGTGTGTGTGTGTGTGTGTGTGTGTGTGTGTGTGTGTGTGTGTGTGTGTTCTTCTGTTTAATGTCTATTTATAGTAAGCAACAATTCAAAAGAAAAAGAAAAAGAAATTAACACAGCAACAATTTAAAATCATCCAAGTAACATCGAATACAAAGATACAACAAACTGCACCTCATTATAGATAAGTACATATAGGACTATGAGTTAATGCTAATCCAGTATCACATATTAGGAATTATTGAAAATTTGTCAGGGAAGATTCAAAGAAAGCGGGCAAAAAAAAAAAAAATGCTTCAACTGCTTACATTTCAGAGGTATATGCGTATTTGATATCATTTCATCTCAAATTCATTTTACGTCATTAGTACATCTTGTTATAAAAGCATTTAATTTAAGTCTGTTAATCAAAGAGGTCATTGACCTTTCATGATATCACCCATTACGGGTTCTTAAAATAGTATTATACCGTGATGGTTATACCGTGATGATCTCAATGCGTTGACTACTGACTTACACTTAAAAGCATTAAGTTTAAGTCTGTAAATCAAAGAGGTCATTGACCTCACATGATATCAGCTATCACGAATTCTTAAAATAGTAATATACTGTGATGGGTGACTTTTTTTTTGGTAATCCATTCTGGTACCCAGACTCTTCTAGCTTCTTTCTGAAGTGCTCCCAAAACGCATTTTGTCATGATCTATATCCCTCCTGAAGAGACAGAGGAAAATTCAAGCTGCATGCGTTGTCAGCACGTTTTGCTCCACTTTAAGCCAGTCTGTCAACTCTTTCATTTCAATATTTAAATTCTACAATAAGATCTTGTTTAACTGTAGAATTTGAGGTACCTAGCGCATATAAAACTGACTTTGAATCAACAAAGAAAAGAATTTAAAATGTATGAACCTAGCGCATATAAATTGACTGAATCAACAAGGAAAGAATTTGAAATGAATGTTTAGGAAAATAAGATATAATACTAAGCCAAAAGAATGGCAGTGAGGTCTGCCGTGAAAATGGGTCTTTCTCCCAATGTAAAAATCTTTCCACTTTTAAAGAAGCTGCTCCCGTGTCATGGTTGTCCAACAGAGATCCATCCGTGTAAACTTTTATATGATCAGGCTAGTGATTGTTTATATGATCTTTTACTAATGCACCAGGAATATTATCATTGTCATTTTTTTCGTAAGGAAGAATGATTGATATCAGAATTAGCCACTTGAAGTGCCCATGGTGGGCAAGGGAGAAATTGTGTAACTTACTTTACCATTTCTTCAAATCCCTGATTGTTGGAATAAATCAGAAGTGTGAGTTCCAATCGTAGTAGGGGAAGCTATATATTTTTTACCTGTTTCGGAAAATCTTTATTAGATCGTAATCATTTACAAAATTATTGTTGTTTACTGTGCTACATAGAACATATTTTGCAAGAGCAAGCTGACGATACTCACTCAAAGGTAGAACTCCTACTTCCCTACATACATGAAAGGGTTTTACTCAGAGCAAGTCGAAATTCCTAACAATCTAAACTTTGCATTAAAAACAATGCTTTAGAGTACTAAAACATATCTCTTGGCCATAAGTCGACCTGGAGCGTACAATACAAAATGAAAGTTGTTTTAATACTGTAACATTTTGGCTCCAATGTTGTTTAGTTATCACTTAGAAAAAAAGAAAGAAAAAAAAAACTTTTCTGGTTTTCACTGTATTCAACATAACTCCAAGTAAATTTTGATATAAGGAATTCGCCCAAAAATCTCACCACATATTTATATGAAATAGAACATCGTCATTATTTCGTAACGAGGGCAATATCGGGGATCTGCACCGTTATTAGAAAACATATTAGTCTTTTCAGTGGACAATGAGGACCTATTTGCAAAAAGGTAGTCAGTGAGCTTACCATGTTCAAGCTCATCTATATAATTTTTTCTATAGTGAGTGAGTGTGTGTGTGTGTGTGTGTGTGTGTGTGTGTGTGTGTGTGTGTTGTGTGTGTGTGTGTGTTTGTGTGCGCGCGCGCGTGTGTGTGCGTGTGTGTGTGTGCGCATGCGCGCGCGCACGTGTATGTGTGTGTGTGTGTGTGTGTGTGTGTGTGTGTGTGTGGTGTGTGTATACGCGCTTGCGTACATGCGTGTGTGTGTATGCATGTGTGTGTGTGTGTGTGTGTGTGTGTGTGTGTGTGTGTGTGTGTGTGTGTAGTTTTTTGACACAAGTTTTAGTGGTGTCACAACTTGCCTCATAGATGGCATGATATTGTTGATTGTTCTCGAACACGAGTTTGGACTTGCCCTGGTACCGAGGCTGAATGCGACAGTGAGGGTCGGCGTGTTGTTCGTCAAGTACTATAAACTCTATATCTTGTGTGTGTGTGTGTGTGTGTGTGTGTGTGTGTGTGTGTGTGTGTGTGTGTGTGGTGCGCGTGCGTGCGTGTGTGTGTGTGTGTGTGTGTGTGTGTGTGTGTGTGAGAGAGAGAGAGAGAGAGACAGTGAGTGAGTGAGTGTGTGTGTGTGTGTGTGTGTGTGTGTGTGTGTGTGTGTGTGTGTGTGTGTGTGTGTGTAGGAGGTGACGGATGCACCGATGACGTTAGAATGCATTTCACATAATTGAAGATAGGATTGCTCATTAATAAGAGAACTTTTAGACCTATAACCTACCAGTTAATACTTGAAAAATTCGGTTTATCCGGAAGTTTTCTAGAAATATTTCAGGAACGAGTTTGATGTCGGTTCATCGTTTCTTCTAGTGTCTTCCACTGCCCCCCCCCCCCTCCCCTGTTTCTGTCTTCCCCTTCCCCTTTGATCCCACCCCCCCTCCCCCTCTCTTTGTCTGTCTGTGTGTTCTCCTGCACGTGCCATCAGTTTGTATGCTTGTTTCATCACTTTCACAACCACCCATTCCAAGCACACACACAACACACACCAACATACAAACACACACACACACGCACGCACGCACGCACGCACGCTCGCATGCACGCACGCACGCACACAAATACACACACACGCACAGACACGCGCGCGCACACACTGACGATTGTCGCTGGTAAGCATATTGGATGTGTTTGAAAAGAAATGGATATGAATTTTGAGGACAGATTTCGGCAGTGGAATAGGCTGGTGTTTTGGGGAGAGAGAGCTGTTGACCGCTGTGCAGATTTATTAGTCGGTACAGTCTCAAAGCAAGTCTGGCACTATTCAACTAATGCTGTATCACGCCATACTTCCCACGCCCATCCTCGATACCTTTGCTGGTACTCCATCTTCCGGGGTTTCCCGGGAAAAAGTTGATGTTTCCATCAGAGACTGTCTTCCGGACAGATGGCATAAAATTAAAAACGAATGCGTACAAATAATGACGTACAAAACATATACGTATACGGATGAATGTGTGTGTGTGTGTGTGTGTTGTGTGTGTGTGTGTGTGTGTGTGTGTGTGTGTGTGTGTAATGGGGAGAAGGATAGAGAGGTAGAGAGAGGGAAAAGGCAAACAGAGAAAGAGAAAGAAAAAGAAGGGAAAGAGTGATAGAGGAGTTTTGTGTTTGGAAGGAGGCGCATGAGGGTAAGTAGGAGAGAAAAACGCTTGTGGGAAGAGAGAGAGAGAGAGAGAGAGAGAGAGAGAGAGAGAGAGAGAGAGAGAGAGAGAGAGAGAGTTTGCGTGTGTGTAGAAACTTATCAAAATAGGTCCACGTGGATTATCAACATATGCATGTGTCTATGTGTATGTATACCTGGATGGTGGAGATGGTGTTTTGGATGTGTATGTTACACTCTGTATGTTATGCTATGAATGTAGGTGTCCATGGGGTGTGAATATTAACATGGTGGAATAGGGAAATGGGGAAGGGGGAGGGTGTATAGAGAGACGGGATGGAGGAAAGGTATGAAGAAAACAAAAGAGTGGGCAAAGAGCTGGAAAGATTGAAACTAAATTCTATCCACACCGTGTCCCTTCAAAGACAGTCCCCACAATTCTGTCCACACCACGTCCCTTTAATGGCGATCCCTATGATTCTATCCACACAACGTCCCTTCGAAAAAATTCACCACAATTCTGTCCACACCACGTCCCTTTAACGACAATCCCTACAATTCTGTCCATACCACGTCCCTTCAACAACAATCCCTACAATTCTGTCCACACCACGTCCCTTCAACGACAATCCCTACAATTCTGTCCACACCACGTCCCTTTAACGACAATCCCTACAATTCTGTCCACACCACGTACCTTTAGCGACAATTCTCAGGATTTTTCCTAAACCACGTCTTTTCTGTGACAATCGCCAGGGTTCTGCTGTTACCAGGTCCCCCAAACGATGGTCCCCATATTTCTGCCGTCACCAACTCCCTATTACAAAATTTTCCAGAAATCTGCCCTCACCGTGTCCTTTAATAAGAGTCCGCAGCATCATGCCTTTACTACGTCTCGTTTGAACAAGAATATTTTGTAGAATGTTTTAAAGAAAACAACTGTGGACTTTGGAGGCAGCCCTCTTTGATGGACATTAAAAATCGGCATTTACACATCTGTCACGTACACATGCAAATACAGAATCGTAAATGCTTCTAAGTGCTATGTCTAGCTTTCCGTTCACACCCGTTTGCCTTGAAACAGTCCACAAAATGTTCCTGTTCACAAAGTCGAAGACTTTTTTTTAAAGTCGACTAAAGCGACATATAGTTTTCTATTACGTTGGAGATAGTTCTGAACTAAAGCTTACAAAGCAATATATATGATCTGTTGTGCATTAACTAGCCCTAAAACCTGCATGCTCTTCAATGATCTTTTCCTCACTTTCCGCCCATTTAGTCAGTCTTCTGTTTAAAATATGGGTATAAATTTTACTTATTACGCTATTTAATGCTACCCCATTGTAATTATCTGGGTTGTTTGAATCACGTTTTTTTGTGAACTGAAATTATAATGGACTTTGCCTATTCTGAAGGAAAAATTCCATTTTCAAATAATTTATTGAGTAGAATAACTGGAAAATTCAGCACAAAGTTATCTGCATTTTTTAATATCTCACTAGTGATGTGGTCTGGACCAGCGCTTTTACCCGTTCTGAGTTTGTTGATACGTGATAGCACCTCCTGATTAGAAATTGGATCATTGAACAAACGGATATTCCCCACGATTTTTCCTCTTCAATTCTTAAATCAGCATGTTCAGTGTCACTATCGTATGCATTAAAAAGGTGGAAAAAGTTGTCATGATACTGCTGAATACTAATATCAAAATAAATAACCCGTTTTCCTGTTCGTGATCTTATGATTGACCATTTTCCTGTTCGTGATCTTATTACTGACCATTTTCCTGTTCGTGATCTTATTACTGACCATTTTCCTGTTCGTGATCTTATTATTGACCATTTTCCTGTTCGTGATCTTATTATTGACCATTTTCCTGTTCCCTGATCTTGTCATTGACCAAAACAGTCAAGGGTCATGAACTGAATCTTTTACATTTTTTAGTCTTTCTTCTTCGTACTTACATCTTTTCGTCTTCTTTAATTCTTCATACTCTTTTCTTTGGTTCACATATTCTTCTTTCTTCTTTTTCCTGTAAATGGCTGGATTCACATCTTTGAATTCTTTAAGAAACCTCTTGACCTTCTTTTTCTTTAGGTGACACTCATTCATTGTCAAACCAATCACTGTGATCCTTTCTTTTTCCAACTTCCGTACCATGCAGGCTGCCGCCCCATACAAAGCTTTGGTAAATATATCAACTGACTGATTGACGTCAACTGTCAGCATCTGCTCAGCTTTCATCTACTTAAACTCATTGCTACAAAGCTCTTCTTAATATGACCGAGTTTTCTCATGATCCCACAAAATTCTTTTTTTTTTACCCACTCTTGCTACTTTAGTTTCCTTGAAGTTACTGATACAATGATCACTCACCCATTTCATAACAGCTGGCGAGTGCCAAGAGTATAAGCAATCCGTGTGCAGGTCACAATATGTGCGAAGTCTTCAGAAAACAATCAATAACTCTGACCATGTGGCAAGACCAAAGTAATTTCTCCATCAGAATCACTTTTACAATAGCCTTTTAGAATCTCAAATAGAAAAGCAAGATCAAGCAAAGATTTCTCAAAATTCTTCAAAACTAAAACTTTTGAGCGTCGAATGTTTCTGCCTTCATCAGTCTCATCAGAGTCAAAGCTTGACACATGGTTTGCCATGTTCTCCAACTTCGATTGATGACTTCCAGTTCACGATCTTTCTGCTTAGTGTGTTCATAACATATAGGTGATCCGTCAGGAGCAACGTAGCAAGCAATAAATATTACATTTTTATTAACATTAAACACATGCTTATCTATTTCAACAGCCAGTGTTATTACAATACACTTTAATGTCTTTCACATAATTGCCAAAACTTTTCCTCATCAGTACTAAAACACCTCCTGAATGGGAAAGTTTAATTGCAGCTGCTTTGAATTTAACATGATCAGGAGAAGTACGATTATACTGAAAACTTGAATCACATAATGTTTCAGTAAGGCACAAACTCAAAGGAACTAATTAAATCAATGAAAGATAAATCGCTAACTTACTTTGTACATTTTCAACATAATTATTAAAAAAAAAGGTCCATTCATTTGAATGGTCGAGCCTGTCCTTTCCTTTTTTTTTTTTTTTTTCTTTTTCGCGCAGAGTCCTTGCACTGCCACTGACATCAGCTGGGGACGACTCGTTGGACGGTTTCCAAAAATAGCCGCGTAGCCCTGTCTGCTTGCCTGTCGCCTGGTCAGAACTCGTAATGCGTGCACCGCTCTCGTTGTAAGTGACAAGACATCGTGGAAACCCACTAAAGCTCGCAGGTTGGCTCGTATCCCTCTGCCGTTGACCTGGGGAGACACCAGGGTCACGTGGAGAAGGTAAGCCCTCTCTGGCGCCGGGAGCTGTATGACGTCATGCCAACGTCACTAGAAGGGGATCGCACGCCGTGATTGGCCTTGAACTCCCACAACTGTTGTCACAGAGGCTGTCGTTTGTGTGTTGTCTGCTGTCGATGAGGAATTTGCCACCTCTATCGAAGCAGCCTGACCCTATGTCCTGGGATCGATTGGCAATTGGCTTGCGTTCATGTTAAAGTCATTGGACACACGTACCCTCTTTTCTTCAAGTCTGCCTCGTAACTCCCGATCAGTTTAAATCGACTTAAAGTCTCTCCATCGAGTAAAACGTACGATGATAGGTCGTGGATGTCCTTGCCTACCGTATCCTATTCGGTGCGCCCTAACGACATCATCTGCTGACCACACCCTATCATCTTTCACAACACTGTTCAACGTGTCTAGCACAACTCTGACATCTTCATTCTGGTCTTGTGGGGGAATCTCAAACCTCCGTGGATTTTCTCTCCTGGAATATTCTTCCAGCCTAACTACTTCACACTTCAACTGTGTCATTTCCTCTTTGACCCCCTGTACACTAGTGTTCTCGCTCCTCCAACACTTCATCATGAAGATAACCGATGTCTGAAACAGCGTCACTCAATTGCTGGTGTTCTCTCACCATTCTGTCACATCGTATGTTAATTTCTTCGCATCTTTCCTCAACACAGTCCAGTTCCGAATTGATTTCGTCCATGTCACTTCTGATCAAATCTTTCTGCTGGTCAGTCAGCTGCGTCATGGCCTGGAGGATTTGTGCCACGATATCCGACTGAACACTGTCTAGATCCGTTGACGTAGTCGGCGAAGTTGTAATCTCATCGGCAGTTCCTTAGACTTCTTGTCATGCTGGGTGGGGCCAGGATTTGCCTACACATCTCCACGAAGAAGTAGTCTGCGTGCCGAGTGCACGGCGTTCACAACGCACAACACGGCGACAGGTGTCGGCGCGACCACAAAAGCGTAACACAAACCGTCACTGACCTCTTACACTAACATCACACCACTTAGTCCCCACGAAAGTTCTGCTTTCACTTGTCCATATTTCTGCCACCATTAGCGCATGTTTGGCATTTCTTTGGATGAAGTTGAAAACAACAACAAGCACCAAAAAATGATGATTGTGGTTTGTTGTTTGAAATGTTGAAGAAGACGGGAGAGAGATTCCAGGGATGAATTGAGTGTTTTAATATGTGCCAACATGAGTTTACAACATGAGTTTACGGCTAGCCTGGAAAAGAATCCTTGTAGTAGTAGTGGGAAGAGCGGTATTATGAAGATCGGATGGGGTGTGAGAAAGTGAGAAGCCGCGAGGGGTGATTCCTAGTCGAATGCACTGTTTTAGAAAGTTGAGATGGGATGCAGACTTCGTTTTCTGAAACTGTGTTTTAGCATATCCTAGTGCAAATGGCTGCATGATAGGTGGCAGAAAATGAATGGACTGGTGAAAGCTAGCATGGGTCCGGGAGAAGAATTGGGGGGCCGATGTTACGGAGAATATTGACTCGTAGAAATTTGACTCCCCGGTTCTTTTTTCTCCGGAGAAAAATGAACCGTTCAGTTTTCTACAGGTTTTGGAGTCAATATTCTACGGACTCCCATGGTTACGTAGAATATTGACTCCCGTAGAAAAATGACTCCTGTGTCAATTTTAGTTGTTACTATGTTTGATTTGTAAGTACATATACGTATCTTGATAATCATTCATCCATCCCAATATTCGCCTTATAAAACACACTGGTTAATTAATTTGTAGATTGTTTCATTCGATGAATTTCAAAATTGTCTATTATTATTATCATTAGTAGAAGTAGTATGTCATTATAATTGTCTGTTGGTGTGAATGCATATGTTGACGTGAGCATGCGTGTTGGGTTAGCACACGGCGCTTTGGGCTAAATTCATTTGGAACTGCGCCTGTCAGCATCATCATCATCACTTTTGTTGTTGGTGATGGATTTTTGTTTGTTTTATTGCTGACGCTTCTGCTTTTTCTACAACTATCACTGTTTAATGCAGATTGTTATTATGATATTAAGTAGAAACGAATAGATAATGACCACTATTGCGGTCTCTGGTCAAAGTCCTGTCATTGCGGCAAGTTGCAAGGAGCACAGCTTCGTTTGTCGGCTAAACGACATCCGTTTTCAGACTGTGAAGTTACGATAAAAGCGCATAAAGACTGGAACATGTCGCAGGACTTCTAACACGCCGACACGGCCAAGGCATTTGCTGAGTCAGTCTATGCTCAAGCCAAAAAGTTCAGCAACCGAGCTCTGAAAACAAGGAATCAAAGAATTTTTATGTAGTAATCAACCAGATTTTTCAGACTATGTTTTACACGAAACGATAGTTCATCTATTTTTTTTTATATTTTTTTTACAGGAAATGATAGTTCATTCAATGTTACAAGGGTGTGCTTTTGAGGAAAAGTTATCAGACTTGGCAGTAAACTTTCATTATTGGAACCTTGCATGTGTTTTGAAAAATATGCCTATCTGAAATAAACTAGCAAAACTGTCTGGCTCTGGTAGCATGCAGGATGGGTACAGTCATGTTGGTTGATCTCCGCATCAACAGGTCTCCCGTATAATTTTTTGACAGTTTCGCAGCGTGCAGGATGATGCAGGTCGATAAATCTCCACTATAAAATATGCTTGAAAGGATCCTGGGTCGATGATTGACTATGGTCTGAACTTCTGTCCAATTTTTGAGAACCATATCAGCATCCCTACTCACACACAGAGACATACAAGCATACATACCCTAAATACATAAGAACAAGCAAGCCAAAACACGAAATAAATGAAGTTTAAAAAGTAAAAATCAAACCAGACAAACCCTGCAGAAACTGTGCATTTACAAACTCAGTAATAAAGTAAGTTTATACATAGATCTGTTGACATGGAGACCTATATTGCTGTGCAGATCTACTAATGCGCGGATCTACCAAATCCAGTGTGCTACGCAAATGCAACGAGGGGGTTCATTATAATCTGGCTTGAGTATAAACTGAACAGTTCGAATGATGAATTATTGGCAGAATAAATGTCCGACAATGTTTTCTCGGGGTTCAGTTTGAGATTGGTCTCTGAACGACATGGATGCTGCCAAGATAGATGAACTGAAGAAGTACATCGGAGAAAAGATAATACCAGACAGAATTTAAAAAAAGTTCTGACACAACAAAAAGAAATTTTCGAAGAGAACGCAAGAAGTTCTTTCTTTCTGAGAGCAACGATCTGTTTTACAAGAATCGACA
This sequence comes from Conus canariensis, assembly GCA_033310375.1. NCBI lineage: Eukaryota > Metazoa > Mollusca > Gastropoda > Neogastropoda > Conidae > Conus > Conus canariensis. The sequence goes on along the minus strand of CM065726.1, from coordinate 70,665,905 downwards.
AGGCGACAGTCTGCGAGTTCTTTTCACAGAAGACAGGGACGAAGCGCTACTCAGTGTCCACGCCCATCAACACGGCGGCCACCTGGGTGTGAACAAGACGTAAGTACAATGATCATCCATTTCTATTTTATCGGCGTGTTGATGTCTTTGCTATCTATTCCCTCCTCCCTGTCCCCCCCCCCTCCCCCCTTTTTTATTTTATTTTTTTACCAGTAGTACTTTACAAGTAGACCCTGCATAATAATACTAATCTGCTAAACAACCCAGTAGAAAGAAACTCGTGGAGAGCGTGGCAGCAGAGAGTCCTCAGAAGAGAAGCCCCCTTAAAGCAAGTGTTTCGGCCCTTATCTCCTGACACTCTAGGGGGGTTGGGCCACACCCGGTTCATGACTCCGGATGTCCCTCTGCTGCCCCCCTTTTTTTCCCCCCATCTTGGGATGAGCCATGGCTGGGATTCGAACCCATGACCCTCTGGACATGCTCATTTTCCACTTAATGTCTCGCGCTCTAACCACTGAGCCACTGGGACACCTGTAGGAAAGTTAAGCCTTATGAAGTTCACTTTTGTTCCTCCTTGACCAGATCCAGCTTGAACACCTCTCTGCCGCTTCTGCCATTGCTTTCAGGGCTCTGGTTTTTTCCCTCCCTGCAACTGAGAGCTGTTTCGTGAGGCTGTATGCAGAGGTTCCTACAAACCCCCTAGCTCCAATTTCTGCAGTGACGACTTTGACCTGATAGCCTTCTCTCCTCAGGCTGTTTGCCAGATCAGCATACTTTTCAGTCTTGTAGATTTGAGCTGCCTCCATTCTGTTTTCATATGGCACCGTGAGCTCGATCATGATCAGCTACTTGGTTGACTGAGAGTGGACTACTATGTCTGGTCTCATGCCACTCTTGCTGATGATCTCTGGGTGACTCTTCCATTCTGGGAGGTCTGCAGTGCACTCCCAGTCATCTGCCCCGTCCAGCAGACTCTGCCTGCATGTTCCGAGTGGCACTATTGTTCTTGGCCATGATTTGCTGCCTCCTGCCGTGAAGAATGTTGCGGGTGCTTTTGGAGTCCTGATTTTCCCTTTTGTGGTGTTGGTACTAGCCCAGACTACTTGTACAATCTCTTTGAGCACTTGGTTGTGCCTCCATGTGTACCTTCCTTGAGCCAGGGCTACTTTACATGAGCTTAGGACATGCTCCACTGTTTGTTTTTCATGCTATGCAGGGTCGTCTGTTTTTCCCCACTTCACCAGGTTTGCATTTGAGGGCAGAAGGTCATATGCAGATCTGAGAATGAAGCTGATCCTGAGAGGGGCATGTGCCAAATGTCATTCCAAGTGAGACTTCTTTGGAGTGCATTCTCCCACGTTGTCCATTGCCCTTGCTGGCTCTGCTGGACTGCTTTTTGGAGTCTTTTTTGGTCTTCTTCTTTCCTCATCTCCTGAATCATCATGTCTCTTTTGGCTTTTCGTTTGGCCTTTGACCACCATTCAGTTTTGGTCACCCCCAATCCTTGTCTGTTGGTCTGTGTGTGTCCTGTTATTTCTCTGATCTTGAGACTTTCTTTTGCCGAATCCATCGCCTCTTGAACTTTCCATTTTCTGCCTGTCTTCAGCTGGGGCTTGATTGCTTCTACCACCTTGTCTCCTGAGTCGTCCAGCATGCTCTGAAGTCTGATCTTCCCTGCTTTGTATTCCTCCAGGATGGATTTCAGTGGTAGTTTCAGCTTTGCTTGGCGACAGTACAGCGCTATGTCAGTCAGACAGGGTGGGACACCAAGCCATTTCCTTGTGAATTTGTTGATTTTGGCTTCCATTGCCTCCACTATGCTGGTGCAGATGTCGTATACCATCAGAGGCCATAGGAGCTTTGGTATCAGCATGAACTGCAGACACCAGACCTTGTATTTGCCAGGGAGCCCACATTGGTCAGTGGTCTCCCAGCCTTCTTCCGACATCTGTTTGGTTTCTTTTGCTCTTTGTGTGTTTTTCAGCGTATCATCATACCATCTTCCAAGGCTCTTGACAGGCTCTTCTGTGACTGTTGGAATGGCCTGGTTGGCAACACTGAAGACCACAGATTCGGCCACTTTTCCTTTCCTCAGTGAGAGAATCCGTGATTTCTTTGGCTTGAACTTCATTCTGGATGAGGCAACTATGTCGTCCAGCCTCTCCAGCACATGACGTGTCTCGTCTTCTCTGGATGAAATCACTGTAGTGTCATCCATGAAGGCCTTGAGAGGGGGCATCTTGTATCCATCGCCAAGGTCTGTTTGTCTTGCGTTGCTTGTTGCTGCTTTCAAGATGACTTCCATTGCCAACACGAACAGTATTGGGGAAATTGCACAGCCCATTGCAATGCCCACATCCAAGTTGATCCAATCTGTTGTGTACTCCTTGGTAGAGAACCGCATTGAGAAGCCATTGAAGTACTTCTTGAGCATGTCGCGGATGTTCTTTGGCACATGGTAGATCTCAAGAGCCAACTGTATCATCTCATGGGGTACAGATCCATATGCGTTTGCCATATCAAGCCACACTACGTCCAGGTCTCTCTTTCCTGTTTTTGCTCTTTGGATTGCATCCCAGATCATTGTGGCGTGTTCTACACAGCCAGCCACGCCTGGGATGCCACCTTTCTGGACTGACAAATCCAAGTACTTGTTTTCCATGAGGTACTTGGTCAGCCTTGCTGCCATGACAGAGAAGAAGATTTTCCCTTCGACGTTCAGTAGTGATATTGGCCTGAACTGGCTGATGTCACTTGAGTTTTGCTCTTTGTACACACCATCTGCCGTCATCCACTGGCCGCTGATCTTCTGGTTTCTCCAAGCTGATCGCAGCAGCCTGTGGAGCCACTCCAGCACCTTGGGACATTTCTTGTACAGCTGGTAAGGTATTCCGTTTGGCCCTGGTGATGATTTGGCTCTGGCTTTGTCGACCACCTTCTTGATTTCCGCCAACGTTGGAGGCTTGTCATTGAACTGTTCCTCAGGTTTGGTTGGCCACACCAGACCTTGAATGTCGAGTGGTGCTTTGCTCTGTGAGTCAGAGTATGTTTTCCTCAGATGCTGCTCAAGAACTTCTTTGTCCACACTTAGGGTCCCAGATTTTGGCTGCTCAAACAGTGTTCTGGCAAACTGGAAGGGGTCTCTGAAGAAGCGCTCTTGTGTCTTCTTCTTTTTGCTCTTCCTCTTCCTCGCAGATTCCGCTTTGCTGAGGGTGCTGTGTTTTGCTTTCAGGTCTTTCCAGAGTTTTTACAAGCCTTGTTTTTCAGCTGGCAGTGCGGTCTTCATTTGCTTCTTGAAGGTTTTCTTTGGGACCCTGATCTTGTCCATGTCTTCTTGGCGTCTGGATTTCTTTGGAGGTGTTTTCTCTTTGGGTAGTTTTGCTCCATAGGCGTCTCTACATGTGGCATACACAATGTCCCCATATGTGGCTAGTTTGTGTTCCAGGGTGCTTTTCCCTATCAGTGCATCGAGTCTTTGGACGATTTTTGCATCCAGTTTCTCCCAATCTTCAGTTTCGTTCGTTCGTGGCAGGTTGGGTTTCAGGCGCCTGGCATCGAGGGCCTGTGCAAATTCCTCATCCGAACCAACAGCGTGGGTGTCCTTGGTACTGTGGTTTAAATCCTGGCCTTGGTCTTCCGACGTCTTATCTGCTGATGCAGTGCGCTGCTGCTCATTCAGATGAGTCTTCACACATCCCATCTTTGTTCTGTGGATCTTCATGCCACGGGTGGTAGCGAAACGCTTTCCACAGACACATAGATATTCCATTTGGTCCATGTTCATAGTCCGTTTGGGATTTGCAGTCGTGATTGGTTGAGCACCGATGGATTCAATGCAGCCCTTACCAAAGGCAAAAAAGTATTGTTTGTTTCTGGTAACATGGCTGAAAAAATAGGGTAGGTCGGATTTTTGTAAAAGATTTTTTTT
>CM065726.1:70649477-70654477 GCA_033310375.1 Conus canariensis | reverse complement strand
AATGAAAATAGGAAAGGAGCAATAATTGATCCTTGAGGAATACCCATTGTAAGAGTTGTGTGTGTGTGTGTGTGTGTGTGTGTGTGTGTGTGTGTGTGTGTGTGTGTGTGTGTGTGTGCGTGCGTGCGCACGTGTGTGTGCGTGTGCAGCAGTGCGTATAGATGTTTGTGTGAGTAGACACACGTATCTGCATATGTATGTGTGCATGTATGTGTGTGTGTCTTTGTATATAGGCGCAAACGCATGTGCGTGTGTGTATGCACGTGTGCGTTCATGTGTATACGTGTATGTGTGCACAGGCATGTGCATATGTGCATGCATAGGATCGAGCGCATGTACGCACGCACGTTGGGTGTGTGTGTGTGTGTGTGTGTGTGCGCGCGCGCGCACGTGCGCGCGTATGTAGTGACTGCATGCGTTAATGTACAGAAGATGACTTAGGATCAAGAGCAAGAACAAGAAAATCAAATACAACATACACATGCATGCGCGCGCGCGCACACACACACACACACACACCCACACACACACACACACACACACCCACAACAATAAGAACAACACCCTCCTCACACACACACACACTCGCATGCACGCACACAACGCATCACCCCACTGATGAACACACACCAGCGCACACACGTCTACAGTATATGCTGGGGGCCCTGTGAGATTCAAAGTCTTATCTCAGTTGACATGTGTTTGATCATTTGTATCTGTTATTGGAAAGGCCCAGAATGAGTTTGCCCCAATCTCTAGGAGTCTTGGCAGTGTTGGCTTTGAGAGTATTCCAGTGTTTGTTTGGTTGGTGATGTTTCTTGCTCTTCCCTTAAGCCTGGATGTGCCGCCACTTCCTCTCTTGATGTTCAGATCTGAAAGATGGTCTATGGTATGGTAGCTTTGCTCTTGTTTGCTTAAGTGATTCTTCAGATTTCTTATGATATCAGATCGGCCAAGCTGTAATCCAGTTCTTATTGTTGCCTTGCCAGCCGGTGTGTCTGCTCTCTCGTTTCCTTTAACTCCAGCATGTCCAGGGCAGTACATCCATGTGAGTCTCTCCGATGGAAGGTTGCGCATTAGTTCATTACAAGCAGGGCTTGCCATTCCATTTTCCACTTCCTGAAGTAGGTTCATGGAGTCAGTCAGTATCATGGCTTGTTGAGTTTGAAACTGGCTTGTGAATGAAAGCCAGTGGAGTGCTTGTGTCACTGCTTCTACCTCCATTGTCAGACTCGAAGTTGTTAAACTGTGAGCGCCATTGTTCTCCTGGATAGTTTGGCCATTTTGCTTCACTGTGTATCCCCAGCCTGACTTATCTTTGGTGACAGAACCGTCAGTGTATATCACAATATCGTCTTTTGTGCCAAGGTCTTCTACTTGCATCTGAATTTCTGCGTTGGTTTTGCCTTTTGGCCATTCTCGACAATGTTTTCCAGGTTCTGGAGCGATGGCAGTTTGGTAGAGGTGTTTCAAGTGGTCTGGATACTTTTCCCATTCCTTCATTTCTTTGAGTTCTGCTAACTGTTTACTGTCTGCCTGTCCCATCCATGAGTTTCCACGTCCTAGCCGAGTGCCTTTCGTTTCCTTGACCGCCGCATGAATTGGGTTTTGAGGTTTTCGAGTGCTCTGAAATATGCCTTCACCTGTTCTAGCTTGTATCTTGCCTGCATTGAAGGAAGGTCGAGCAGGTATCGCACAGTTTCAACTGGTGTGTCCTTCGTGGTTCCCAGGATCAATCCCATTGCTTCATTTTGAATTCTTTCTAATTCAAGAAGATTGCTGTTGGACAGTGTTGTAAGCTCTAATCCATAATCAGTTACACTGAGTACAAGTGCGTGATGCAGTCGGTAGAGATGGCGATGCTCAATGCCTTTAGCTGCCATTGCTTTCATGGCAGATAGGCTTTTTTTGCGTTTAAGAACAATATTCTCAACATGGTTTCTAAAGGTTAGCATTCTGTCAAAGCCTACACCCAAATAGCGTAGGTTGTCAATTGATTCAATTGGTTTTGCTTTGAAAGAAACTGGTGAGGGTACTTGTCCTGATGTCTTGTTGTTGAGAGTGCAGTCCAGTGTCTGGGCTTTTGTAAGGTTGATGGACGATCGAGTTTCTTGACACCACTGAGCAATGTTGTTTAACTGTTGCTGAACTGCTTCCGGTATTTTTCTTGAGCATTCTTTGATGTTTGTAGATCAGACTGTCATTTGCTAGTGTCATTACTCGAGCACTTCCGTTTCTGTTGAGGTATGCAAGGTCTTTAGTGTAAACATTGTATAAAACAGGGAAGAGAGAACCTTTAGGCAATCCCATAGAAACTTTATGACGTTCAGACGTCGAATCTCCAAATCGTAGGATGATGGTTCGTTCCTGAAGTGCCGCTGCTATCCATCGTGTAAGTGTCTTGCTGACTCCATAGTCAAGGAGTGGTTCCATGAGAGCGGGAACTGGACTTTGTTGTAGGCGTCTTCCAGAACTATTGCAACAGCCAGTGTTTCTTCCTTTCTTTGAAACCCTTCGTGTACTTCATAGGCAAAAGCGGCCGCATTTTCCCATGTACTTTTACCTGTTCTGTAGCCTCCTTGATTTGATGGGAGGATTTGTCGACATTCAAGATCTCTTGCGAGTTTTCTTGCTATGATTCGTTCCATGAGCTTTCCTGCTATATTTTGCATAGTGAGTATACGGTAGCCGTTTAGCCGATGATGATCTTTTCCTGGTTTTGATAAAGCTTTCAGGTAGCTGTGTGTCCAGTCTTTTGTGACATAGCCTTTATTAAAACTCTCCTGATAGAGACTGAAGAGTTGGGCTCTGTCCTCTTCTGAGAACCGTTTGATATCTGCATAACGAATTGTCTGGACCTGGAGCACTATCCTTAGTGCATCTAACTGTTGCGTCATCCAGTTCAGGTGCTGTAATTTCATCATCAATGCCAGTCCGAGCTAGGTGTTGGTTTAATTCTGTCAAATATTTCTTCTTTTCCTCCAGTTTTTTTGATTACTCTGTTCTATGAAACGTATAAGTAGAGCCGACTCTTTCTCTTAATTTGTCTTGGGTGTTGTGATCCCATCAGCGTCTAAGACATCTGGGGTTGCGGTTGTTTTGTGTTTTCCTTCCATGCGATTATAAAAGTGCCAGAACAAAAGAGAGGGACATAAAAAAGAAAAAAAGGGGCAGCAACTCAAGGATGACAACGCACTTTAAAACACGTGGTTCTTCCAAAATTGTCACATTTGATGTATATATAAACACGGGAGAAAGTTCAGTTTAAAAAGTCATACAAAAATGATAACACTTTGATAATTTTCAGATGGAAGAAATAATGTTTGGAGCTTTATTTCATAGGAAAATTTATTCAGCCAGTTCTTTAATGAATCTTTCCTTATCAAGAAAATATGAAAATATGATGACAATCAGTGCATCTCTTCCTGCCAAGAGCTTGGTACAGGGAATGAAAGCCACATTCGACTTGTTGATCACAAGTTGAATCAGAATTTGTAGTAATCAGCGAGTCTGCATAGGCCGGTTGGAAGGAAACTACACAAAAAAATGGGAGACAGGTATGTAATTAGAATTTTGGCACGCTCTTTGTCTTTATTTACCCGGTTGCAAAGTGAGAGGACTGCAGGCGGAAATCTAAACAAATCTTAAATAAATGTTAGCGAACTGCCCAGAGAACGTGGACAAACGAGTCACAAGACGAAACACAACGCGTTTCAACCTCTTAGGTCTTCATCAGGTGAGACGTAAACGAATAAAACAATGAAAATTCACTTAGCTTTGATCGCTTCAGATCACTTCACAGGGTTCAGCGCAAGGAAGAAGGCGTTGAATCAATGAAGGCGTTCAACGCATTCTTCCTTGCGCTGAACCCTGTGAAGTGATCTGAAGCGATCAAAGCTAAGTGAATTTTCGTTGTTTTATTCGTTTATGTCTCACCTGATGAAGACCTAAGAGGTCGAAACGCGTTGTGTTTCGTCTTGTGACTCGTTTGTCCACGTTCTCTGGGCGGTTCGCTAACATTTATTTAAGATTTGTTTATTTACCCGTTTTTTTTGCACAGACAGCTTAGACCAACATCATCTGAAAGCTCCTTTGTTTTTTATTTGCCCGGCTTGTCTCACATATAGCTTATAGCAACAAAATCTCAAAGCTCCTTTGTCTTTATTTGCCCGGATTGTCTCACAGATAGCTTTGAACAACAAAATCGCAAAGGTGCTTTGTCTTTATTCGGCTGGTTTGTCTCGCATATAGTTTAAAACATCATCTCTAAGCTAAACAACAAAAGAGAAGCAAACACAGATAACAACTCAGTGATGCACATTTTTCACTATTATGTCTCGTGCTGTCCCCCCTGCTGTCACCTCCATTTTTCTTTTTCCTTGGAGTCGACCTTTCCCAATCCCAAGGATTTCATGTAGTTCCGAGGTTACGAATGGCTGTTGGGTTAAACAGTCTCGAACTTTATGCAGTCTGGCCCTAGGGCGATACCAGGCTGATGGACTTCATATGTGCAGGTGTTCCCTACATGTACGGACATACATTGCCCTTCCCTGATACGAGGCTCTGTCAGGGCAACCGCTTATGACCCCTCAACACTAGCAATACCTTCGAATGGGTTCTCAAAATACTTCATCTCGCTTGCACCTTGGGGATCTTCGGGTGCAGGCTTCGGGACTTAAAACTGGATCCCCTCAAAAGAATAGTCGGCGTAGCAAAAGAGGTGGGAGAAGAAGAAAGGTAGGTAGGAATGTAACAAAAGCTGAAAGACTATCCAAGAAATATTTCAGGATTTCAGGAACTGCTGCAGTGCCAGAAAGAGGATCTCAACAACTGAAAAACTAGCATGTGACTTTGATGTTCTGTGTCTGCAAGAAACGAGAAGTGCCGCCCACCGACCATTACAATTGGACGATTTCATAATCTTTCAAAAGCATGATGGACGAGAACTAGCTATGATAATAAACAAAACATGAAAAACAAACTGTCCAGGATAGACTTGG
>CM065726.1:70639477-70641977 GCA_033310375.1 Conus canariensis | reverse complement strand
AGGACATAGAGATGGCGCACCGCTCAGGTCGACCTGGTGTAACGAAAAGTTTTAACTTCCCGAATGGTTTAACTCCCAGGGAGTAAAACTGTTCATATATAAATTTTAACTCCCCGGGAGTTAAACTAGAATAACTCCCACCCTGTGCCAAAATAACTCCACTCTGTAAAACTTCAAAATGTTCTGAATTTTTTGTTGTACAAGTCTCAACAAATTCTTGAAAACATTAAGGGGGAAGTCATTTTGTACATATATCAGACTTAACTCCCACCCTGTGACAGAATGACCCCCCTGGGAGTTAGTCTGCACTATATATCCAGATTAACGCCTAGGAGTTAATCCAGGTGTGTAAACGTTTAACTCCCTGCCTACTAAGGGGGGTCAGTTTTTTACAGTTTAGAATAACTCCCCTGGGAGTTAAAGTGTACACGTTTTTTCTGACATGAAACGACTCCAGGGGAGTTACTTTTTTTTTTTTTTTTTTTGCTGTCCCAACCTCTGCACCACCTCAGAGGCAGTGCACCCACGCCGCTCATTCCGACACCCACAGCTACAGCCCGGTCGGCCCCGCCGCAGGCCCAGCACCGGCAATCCACAGGGAGCAGTCAATGTCAAGTCGTCAAGAGGCAACCCACCGGAGGAGACACTGCACTGCTGCCGAGTCACTTCGGTGGTGTTCAGTGGCACCTGTTCTGATCTAACATACGCAGGACACCACCTACTAAGCCCCCTACTGACGACAATAATTGCTTAGACGCGGAGCCGGCGTGAGTGAGCTCTCCCTCCGGAGGGCGCCACCACGTCCGTCCAACGACAGCCCCCATGGACTCGCCGATACCGGTGACCCCGACGGAACCAAACCAAGGCCACAGATGTGGAGAGGACATCGAAACTGAGGTCACCATGAGAGCGGGGAATGAAGGGACACACAATTTGAGACATTTTTTTTATGCTGATCGATGAGAATGAGGATGATTAAGATGATGCTACGGATTTCCATTTCGGTCTGAGACTAGATGACAGGGCTGTACTCTACGCTTCCTTTCATAATATATCCCGGCGTCAACCAGGCCCGAGAGATACAGGCACCTGCAGTGTTGGTCAGGAAATTTGAGCAACACTCTCAGAAACGCATCCATTAAGTGGATGAAACTCGACTGTGTGGTCCCAGTCTTCCCAACTGAATCCGCAGCAAACTCAACTCTGGGTAGGAGCCGGTCGGAGCAGAAAAACCCACATGACTCTGATGGGATTCGAACCTACGACCTCCCAGCCGGGAGTCCGCGACACTAACCACTTCGCCACGGTGGCTGGTCCAGGGAGTTACTTTGTAACAGGGGGGTGGGGGGGGGGGGGGGAGGGGAGGGAGTTAATCTGATCATGACTAAGGTGACTCCCCACTCACCTATTCCCAGATGTCTTTAAGTAAGAGAATGGAGTAGGGGATTTAATGTTCATCATCATCATCATCATCATCATTGACATAATCAACAACCACAGCAGCAGCAACAGCAACAACAACAGCAACAGCAGCAACGTCTTCGCCATCGTGGTCGTTGTCGGTATCGTCGTCATTATCTCACATATATATATATTTACTGAGCCACAAAAGAAACGCAAATGGAGGGGTAGGTAGGGGTGAATATAATTAATGGCACTGTAGGTGCGCTGTGACCATATATTCCGTGCGGTCATGGGTCAGCATTAGACGTAGTGTACAGCACGTGCAAATCAGGTCAGTGTCACTAGAAATGAGCTCACACCGGCGCCATGAACGTGGAAGCGCGTTTTTGCATGTGCAAGGCGAATGCAAACAGTCATGTCAATCTTTTTTCGCTGAACAGTATTCACACATCACTAGGAATAAAAACCCAGGCTGTTGCGCCCTGGCAAAGCAGTCACTTCCACATGACCAGAATGCCAAGACTGAGCGCCGTCGACAGAGAAAGAGCCATAGGGCGACTCCAAGCCGGAAACCGTGCTGCACAAGTCGCAGCTGCGTTTGGCGTGGCTGTTTCTACAATTTGTCGTTTGTGGGCCAGGTTCCAGGCAAATGGCGACGCTCGGGACAACCCACGAAGCGGCAGACCCCGTGTAACGACTGCGCGACAAGATCGGGCGATTCACCGCCGTCACCTGCGTGAGCCATTCACTTATGCAACGGAAACGGCCAGAAACACCATTGGCAGGCATGGTGCACCAATTTCTGGTGAAACTGTGCGGCGTCGATTAACAGAACATCACCTGCACTGCCGCCGTCCCGTAAGGCGACCTGTTCTTACTCCAAGACATAGGCAACAACGACTGCAATGGGCCCAGCAGCACCGGAACTGGAACTGGCGGCAATGGAGGGGCATCCTCTTCACGGATGAGAGCCGATACCGTGTTCATCATGCTGATGGCCGAATCCGGGTGTGGAGGAGGCGCAACCAGAGGTATGCCAACAACAACGTCCACGAGATCAACGCTTGGGGAGGTGCGAGCATCATGGTATGGGGAG
>CM065726.1:70604477-70631977 GCA_033310375.1 Conus canariensis | reverse complement strand
GACCGCCTGGCACTCTGGCACTCTCCACACAGTTTTAGCTGTGCGGTGTGTTCAGCACCATTAGTAATGACTACGTAAATCACGGTGGCCATGCTAACCCCCCCCCCCCCCCCCTTTTTTTTTTTAAGTGCCCCCTCGCCTTTTGGATACCTGCATGAGCGCTTGACGCGCACGCATGTTTCAATTCACTTACGGGACACATGGTCTTACATTTCATCTTTGGTGCACGCCGCCTTTGCTCGTTTGCGGTGGTCAAGCAAATATCATCTTTTTTTTGTTTTGTTTTTGTATGATGATTGAAGTGATAATGGTTTTTGCTTTTCCATTTTGATATTGTTTTCCGTTTGTTCATGGTATATATGTTTGTTTGTTCAAAACTATTATGAATTTTTTAGTCTGACCGGGTTGGATGGGTTCATTTTATGCTGTCAATTGTATATGAGCTTGGTGACCTCTTTTTGGGTTCCATGTATTTACACATGTTATTGTCTTCTTCAAAGCTATCTCGTAAATAGAAATGGACAGCAGTGTGTCTATTCTCTCAATTAATTGTCAGGGCCTCAACAGTTCGAAGAAGCGACATGATGTCTTCCATTATCTAAGGTGTAAAAAATATTCTGTGCACTTCTTGCAAGACACTCATTTTGAAAAAAAGATGGAACAGTTTATCCAGTCAGAATGGGGCTATAAGGCGTATTTCTCAAGTTACTCTTCCAACGCAAGAGGAGTCGCAATTCTGTTTGATAGCAACTTTGAATTTAAGGTTAAGCAAATTGTTAAGGATGATTCTGGAAACTTTCTCTTAATTCATGCTGAGATACATAGGAATGATTACCTTTAAGTTGATATATATATATATATATATATATATATATATATATATATGGGTCAAATAGGGTTGACGCATAATTCTACAATTGTCTCAAACAAAAAGTTGTTGGGCTTCGTTATAATTGGTGGGGATTTTAATCTGGTCCTTGTTATGACTGTTGCTGTTATTTTTTTTCTGTTTGGCTTTTTTGTGTTTGTTTTTTGTTTTGTATGCTGAACAACAGTAAAAGCAAATAAAATGTTGAAAACGTAATTGCTTAACTGGACTACAAATTAAAGAAGAAACAACATTGAAGGCAAACTTTAAATCTGAAAAGACATCACTCAAAGACATGTCTGATAATGGTGGTAAATGTGCTTGAAGAGGTAAACAGTCAAACAGCAGATGCTTGCTGGTAATTCTTCATTCTCCACATACATTTTGCTTCATTTATGTATTTATTTTTCAAGCCATCAAGTTTTAATTGATGAAATATTGAAATGAAATTTCTGTATTGGTACATATTTTTCATTTGTAAATGTGGAATGCTGTTAACATGTTCATTTAGATGAGTATTTTTATCAGCCACACGTATCAACGTATTTTTGTTGTGTTTTCTGAATCGACACCAAAGGTTTGCTTTAATAGTTGATTGACTTCAAATAAAGAAAAGGGTTTATTCATTAAAAAAAAAAGTCTTTGCCATAGGATGATAGTAACAGAGCCTGCTCTGACGACCAAGAAGGGTATGAACAACATGGAACAGCGGCAATACCATACACACACACACACACACACACACACACACACACACACACACACACACACACACACATATATATATATATATATATATATATATAATGCTGAACAATTACGTAGTGGGGGAAAACAAGTGCAGGCTAACAATTCTTCCGTCATTATAATAATGACTTGGCAAAGATTTGAACTTAACAACAACAACAACAAAAACAAAAAAGGGTGGGGTTGGAGGGGTGGGGGTGGGGGTGGGGGGGGAAGTTTGAAGATGAAGAAAATGGGAACATGAAATTAAGAAAAATTGAAAGAAACTCGTGGAGAGCGTGGCAGCAGAGAGTCCTCAGAAAAGAAGCCCCCTTCAAGCAAGTGTTTCGGCCCTTATCTCCTGACACTCTAGGGGGGTTGGGCCACACCCGGTTCATGACTCCGGATGTCCCTCTGCTGCCCCCTTTTTTCCCATCTTGGGACGAGCCATGGCTGGGATTCGAACCCATGACCCTCTGGACATGCTCATTTTCCGCTTAATGACTCGCACTCTAACCACTGAGCCACTGGGGCACCTGATATTTGTAGGGAAAGTTAAGCCTTATGAAGTTCACTTTTGTTCCTCCTTGACCAGATCCAGCTTGAACACCTCTCTGCCGCTTCTGCCATTGCTTTCAGGGCTCTGGTTTTTTCCCTCCCTGCAACTGAGAGCTGTTTCATGAGGCTGTATGGAGACGTTCCTACAAACCCCCTAGCTCCAATTTCTGCAGCGAGGACTTTGACCTGATAGCCTTCTCTCCTCAGGCTGTTTGCCAGATCAGCATACTTTTCAGTCTTGTAGATTTCAGCTGCCTCCATTCTGTTCTAATATGGCACCGTGAGCTCGATCATGATCAGCTACTTGGTTGACTGAGAGTGGACTACTATGTCTGGTCTCATGCCACTCTTGCTGATGATCTCTGGGTGACTCTTCCATTCTGTGAGGTCTGCAGTGCACTCCCAGTCATCTGCCCCGTCCAGCAGACTCTGCCTGCATGTTCCGAGTGGCACTATTGTTCTTGGCCATGATTTGCTACCTTCTGCCGTGCAGAATGTTGCGGGTGCTTTTGGAGTCCTGATTTTCCCTTTTGTGGTGTTGGTACTAGCCCAGACTGCCTGTACAATCTCTTTGAGAACTTGGTTGTGCCTCCATGTGTACCTTCCTTGAGCCAGGGCTACTTTACATGAGCTTAGGACATGCTCCACTGTTTGTTTTTCATGGCAGAGGGGGTATGCAGGGTCGTCTGTTTTCCCCCACTTCACCAGGTTTGCATTTGAGGGCAGAAGGTCATATGCAGATCTGAGAATGAAGCTGATCCTGAGAGGGGCCATGTGCCACATGTCATTCCAAGTGAGACTTCTTTGGAGTGCATTCTCCCACGTTGTCCACTGCTCTTGCTGGCTCTCCTGGACTGCTTTTTGGAGTCTTTTTTGGTCTTCTTCTTTTCTCATCTCCTAAATCATCATGTCTCTTTTGGCTTTTCCTTTGACCTTTGACCACCATTCAGTTTTGGTCACCCCCAGTCCTTGTCTGTTGGTCTGTGTGTGTCCTGTTATTTCTCTTGAGACTTTCTTTTGCAGAATCCATCGCCTCTTGAACTTTCCATTTTCTGCCTGTCTTCAGCTGGGGCTTGATTGCTTCTACCACCTTGTCTCCTGAGTCGTCCAGCATGTTTTGAAGTCTGATCTTCCCTGCTTTGTATTCCTCCAGGATGGATTTCAGTGGTAGTTTCAGCTTTGCTTGGCGACAGTACAGCGCTATGTCAGTCAGACAGGGTGGGACACCAAGCTTGTGAACTTGTTGATTTTGGCTTCCATTGCCTCCACTATGCTGGTGCAGATATCGTATATCATCAGAGGCCATAGGAGCTTTGGTATCAGCATGAACTGCAGACACCAGACCTTGTATTTGCCAGGGAGCCCACGCTGGTCAATGGTCTCCAAGCCTTCTTCCGACATCTGTTTGGTTTCTTTTGCTCTTTGTGTGTTTTTCAGCGTATCATCGTACCATCTTCCAAGGCAGGCTCTTCTGTGACTGTTGGAATGGCCTGGCTGGCAACACTGAAGACCATAGATGCGGCCACTTTTCCTTTCCTCAGTGAGAGACTCCGTGATTTCTTTGGCTTGAACTTCATTCTGGATAAAGCAACTATGTCGTCCCGTCTCTCCAGCACATGACATGTCTCGTCTTTTCTGCATGAAATCACTGTAGTGTCATCCATGAAGGCCTTGAGAGGGGGCATCTTGTATCCATCGCCAAGGTCTGTTTGTCTTGCGTTGCTCGTTGCTGCTTTCAAGATGACTTCCATTGCGAACACGAACAGTATTGGGGAAATTTCACAGCCCATTGCAATGCCCACTTCCAAGTTGATCCAATCTGTTGTGTACTCCTTGGTAGAGAACCGCATTGAGAAGCCATTGAAGTACTTCTTGAGCATGTCGCGGATGTTCTTTGGCACATGGTAGATCTCAAGAGCCAGCTGTATCATCTCATGGGGTACAGATCCATATGCGTTTGCCAGATCAAGCCACACTACGTCCAGGTCTCTCTTTTCTGTCTTTGCTTTTTGGATTGCGTCCCAGATCATTGTGGCGTGTTCTACACAGCCAGCCACGCCTGGGATGCCACCTTTCTGGACTGACACATCCAAGTACTTGTTTTCCATCAGGTACTTGGTCAGCCTTGCTGCCATGACAGAGAAGAAGATTTCCCCTTCGACGTTCAGTAGTGATATTGGCCTGAACTGGCTGATGTCACCTGAGTTTTGCTCTTTGGGGATGTACACACCATCTGCCGTCATCCACTGGCCGCTGATCTTCTGGTTTCTCCAAGCTGATCGCAGCAGCCTGTGGAGCCACTCCAGCACCTTGGGACATTTCTTGTACAGCTCGTTTGGCCCTGGTGATGATTTGGCTCTGGCTTTGTCGACCACCTTCTTGATTTCCGCCAACGTTGGTGGCTTGTCATTGAACTGTTCCTCAGGTTTGGTTGGCTACACCAGACCTTGAATGTCGAGTGGTGCTCTGCTCTGTGTGTCCTCGTTAAATAATACCTGACTCAAATTTCGTTTTAAAACTGTTTGATCAAAAATACAGCGTATCCTGCAATTCATTTCTGAACTTTGTGTGAACGTCTTTGAATGCGTGAATATGCGAATACCTAATGGTTTAGTTAATGGTGAAACAGTTTCCTAATACATGTGAATTCTGCTGCTAGTAGTTGATAGTGATAGGATACTGGTTGAATTGTTACAGTGAGATGAAGATAGAAAAGCACATGAAATATGATATAACTTAGATATCAGGAGAAAAAAGAACTGGGTGTCAGATGTATGTATTTTTCTCTTTATGCAGAGTGTAAGTGATGTATGGATAAGTCAAGGTTTTGGTAATGTAACAGAATTTATTGTTCATTTTTTCGACAATGATTGATTAATTGTCTATAGTAGAAATGGAATGGTCTCGTTCAAATAGTGAGAGATTTGACACGTATAGGAATTTTAGTCGCACGCAAGAAACCTTTGATTTGTGTAAAATTTGCATTTCAATCTTCAATGTGCAACGGGGACAATTAGTTTAGGAATATCGTCTATAAAGGTACATTATTGTAGATATAGTAAATGTAGTTCAACAGACTTGCCGATTGTGTAAAGACGATAATGAAGATGAATTGTATTTCGTTTTGTCCTGTTGAGAAGTAAGGTAAACTTGGACAAAACTCATTCCAGTTAAATATTATAGAGAACAACGCTTGTCTAAACTATGTTGTTTTTTTTTTTGTTTTACCTCATCCGCAAGAAATAAGATCGTGTGGAATTTGCCGTTGTTGTTTTTTTTGACATCATGATATGTGCCCATCTATTCTTCTCTTTCATATGATCAGAATGTGTCGGTCCACCTCGACACCCTCCACCCTTCTCTGCTTTTCGAAGCATTTTTGGTCATTTATCCTCTTAATGAAAGGCTACGGCCTCCTCTCTCTCTCTCTCTCTCTCTCTCCTCTCTCTCTCTCTCTCTCTCTCTCTCTCTCTCTCTCTCTCACACACACACACACATATATACATATACATATATATATATATGTGTGTGTGTGTGTGTATATATATAGAGATATATATATAGAGAGAGATATATATATATGTATATATATATATATAGAGAGAGAGAGAGAGAGAGAGATCTATCTACCTGTCTATCAATCTGTCTACCTATCTATCAAACTGTATATCTATCTATCAAACCATCATCAACATACATGAGTCACGCCACTTGCCTCATGCCGTGGGTGAGTGAGGCTTTACCTCTCTGCTCATATTCTCCTCAAGAAGACGAAGATTCCGGACGTGTCAGGTGTGACAAAAAGTGCATGACCTGTGAATTGAATCTGGCTGAAATATCAACAAACAAGAATGACAGGATAGCAGGAACTTCACCATGAGAGAGCAGCTTATCGTGTAGCACTACTGACCTAGCGTATCTCCTGTTCTGTGACACATGCCAATGTGCACACTATGTAGGACAAATCAAGAACAATCTGAGCACTCTCTTCAATCAACATATATCGGACATTCAAAGAAACAGGAACACTCGTTTCCAGAAAAGTGTCTGTGACAAACCACACTTTTGCACATATCAGAATTGCTGTAGTAAAACTAGAACACTTGGGCAGCACAAAACAAAACACAACACAACAAACAAACAGAAACAGGGAAAGTTTCTTGATAAACTATCCAGACTGCAAACTTTGACTCCGAACAGACTCAATATAAGAAGTTCCTTGGGAAAAATAATATATACATTCTCTCTAAACATAATGCTCTCTCTCTATCTCCATCTCTCCCTCCCTCCCTCCCTCCCTCTCTCTCTCTCCTCAAGCCCCCCTCCTCCAGGGGAGCGGGGAGGGGGGGGGGGGATACCACCATAAGTATGATATTTTCTCGTATGAAATTAATTTCTGTAGTTCTATTGTTGCTGGCATCCCTTAACATCTGCATGAAAGGGTCGAACATTGCAGAATAATGTTGCCCTTTTCACCCTTCAGTTCTTCTTACTTTGAAGATACATTTCCACTTCTTCACACTCTTCACCTGCGACCTGTTTCAAGTGAATTGAATACAAACTTTCAAAGTTAACGTTTGTCTTTTACTTCGACATTCCTTTCTTACCTATCCAAGCTCCTTCAAATGTACACTTCAGTGCGTGGTCTTTGCTCTCCACCTGTTACTCGACAGTTTAAAATCACAGTAGCAAAAACAAAACTCATTTTCCTTTTCTTATCACGCTCCATCGCCACGGGATAAATTGCTCATAACTCTACAAAAGTCTGATCCTGCCCTTTGCTTTAAATTTTATTTTGAGCGCCCACCTGTTTTAACAAATCCAACATCTTACCATAGCCTGAAACTAAGGCACTCTCATTGAGCACTTTCCTTCCTATCTTGTCAAAAAAAACTTATTTGTTTCAACGACTCTAACAACTGTCTATCATAACCATAATTTCATTTCCCTGCCTGTAAGCAAATGATAATGAAGTGTGTGTGTGTGTGTGTGTGTGTGTGTGTGTGTGTGTGTGTGTGTGTGTGTGTGTGTGTGTGTGTGTTTGCGATGCATGCAACTGTGTGTTTGTACATAGTTGTTTGAGCATGTGAAAGAAAAGGATAGGGAGGGGGAATGAGGGGCGAGGGATTAGAGGAGGGGCAATTGCAGTGGTTGTGAGAGATGGTTTTTCTTTGCTTTCATTTGTACTGCATTAATATTGAATAAAACATTCATTAGCGTTAGTAGTAGCAGTTGCATCATCATCATCATCATCATCATCATCATCATCATCATCATCATCATCATCATTATCTTGAATGTCTTTTTTCCCCCACACGTTTATATCAGAGCCTTAAGCTATGTTGAATATTACGAAAACATCGCAAACGAGTTGTCCTGTGGAGAGAAAGAGGGGATGACACGAACAAACTAGTTTGGTTCCTTCTTCCTTTTGTCCACATGTACCTTTCCTCATGCCCCCAATTCCATCTTTTCCCCATCCCCACCCCAAGCTCCCCATCAGCAGCTACGCTAATGCATTCTATTTGGATTCATCCTGGCATCAGGCGTTGTTTGATTTCCATTAGCGATTCATGCACCACATCATTGACACACAGCGATAGAGAGCAGTGCCGGATGACAAGAGCTTCCCACCGCTGCTGCCCTTTCTCCAACAGACAAGACCCAGCGCCATCCCTGCTCGTTCCATAATTCATTTTGGCACCGTGTGGTGTGTGTGTGTGTGTGTGTGTGTGTGTGTGTGTGTGTGGTGTGTGTGCGCGTGTGCGTGCGTGCGTGCGTGCGTGCGTTTCTCTCTGTGTTTCTGTGTAAATGTTTCATCTCAATCTTTTTTTATGGCCGTTAGTGTGTCTATGGCTTTTTGCTGTTTTTATTGTTTTCGCCCCCTGTTTCTGATCTGATGTTATTGGCTGGCTAAATGACAATAATTCATTGTTCATCCAAAAGTAAATACACCGTGTGATGTGTGTATATGTGCGTGCGTGCGTGCGTGCGTGCGTGTGTGTGTATGTGTGTGTGTGTGTGTCTGTGTCTGTGTCTGTGTGTCTGTGTTTGACTATGGAACCTATTTGCACCGATTGTATCCATATTGTTCTTGTTGTTTAGTTTGGGGAGGGGATGGAAGGTGTGAAGGGAGAGAGGGCTTGATCATCTTTTGCTTGTAAGTAGCCCTCCCCTTTCCACATCTGTTGCCCTTTACCAGCCATTGTGTCCATTTGCGCCCCCCTCCCCCGTCTCTATCCCCCCCCCCTTAAGATCCTGTACAAGACGATTTCAAGGAAGAGGGACGGGGGGGGGGGGGGGGGGGGGGGGGGGGGGGGGAGGAGAATTCAAAATAGGATCAGGGTATATGGCTTGCAATTGTACCTTTTGTATTATTTTTGTGTCTGGTGTGTGATAATGTCCACTCCTATTTTCATGGGGCGTTTTGCTTTTGTGTATGTGTGTGTGTGCGTGCGTGCGTGCGTGTGTGTGTGTGTGTGTGTGTGTGTGTGCGCGCGCGCGCACGCCCGCGTTCGAATGTGTGTGTGTGTGTGTGTGTGGCTTATTTTCTAGTGTGCCCATGGGTTTTTGCTGCTGTTTTTGTCTCCCATCTGATTACATTGGCTAGCTAAGTGATATGAGATTACTGTTCATCAAATAGCAAGTAATCTATACGATGCATTTGTGACGATGGAGCGTATTTGCATCGATTATATCCGGGTTGGGTTTTTGCCATAAAGGGAGAGGTGGTCGGAGTAGATTGGGAGTAGTATGAGGGTGGCTTGTTTATCATTGGCTATTAAGTAGCACCCCCCCCCCTCTCTCGCTCTTTTTGGCCTTCACTCACCACCCTGTACCTTTATCTTCATCTCTCTCCTCCCCACCCCTCCCTGTTCTCTCTCTCCCTCCTTCCTCTCTCTCTCCCTCCCCCCCCCCCCTCTCTCTCTCTCTGTGATAAGATTCGGAATGAAGACAGTTTTACGTAGAGAGGAGAACGGAGGGGGCGTTTCCATGACGGAGCCAGGGTATGAAGCTTAGCTTACATTTGTGTTTTTTGTGTGCATGGGTCAGTTTTATGATATTGTTTCCTTGTTATACCTTGCGCCACAGTACTCCCCCCCCCCCTCTCTCTCTCTCTCTCTCTTTCTCTAACACACACACCCAATTGAACAGCTTACAACATGTCGCTGCCATCTCTTGAACTAAAAGTTAATATGACTAAAAGCAATATCATAGTATTTTGGTAGGGTGGATATTTGAGTGTGAGAGAAAAATGGTCATTTTACGGTGAAAGAATGCCTGTGGTTAATGTGTAAAATACTTAGCATCTAAGATATATTACGACCAGATTTTTTTTTTTTTTTTTTGCTGTCCCAACCTCTGCGCCACCTCAGAGGCAGTGCACCCACGCCGCTCACTCCGACACCCGTCCACAGCCACAGCCCGGCCGGCCCCGCTGCAGCCTCGGCACCAGCAATCCACAGGGAGCAGTCAATGTCAAGTCGTCAAGAGGCAACCCACCGGAGGAGACACTGCACTGCTGCCGAGTCACTTCGGTGGTGTTCAGTGGCGCCTGTTCTGATCTAACATACGCAGGACACCACCTACTAAGCCCCCTACTGACGACAATAATTGCTTAGTCGCGGAGCCGGCGTGAGTGAGCTCCCCTTCCGGAGGGCGCCACCACGTCCGTCCAACGGCAGCCCCCATGGACTCGCCGATACCGGTGACCCCGACGGAACCAAACCAAAGCCACAGACGTGGAGAGGACATCGAAATTGAGGTCACCATGAGAGCAGGGCATGAAGGGCCACAGAATTTGAGACATTTTTTTTTTTTTAATGCTGATCGATGAGAATGAGGATGATTAAGATGATGCTACGGATTTCCATTTCGGTCTGAGACTACATGACAGGGCTGTACTCTACGCTTCCTTTCATAATATATCCCGGCGTCAACCAGGCCCGAGAGATACACAGGCACCTGCAGTGTTGGTCAGGAAATTTGAGCAACACTCTCAGAAACGCATCCATTAAGTGGATGAAACTCGACTGTGTGGTCCCAGTCTTCCCAACTGAGTCCGCAGCAACTCAACTCTGGGTAGGAGCCGGTCGGGGCAGAAAAACCCACATGACTTCTGATGGGATTCGAACCCACGACCTCCCAGCCGGGAGTCCGCGACGCTAACCACTTCGCCACGGCGGCTGGTATTACGACTAGATTTAGGCTCGGGATTTCTGAGCTGGCATTACATCGCTACCGATACAAAACGTTTATGTTCAACGATTTAATTTGTCCCTTATGTACTGAAAGCGAAGAAAGTGAGGTGCATTTTGTTCTCTGTTGCCCAACTCTCAAACGTATACGCGAAACGTTAATTAAGTCTAAATATTATATACATCCTTCACTGTTTAAACTGATTTTGTTAATGTCTTCGATCAAACCTGAAGACGTGCGTAATCTTTCTTTGTTCTTGTGTAAAGGATTTAAGATGAGAGGTGCTGTGACTTCTTGAAAGGTACATGAATACATTTATGTCATCGTTAATTTGTATTTGAATCTGTTATATATCTTCACTCAGTTATATGATAACACTCCACTTCATGATGGGCTGAGGCCTGAAATGAATAAGATATAACAAAAGCAAATAAAGAAGCGTCTGTAAGAAAATGATCTTTTCAAAATTTTTATTACATATACAATAATATCGAGAATGTTGATCAAGTACAGGCTGCTTTATGACTAATGGAAATGGTGTTGAAAAAGTATTCTTGGCCAGCTACTGTTGATTTATAGAAATGGGAAAAAGGTCCGCCTGCTCCTCCCCCCAAACAACAACAACAAAAAAAAAAAAAAAAACAAAGACACACACACGCGCGCGCGCGCACGCTTGCACGCACGCACGCGCACGCACACACGCACGCACGCTCGCACGCATGCACGCACGCACGCACGCGCGCGCACAACACACACACACACACACACACACACACACACACACACACCTGAATTCAAACAGTATAGGAGAACAGATGGACATCCGTAGTAACAGTCAATTTCATGGTTTTCCCTTCCTGCTTGTTGATCCTGTGCAGCTCATTTTTGAAAAATAATAAAACTGCTGTTCCCACAAAATTTATTTAAAAGCAGCTTTTTACATATTTACATCAACAACAGAACAGCAATAGCAACTGTTTTGTCTAAATAATGATGACGATGAGGTGGTGTGGTGGCGTGATAATTGAGCTAATTGTTTCTGAAAGGATGTTTACTAGATTCACACATAAGATCGCCAATTGAATTATGTTATTTTTTTTTGTCAGTGTATGAATCAGCTTTTCATAACTACATCTATACCTGAACCATTTGTTGTACCTTTTGTATTTCAGAGACTGTTCTAGATCTCCAGGTTTCCATTGAAAGCCTGTGTAATATTATGCTCATTGTCGTGTTTGCAAGTGTTCTATTTGCCGTCTACTAAAAACCTTCATCCTCTCTGTAGAGTTAGGTTCGGCATGGTGGCGTTTTCATTTTTTCATTTAGTTTATACACACAGATTATCAGTAGAATAGTAGAAGTTGTAGCACTAGAAGTGGTGGTGGTAGCGGTGAAAGTGGTGGTGGTAGCTATGTGATTTGTAGTTGGGGAGATATGCCAATATTGGACCTCTTTCTGAATAGAGCCATCCCAGCGTTTTTAACATGGTGTAAAACAAATAACATGTTATGGTTTATTCCCCGCCACAGGGGAAGATCGCTTTTCGAATCTGAACAGACTGTGACAGTGAGGAGTTGAAACATCCGACACTTATGATTTTAGTACTTTCTCATATTTGTTCACACTGATGATATGTCATCTGGGCAAAAACGGTTGTTTGTACCGATCTGAAGTTTTCTCATCTGAAACATGCACTCACTTAAATGGAGCTTTACGAATGCATGCTCATTTATTTGCAAACAATTATGGTTCACTTTCGATACCCATTGTAGCTTATATTCAGAGAGTGGAACATTCATATGTTGGGCGTACCTAGCATATGGTTGGAATAAGGGGGCCCATTATTAGAGAACCATTCGTCTGTCGATTTTAATCGAATCGTTGATCGATTGGATGAAAAGAAAGAAAGAAACAAACAAAAAACTAAAGTGTTATGTGCATGTCTTCACGTTTTCATCTTCTGCAACAATAGTGACGGAAATGGAGGTGGGGTGGAGGATATCAGTGAACACGTCTGTCCGTTTTTCGGTCCGCCCGAATCCTTGAGATAAAGTGTGTGTGTGTGTGTGTGTGTGTGTGTGTGGTGTGTGTGTGTGTGTGTGTCCGTGTGTTTGTGCGTGTGCGTGTGTGTGTGTGTGTGTGTGTGTGTGTGTGTGACTGACTGAGAGAGAGTGTGTGTGTGTCTGTGCGCACGTGCGCGCGCGTTTGTGTGTGTGTGTGTGTGTGTGTGTGTGTGTGTGTGAGAGAGAGAGAGAGAGAGAGAGAGAGAGAGAGAGAGAGAGAGAGAATGTGTGTGTGTGGGGGGGGGGGCGGGGGGGGGGGAACGCACGTGTGTGTGTTGTGCGTGTGCGTGCGTGTGTGGGTGTATATGTACATGCGCGCGCGCGCCTGTGTGTGTGTGTGTGTGTGTGTGTGTGTGTGTGTGTGTGTGTGTGTGTGTGTGTGTGAGGAACTATTTTCACGGAAATGCGTAAAAGTTAGTTCGTGTATGTTACTAGCTGGGATATCTGGACCGAGTTCGAAACTAGTTCCCGAAGATTTATTTTTGGGGAGAGTTAAAGATACAGACCACGTATTTCATACACGTAGACAGACATAAGAACTATGAAGTGTCCACACAGGTTACGTTGTCATGACCAGGCGATAGCTCGTCTGTCCATGCTACACAAAATATTCCATCAGTTTGAGACAGAATCAAGTTGCAAGCACCGGAAGCTCTTCCGAACTAAATCTAGAAGGGCGCAAGATAAACATCTTGCCAGAATTCACTGCCGATCAGACCGATGCAACACGCACGGGACTAAAACTCTCCCCCAGAAGGTAGTGCAGGCACCTTCAAACCATAATTGTCCAGAATTGTATTTATTACTGAAGAAAAGGAAGAAGCAAATGATCTCTACTGAATCTTTCAGTGTTGTAGTATGCCTTTTGGTCGATTCTGTGGAAAGGCTCAGTGACAGTGGGCAAAGACCCAATGACTACAGGGAAAGCCCTGCTGACTGGCACGTTAGACCGTATGGGGAAAGAATTTGTTTGTGTCTGGAGTTTGAATGGTTTCGACTGTTAGGAAGACAGCTACTAGTTGAGCTGCAGGACACACACATCCGTTTGCGTCGATGGGCACTGTACACCAACTGGGATGCGTCCGATACGAATTGGTACACCCTTAGGGATGATTCTGTGGAGATTCTGTTGTGTCGCAGGGAGCAATTATGTCCCTTGACGTCTTAATGGACTGCCCTGTGCTTCAAATCAGCACAGCGCCAGTGGCGGTGCGGGATTGCTCCGGACCGACTGGTTCCATATTTGAGGACAGTACTTCTCTGGGTCCCACTGCACCTTCGGGTGTGCTCCTGGCTGGTTGCTTCGACAGTTGAAGAAAGTACTTCTTTAGGCTCCGCCTGAACCTTCAAACGTACCTTTTTCTTCAAATAACTTCGCTTTATTTTCTCTCGGCCAAAATTGCCTCTTACATTCTAAATTAATCTTAAGGAACCCGGTAAAGCAGACATTTCTACATCATGTTTTGTCCTTTTTAACCATGAAAGACTTACGTCATTTTTCTTTGAATACGACTTTATTTTATGACTTATCGTGTAGACAGTTTGATTTTGTGTTTATGTACTCGTGTTTGCATTTTTTGCTTCGTTCTTTTCAAATGTGTATCGCCGTATGCCCTACGTGATTTTAGTGATAAGAAATGACAAGGGTGGGTATAAAAAGGTTGTGCCCAATATTAGCGGAGTTATAGTTCAGTTTTGCAAGAGTCTTCCAATATTAGACTACTTCCTTATAAAAGTCGTTGTTCTTTTTGTTGTCTTGGTAGTAATTAGATAACTTGTAGCAAAGACGGTGATGTACACTGACAGCAATAAGAACAGCGTTTGTTGTGAACGGCAATGCTGACAGCAAGCAAGCATTTTGCAACCAATTATTCTAATAATACAAAACCGTAGTAGTTGTTGATCTTTGCATTGTTCTTACTGTGTAGTTTGTAGTAACTAATGGAGGATTTTAAACGTGAAAGGGTTTTCTTTAATCTGTGAAAACATATTTGGGCAGCCATTAAAACCCTCTTCCACCAGCTTTTGTTCACCAGTTTTCAGCGTTACATGCCCACAATATTCTGAGAGGTGCATAGCTTGTCATAATTACACGGACTGTGACCAATTCAGATCTTGGTCTGGAAATTGACCTAAAGTAAATTTTCAAAGGTATTTGAAAAAGCTCCGCCAGTTAACAACATGCACAAACGAACTAGAGTACAAAACGCTACGCATTTCCACGTCTTAGGTCTTCTTCGAGCAAGAGAAACAACACTCAGGATAACGAAAATGAAGAACGAGCAATCACTTCTCTTCTCATATTCGGCGCAAGTAGCTTTTCGTTACTTTTTATTTGTTTGATTTTAACACTCTCTCTCTCTGTCTCTGTCTCTCTGTCTCTCTGTCTGTCTGTCTGTCTGTCTCTCTCTCTCTCTTTCCCCATGTACAGTTGTGTGTGTGTCTATTCGCGTTGTCATGTGCGTGTTTCGCAAGCACAGTGAAGCATAGGTAAAAGGACAAGAGGATTAAGAAATTGGCGGAGTTTTTTCAATAGTAAACAAAGAGACCGTCCAATATGTGGACTCCGAGTGACGTCTGACAGTTTTGTGGGCTCAGGTCAACAGCCCCAGTAGGCCGACGATGGATGTCTCATTGTCATCAACCTTGCCCCACAGTTTTCACTCTGCGTCTTTCTCCACGACATGACAATCATAACAACTTGACAGGGCATTCGATGTCTTGCGTTTTTATGCCCTTATAAATGTCTTTCCGTCTCAAAAAGTGCAATGTGCTGGTCAATTGTTAAATAGCTATATGTTCAATTTATTTATGCACTCTCTCTCTCTCTCTCTCTCTCTCTCTCTCTCTCTCTCTCTGTCACACACACACACACACACACACACACACACACACACACACACACACACACACACACACACACACAGAGTTTACTGACTTGATTTCTGATCGTTTCCACTCCAGTTTGGTCGTTTCGCAGGTAGTGACAAGAAATTGGCGTTCATTAACGTAAACTGATAGCTGTTTACACAATAGTTATCGTGATGATCAGAATCGAAGCCAATCACAATACTGAACGGCACTGTATTCCAGTAAAACTATGGAGTAATAACAGATTTTGAAAATTAGTTCATAGACTTCACAGCACAGAGAGAGAGAAAGAGAGAGAGAGAGAGAGAGAGACAGAGACAGAGACAGACAGAGAAAAAGAGATTTAATAGACACACTATACGCACACTATAAACACACACTACACACACATTACACACACACACACACACACACACACACACACACACACACACACACACACACACACACTCACTCACTCACTCACTCACTCACATACACGCACGCACACACACCCACACACACACAAACGCGCGCGCGCGCGCACGCACGCACGCACGCTCTCGTGCGTACACATAGACATACATAAAAGCGCGCGCGCGCGCAGACGCGATATTACGGGTGACAGCCTTCGACGGTAGACTTGTATCAGTCACAAAGCGGCTGCCAGCAAGTGAGAGAAACCATAGATGGCGAATTTTCAAGCTCAGTTCAATATTGGATCGATCATCGCTGCCTGCACGGAGGGCTTGTTAACAACCTTGGCTTGAGACAGTATATGTGGATCGCCTGTGGAAGCAGCGGCGAGGCATTTAATGTTTTTCTTCCCAGATAAGAGAGAGAGAGAGAGAGAGAGAGAGAGAGAGAGAGAGAGAGAGAGAGAGAGAGGCACGTCACTTTTTATTTTAACAATTGCCTAAGGTTAACGTAAGGCAGTTGGTTTCTCTGATATTATCAACGGGACGTTGATACTATCAACATTAGGCAGAATTTTGAAGATTGAAGACAGATTCTCTCTCTCTCTCTCTCTCTCTCTCTCTCTCTCTCTCTCTCTCTGCGTATGTGTGTGCGTGCGTATGGATGGCTGGGTGGGTGGGTGGGTTGGTGAGTGTAAGAAAATTTGGTACTGAAAGTCATGAACGGCAATGTCAAGACTGCAATATGAATGTTATTTGGAGAGCTCGAAATATAACATTTTCCGAGAGCAGTATTTACCTTCTTACATTGGCAATAAGAGGTCTGTTTATCACCCCTATTAAAAGATGCCCGGATGGAAAAAAGAGTACAAATTAAAGCTTGCAAAAGTTGTAAGCAATGTTAAAATGGTACAACTTCTTTTTTTCCTTCTTTTTATCGGAGCAGTGATCTTTCTTGCACGTGTTTGTGCATTTCAGCACACGCGAAGAAATGTTTATGTTGCTATTATCCTGATTTAGTTATTTGTTATCCTCTATACCTCCAAATGGATGAAAGAAAAAAAATCGAGTTCAAGTTAAATGTGACTGTGCATGTGAGTGTGCGTACGTGTGTGTGTGCATGCGCGCGAGCGCGCGCGCGTGTGTGTATGTGTGTGTGTGTGTGTGTGTGTATGTGTGTGTGTGTGTGTGTGTGTGTGTGTGTGTGTGAGAGAGAGAGAGAGAGAGAGAGAGAGAGAGAGAGAGAGACGGACAGACAGACAGACAAAGAGACAGAGTACAGACAGACAGACAGAGGAACAGTGAGAGAGAGAGAGACAAAGAAACAGACACTGAACAGACGAACGGACAGACAGACATGCAGGCAGACAGGCGCATATAAACCTTGTGTAAATGATGAACGGCAGAATTTCCACTTTCATTTTTGAATTTTACTTAGTTTATTTGTTTGTAATTTAGTTAGTCATTTATTCAATTTTTTTTTTTTTTGGGGGGGGGGGGGGAGGGAGGGAGGGGGTGACTTTGAAACTTCTACAGTAGTTTCATGATATCGATGATCTGATGGTTTTTCCCCCTAGATGGCAAGCCTCCAAGACAATGGGGAAACACTTTAAAACATACATGTATATCAAATATCATACTGATTTACAACCTGCTCTGGAGCTGGCTTTTGATGAGTAATACATTCAATGCTGGGTAGGCCTCACATCTTCTGGATCTGTAGGTTGAGTACTCTATCTTGTCATTTGATGCTGCAAATCTTGCGCAAGCATCGTTGATGGAACTGTTCGAGTTGTTGGATATGTTGGCGGTACGTGGTCCAAATTTCACAACAGTGGAGGAGAGCACTCAGAACAACGGTTCTGTGCACGGCGAACTTCCTGCGAGATTTGATGCCATGGTCTTGCCACAGACTCTTTGAGAGTCTGCCAAAGGCAGAGCTGGCCTTTAAGATGCGCAGCGTCACTTCTGCATCCAGAGGTCCGTTGCTGCTTACAGTGCTGCCCAGTGTACCCATACCTGATTAATGATAAGGCGGTAATCGGGCACAGCAGCGCATCAGGTATGGATCCAGGTGAACCGCACCAGCATAAGAATCAGAAGGCGGATGGAGGGAGTAAGGAAGCGCCCTCAAGACCCCTAACCGGGACGATGCACCTGGACCCCACCAAGACAGAAGTAGCCCCCTGGACTCAGCCTCAGTTGGGACAAACCCATCCCACTCCTCCATTAGTAACTGAACCACCCCTGTATGATTATAACTCCTTTGAACCAAATTTCTGCCTTTTTAACCCTACATATAACTTCTTTCTGTTGAATAACCCTATCGCCCCTTGGCTTTCAGAATGCTAGCCTCCCCCCCACAAAAAAAAGAAAGAATTTTTTTTCCGCTAATATTCAAAGCATCAATCCTTAAGGACTCTTTGACAAGGTGGGCCCAACAGGACCTGCGACATCTAAATAGGAATAAACACAATAAAAAGACAAAGTATATAAGCTTATCTTTGCGGACGAAGAATATGCAAGAAATGGGCCACGTCGATTGCAGACAGGCTCATGGCCTATGCAGCGTAGGCAGGCCAGTCCACAGCGAATGCAGGAAATGCTGACCAAGGTTCAACGTCACAGCAACACGGCTCTTCCTCTTGCGCCGTTTGTCCTCAGGGACGAAGGAAGGTACTAGGGAGAACCACTGGTGATGGTCGATATGGCAGGCACCGAGAAATTTTTTTATCAACAGCTTTGTATTGCTTCTTCGATGCCCCTCTGTCGCGATGGCTGATGGAGCATTCGCCATACTGGGCGATCTCGGGCAGGAGGTGATCCTCCATCCTGGAGACGCGCCCTTCCCAGCCTCGATGCTAGTGATCTCCACATGTTTGAGTGGTAATGGTAATAGTAATGCTGCTTATAGCCCAGCCGACCGCAAAGGGCCATATTAGGGTTGTCACCATGTTGAAAATAACTCACATGTCATTTAAGAAAAAAAAAAAACTTATTCACACAACTCTAAAACATACCTTCCAAAAACACACAGGAAATTTGGTTAAAAACCGTTCCTCTGAAAAATCCCAGATCAGATGAAAAATGTTAATTTCCTCCAGAAACTCAAAGATCACATCAGGTTGGACATCTCTTAACAAGGCGTTCACGGAGTCCGCTGCAAAGTCTCACATCATGCAAGTTCCAACACTCCAAAAGGATATGTTTCACCGTGAATAGCACACGACATGGAATGCACCAAGGAACTTCCTCACCCTTCAAAAGATAAGAATGGGTGCAAAACGAGTGATCTGTATGCAAACAGCACAAAACTGCCCCCTCCCCAAGGCGGCCCTGGGAACACGGTAAAAACTCCTTCAGGCTTGAACGGACCTTAAACAGTCCGTTATTCATCCCCGAGTCCCACTTCTCCTGCCAGAGGTCCCCGACATAAGCCTGGGTTCCGGGTTTCAGATCAGTTTGAGGGACAGACAATCTGCTCAACTGCTTCCCTGTGCCACCCTTGGCAAGTGCATTAACCATTTCGTTGCCTCGAATGCCCACACGGCTGTGAACCCAAGCATGAACCATGTTGTATCCATCCAATTTCAGAGAGGTGTACAGTTCGAACAACTTCAGCAGTTGTGGGTGGCCCACGGCCGGCAATGGCCCCCAATGCAGAAAGAGTCCCCCCCCCCCCCAAAAAAAAAAAAAAAAAAAAAAGAATCTTCATATTTGGAATTCAGAAACCATTTCAAGAGCCAGGACCAAGGCCATCAACTCAGCAGTGCAGATGGAGCCGTCAGTGGGAATGTGTCCAGAACTCCTCCGAGGAGAATCCGTTGCACAATACATAGCAGAGGCAACCGACCCGGAACCGTCGGTGAAAATTCTTGTGAAGGATGGAAACTTGGAACACAGTTCGGCTATAAAGAACCTGCACGCCAAGGAGCCAGCGGAATCTCCACGGTACGAAGCCAAATCTCAAGTCAGAGCTCTGGAGTAAAGAAAGTCCATGGTGGGTGATCAGGAAACTTGGATAAATCACACACCACTCCGTGGTTCACATCTGCATTGCTCAAATGGGTAAGAATACAAACTCCCAGGGACGGGACGGAACTTGGGTGGTCATCGAATTTCTTCTGAAACCTGGGGTCAAAAACAGTCATATGCAGGGTTCTGGGGTTCAGGGGATAGATTCAAACAGCAGTTCAAGGCAAGTTTCAGCCGAGAGAGATGGCTCTCCTGCCTCAGCATACAGGCTATAAATAGGGATGGCGCGGAATGCACCCAAACAGACTTGAAGTCCTTGATGGTGGATGGGATCTAGACCCTT
Source organism: Conus canariensis (assembly GCA_033310375.1). Classification (NCBI taxonomy): domain Eukaryota; kingdom Metazoa; phylum Mollusca; class Gastropoda; order Neogastropoda; family Conidae; genus Conus; species Conus canariensis. The sequence continues at coordinate 70,611,979 of CM065726.1, read as the reverse complement.
AAGGTAAGAAAGTCCGGCCGAGCTGCAGACAACATAGCCGTAGTCCAGTTTGGAGCGCATCAGAGCCTGCAAATATGGAGAAGCCCCCCAAAAGTACTCATATCTTTTGCTAGCCCCCTGATGTGTTCACGGCTGACTTAAGAAGTATTTTAATCCTCCTCTGCATTTGCGAAAGAAAGTACGTAGTGTAAATGACAAGAATTGTAAACTCGCTCTTGGTGTGCCGATGCATGCTTCAACTTCAGAACTTATGGAGAAGCAGTTGTTTCACCTCTCAATGAACAAAAAAGGTTTCAGCTACAAAACTCGTCATAAAACCTTCTGCTCATGAAGTATAAAGAAAACGAAGTCACTTAAACTCACAATTGGATTTTAAGAACACAGCCATGAAAATCGATTAATACATTTGCTTCAGATACTGTTGGTGTCTCATCAGAATTACATGGAAAAAATTGCAGTTAAATTTTCTTTTTCTCCAGCTCCAGAGTAAAAACAAGCCTACATTTGATATACAGAAATATCTAAAGGCCACTCATCTCATCTAACATTTTAAAGAGTTCATGATATTCCCATTTAGGAAGTCAGTTAAGGTTTACGAAGATGGATCTGTTCATGATAACGGCAACACGAGACCTGCTTTTGTAATTCCTACACTGGAACAGAAAAACGATACCACATTGGTAAATATTTAGTTTTTACTGCTGAGCTTCTAGCAATACTAGAGAGAGAGAGAGAGAGAGAGAGAGAGAGAGAGAGAGAGAGAGAGAGAGAGAGAGAGAGAGAGAGAAGCAAGTTACGGAATCCCTCCTCTTCCCTCCCCTCCCCAGTATGTGTTACGCATGATCCTGCGTGCATATGAAGACCGGTTGCAGGGTCCGGAAGCCGCCGGGGTCATCTGGCAAATCGCTTAATGGATTGGTCCATCCGGCGACATCAGGGCTTGTTCACTGACCCGACCGTTTTTTGTCCCTGAACAGACACGGCACTGCTGCCTCCAGATCGATGGATGTCGTTTACTTCTGTGCCTGTGCCGGCCGGCCAGCATGGCATACATTTGAGCTGGGTGGGAGTATGTGGGTGATGAAAAGTGAGTGTGGAGAACGCGGTGTGTGTGTGTGTGTGTGTGTGTGTGTGTGTGTGTGCGTGCGCGCGCGCGCGCGCGCGCGCGCGTGTGTGTGTGTGAGAGAGAAAGAGAGAGAGAGAGAGAGAGAGGGAGAAAGAGAGAGATAGACAGAGAGATAGACAGAGAGAGACACAGAGAGATAGACAGACAAAGATCAGGAAAGTCATTTATCGATCGATAAATAGGACGGTTATGTCCGCAGTTATGCTGGTAGTTTCATCCGCATCTGCCCCTGTGTACGATTTACCATAGTGAATACAGATTTTGCGACCAAATTCAGTTCCCGTCGTTAGTAACTGTCCTGCAAGATTATCATGCAACCTCTTTAAATAGTGCTCGATACATCGGTCAGAATTTAAGGGTCACATTTATGTCTCTGCTAAAGCATATAAACAGTGGTTATTCATTTTCTTTATATTTTTTTTTATTTCACAACTGAACGAGAAATGGACAGCACCGCCGTCATAGTCTTACCAGTCTGACTGGTAAGAGCACCCTGCACTGTGAATGGAGAACGAGAAGAAATAAAAGAGGGAAAATGAGCTGATGGCACATGGGACCGTCAAAACCCCAGGTCCATTGTTTCTGACGGTCATGTAATAGCCAAAAAAGAGAAAAGAGAAATTCTCTATCTTGACGCTCATTTCATTCCCCTCCCCCCTTCTTCCTTTAAACCTTGCATCCCCCCCCCCCCCCTTCCTCCACTGCAGGTGTGTTTACTTCTCACGCATTCATTACTTCATCCTTTCATCCTTCTTTTTAGTCGTTCGCATTTTGGCCGCGTCTTCCATTCACCTCCCACTCAGAAGAGGAAAATACCTCTGCAACGGTACTGAAAAGGTGAAATACAAATGAGCGTACAAAACAAGGTGCAAAGTCACGCTTATTCAATACACAATGCAAAACAGACAAGTGAATTTTTGACAAGCATGTCTTCCTCAAACGTTACAGAGATATAACAAATGTACGAAATAATGTCAGTAATCTTCAGCATGAGAATTTAATACGACTCTATCCTCAGTGTTTCTATTTATATTCAAAGATTTACTTTCACATAATGAACTGATAATGTTTTCGCTTGATGAGTCAACGGACTGTAAATCGGCAATCCTAGTGTACAGATCCACAGACAACACAATTGCATATAATCAAAATCTGACAGACAGTCGGTTAAGCATTCCTCTAGTCAGTTAATGTCCCAAACGGACTATGAACATGGACCAAATGGAATATCCATGTGTCTGTGGAAAGCGTTTCGCTACCACCCGTGGCATGAAGATCCACAGAACAAAGATGGGATGTGTGAAGACTCATCTGAATGAGCGGCAGCGCACTGCATCAGCAGATAAGACGTCGGAAGACCAAGGCCAGGATTTAAACCACAGTGCCAAGGACATCCACGCTGTTGGTTCGGATGAGGAATTTGCACAGGCCCTCGATGCCAGGCGCCTGAAACTCAACCTGCCACGAGCAAACGAAACTGAAGATTGGGAGAAACTGGATGCAAAAATCGTCCAAAGACTCGATGCACTGATAGGGAAAAGCACCCTGGAACACAAACTAGCCACATATGGGGACATTGTGTATGCCACATGTAGAGACGCCTATGGAGCAAAACTACCCAAAGAGAAAACACCTCCAAAGAAATCCAGACGCCAAGAAAAGATGGACAAGATCAGGGTCCAAAAGAAAAACCTCAAGATGCAAATGAAGACCGCACTGCCAGCTGAAAAACAAGGCTTGGAAAAACTGTGGAAAGACCTGAAAGAAAAACACAGTGCCCTCAGCAAAGCGGAATCTGCGAGGAAGAGGAAGAGCAAAAAGAAAAAGACACAAGAGCGCTTCTTCAGAGACCCCTTCCAGTTTGCCAGAACACTGTTTGAGCAGCCAAAATCTGGGACCCTAAGTGTGGACAAAGGAGTTCTTGAGCAGCATCTGAGGAAAACATACTCTGACCCACAGAGCAAAGCACCACTCGACATTCAAGGTCTGGTGTGGCCAACCAACCCTGAGGAACAGTTCAATGGCAAGCCTCCAACGTTGGCGGAAATCAAGAAGGTGGTCGACAAAGCCAGAGCCAAATCATCACCAGGGCCAAACGGAATACCTTACCAGCTTTACAAGAAATGTCCCAAGGTGCTGGAGTGGCTCCACAGGCTGCTGCGATCGGCTTGGAGAAACCAGAAGATCAGCGGCCAGTGGATGACGGCAGATGGTGTGTACATCCCCAAAGAGCAAAACTCAAGTGACATTAGCCAGTTCAGGCCAATATCACTACTGAACGTCGAAGGGAAAATCTTCTTCTCTGTCATGGCAGCAAGGCTGACCAAGTACCTGATGGAAAACAAGTACTTGGATGTGTCAGTCCAGAAAGGTGGCATCCCAGGCGTGGCTGGCTGTGTAGAACACGCCACAATGATCTGGGACGCAATCCAAAAAGCAAAAACAGAAAAGAGAGACCTGGACGTAGTGTGGCTTGATCTGGCAAACGCATATGGATCTGTGCCCCATGAGATGATACAGTTGGCTCTTGAGATGTACCATGTGCCAAAGAACATCCGCGACATGCTCAAGAAGTACTTCAATGGCTTCTCAATGCGGTTCTCTACCAAGGAGTACACAACAGACTGGATCAACTTGGAAGTGGGTATTGCAATGGGCTGTGCGATTTCCCCAATACTGTTCGTGCTGGCAATGGAACTCATCTTGAAAGCAGCAACAAACAACGCGAGACAAACAGACCTTGGCGATGGATACAAGATGCCTCCTCTCAAGGCCTTCATGGATGACACTACAGTGATTTCATCCAGAGAAGACGAGACACGTCATGTGCTGGAGAGGCTGGACGACATAGTTGCCTCATCCAGAATGAAGTTCAAGCCAAAGAAATCACGGAGTCTCTCACTGAGGAAAGGAAAAGTGGCCGGATCTGTGGTCTTCAGTGTTGCCAACCAGGCCATTCCAACAGTCACAGAAGAACCAGTCAAGAGCCTTGGAAGATGGTATGATGATACGCTGAAAGACACACAAAGAGCAAAAGAAACCAAGCAGATGGCGGAGGAAGGCTTGGAGACCATTGACCAGTGTGGGCTCCCTGGCAAATACAAGGTCTGGTGTCTGCAGTTCATGCTGATACCAAAGCTGCTATGGCCTCTGATGATATACGACATCTGCACCAGCATAGTGGAGGCAATGGAAGCCAAAATCAACAAGTTCACAAGGAAATGGCTTGGTGTCCCACCCTGTCTGACTGACATAGCGCTGTACTGTCGCCAAGCAAAGCTGAAACTACCCCTGAAATCCATCCTGGAGGAATACAAAGCAGGAAAGATCAGACTTCAAAGCATTCTGGAGGACTCAGGAGACAAGGTGGTAGAAGCAATCAAGCCCCAGCTGAAGACAGGCAGAAAATGGAAAGTTCAAGAGGCGATGGATTCTGCAAAAGAAAGTCTCAAGATCAGAGAAATAACAGGACACACACAGACCAACAGACAAGGACTGGGGGTGACCAAAACTGAATGGTGGTCAAAGGCCAAAGGAAAAGCCAAAAGAGACATGATGATTCAGGAGATGAGAAAAGAAGAAGACCAAAAAAGACTCCAAAAAGCAGTCCAGCAGAGCCAGCAAGGGCAATGGACAACGTGGGAGAATGCACTCCAAAGAAGTCTCACTTGGAATGACATTTGGCACATGGCCCCTCTCAGGATCAGCTTCATTCTCAGATCTGCATATGACCTTCTGCCCTCAAATGCAAACCTGGTGAAGTGGGGGAAAACAGACGATCCTGCATGCCCCCTCTGCCATGAAAAACAAACAGTGGAGCATGTCCTAAGCTCATGTAAAGTAGCCCTGGCTCAAGGAAGGTACACATGGAGGCACAACCAAGTGCTCAAAGAAATTGTACAAGTAGTCTGGGCTAGTACCAACACCACAAAAGGGAAAATCAGGACTCCAAAAGCACCCGCAACATTCTTCACGGCAGGAGGCAGCAAATCATGGCCAAGAACAACAGTGCCACTCGAAACATGCAGGCAGAGTCTGCTGGACGGGGCAGATGACTGGGAGTGCACTGCAGACCTCCCAGAATGGAAGAGTCACCCAGAGATCATCAGCAAGAGTGGCATGAGACCAGACATAGTAGTCCACTCTAAGTCAACCAAGCAGCTGATCATGATCGAGCTCACGGTGCCATATGAGAACAGAATGGAGGCAGCTGAAATCTACAAGACTGAAAAGTATGCTGATCTGGCAAACAGCCTGAGGAGAGAAGGCTATCAGGTCAAAGTCCTCACTGCAGAAATTGTAGCTAGGGGGTTTGTAGGAACGTCTGCATACAGCCTCATGAAACAGCTCTCAGTTGCAGGGAAGGAAAAAACCAGAGCCCTGAAAGCAATGGCAGAAGCGGCAGAGAGGTGTTCAAGCTGGATCTGGTCAAGGAGGAACAAAAGTGAACTTCATAAGGCTTAATTTCCCTACAAATATCAGGTGTCCCTGTGGCTCAGTGGTTAAAGCGCGAGTCATTAAGTGGAAAATGAGCATGTCCAGAGGGTCATGGGTTCGAATCCCAGCCATGGCTCGTCCCAAGATGGGAAAAAAAAAACGGGCAGCAGAGGGACATCCGGAGTCATGAACCGGGTGTGGCCCAACCCCCCTAGAGTGTCAGGAGATAAGGGCCGAAACACTTGCTTGAAGGGGGCTTCTCTTCTGAGGACTCTCTGCTGCCACGCTCTCCACGAGTTTCTTTCTACTAATGTCATTGTCAAGATCAAAGTAAGAGTAGAAAAGCGACCCTTCAGGTGGTACTGAAACGCAAATGTACAAAATATTGTTGAGAGTGTCTAACATACATTTTTCAGAAGAAAAACCTTTTAAATTTGAGTAACGAACACTAATATATCGATTATAAAAGGCATATACATTTTTACTCGACATACAATGCCACCTGATGAACGATCTCTTGAATTCCCATCCCCGTCAGCTGAAAACTGTCCAGTTATGATGAGATGATCAAATACCATCAACACCCATTCATCCCCATTTCTCACTTTTTTTTCCAGATGGGGTATTATTAACCTGCACCTAAATTCTCTCACCCGCGAGGAGAAATCTTCCCCAATGATCTTGCAGTTTCCCTTTGGTTTTCAGGACCTGCACTTTTTTCTCACAGAACTTGCAGCATCCAATACTGGAGAGCTTGGCTTGCCGTTCAGGCAGCGCAATCGATCAAAAGGGACGTCCTTGTCTATTTCTAGCGTGTTCGTAAACAGTGCAGCGGCGGCTGCCTCGAAGTTCTCTGGCGTTCTGTGGTTTGGCCTCTTGAGTCCGTAAATAATTAGGTTGTTAAGTTTTAATCTACAATCCAAGTCGTCCGTCTTCTTCTCCATGTTAACAAGTCTTTTTTTTCCCCATCTCAGAGTTTTTCTTTCGGAGCTCGTTGTTTTCCTGCCGAAGAGAAGCACAGTTTTCCCGGAGACTGTTCAGCTCCCCATCTAGCGACGAATAACAGTCTCTGAGGCTTCTCATATCGTCCTTCATGTAATCGAATTTGGAATTGAAGACGTCGAGTTTCGACAGGACCTCAATAAGATTTGGACTTTCAGTCCATTATGTGAAAGTAAATCTTTGAATATGAATAGAAACACTGGGGATAAAGTCGTGAACACTTGCGGAAAACGCCTGCTAAATTTGTGTACCACTTTGGATTTATGTATCATGAATGGTGCATGTAATGGCGATCTTCAAAGTTGCAACACTACATCTCAGATTCTGATAGTAGTGTCAGTGATTACTTTATTGTGTGTAAGGATACAGTAAAGTTTCTGCGCGTGCAGAGATTCAAATCGTACATGAAATTGTAAAGAACGGCGAAAAGGCGGGAATATATGTTAGCTCAATGAACACAAGTGATACTCGTAAAATGTTAGAATTAGCTGTTGGCCAGATTGTTGTCAAGAGTGATTTAGCATTAGCAACTTTTAATAAGTGTATTAAACAAAGTGCGGAATGTATGAGAAAATAAATCAAAATAGGATCTGATCAGACCGGAGACGATTGGTATGACTAAGAATGAAGAACAGCGAAAACTAAGATGAGAAGGCTATACAGAGTAGCCAGTCGGACAGGCAACACTGTAGATCAAAATGGATTTTGTACAGCATGTAGAGAATACAAGCACTTGTTAAAGCGTAAAGAAAAGGAATCCACAAGGCTTTCGTAGATGAACTTTTGTATTCATTTGAGAATCGCAAACAACTCTGGAATAATGTACGTAAGCTCTCAACTTGCTAGTAACAATATTTCTGTTGATGACTGGTTTCAAGACTTTAACGGATCCCGGAAGAGGAGGTGAGTCATGTTGAGGAGTCTAGCAGACCAATTT
>CM065726.1:70546977-70599477 GCA_033310375.1 Conus canariensis | reverse complement strand
TCCCACAGTGGGCTGGAATCCACTGGAGCATCACTCTCCTGTTAGCAGCTACTTTCTGCAGTGCTTCGCTGAGGCTTATGAGTTTGCTGTTCTGAAATGCCTTCAGGACAGAAAGGGCGTCAGATGGGAAGACAACCTGACAAGTATCACTGTCTGTGTTCTGGATGGTGGAGGTAGCCTACAGGAGGGCTTGTTCTTCAGCTCTGTTGTTTGTGCAGTGTTTTCTTATGGCAACACTGCAAACTGTGGTCTCTCCACTGGGGAATTTGGCAAGGATGCCTGCTCCTTCGTCTGCCACGGCATTAGTTGCTGACCCATCGGCATAAACGTGAATCTACGCCTCCTTAGGGTAACGTTCAGCAATCATAGCAAGAGTGAGGGTCTGTTTTATTTTCTCGTCCTGTCTTTCCGGGGATGAGCCAAGTGACAGTGGTGGAGACCCTGTTGTTGGACGGGTCTGATGCTCAGAGTTCTGGAGTGTTGAGGGGCAGAGGGGCAGTACGTCATTTGGCAGTTTGTCTTGGTACTGTCGAGACAGGCTTTTGCTCTCGTGGACGAAACTGCTCCTCTTGAAACGATTTTTTTGTAAAGCCATCCAGTTTTCTTTTCATCGGATGATCATGGAGACTCTGGAATTTTCTTGCCTGCATTATTATCTTGGCTTCTCTCTGCTGATTCAAAGGTTAGATGCCTGTAAGTCGCTCCAATTCCTTGATGGGCGTTGATCTCATTGCTCCGGTGATCATGCGTAGGGCCTGATTTTGGACTATATCCAGTGTTTGCTGGGTTGTCTTTGAGCAAGTCGACCAGGTTGTGGAACCATATTCAAGAAGTTGTGTGACTGAACCCTGGTAGACAGTTTTCAGTATTCTCTCGTCAGCTCCCCAAGTGGTGCCTGCCAACTTGCGTAAAATTGCCAGCTTCCTTCAAGCCTTTGCCTCTACCTTAGCGATACGTGGCTTCCAGGTCGCCCTTCTGTCAGAGATGACACCAAGGTATGCTGCTTCTTCATCCTCTTTCAGCTGAATTCGTCCAAGAGTGATGGCGCCAGCTTTCTGTTTTGTGGACAAGGTGAAGAGGGTCGTGGAAGACTTGTCCTTATTTATGGTAATGCACCATTTCTTTGCCCAGCTGTGTAGTCTATCTACTGCTTGGTGCACGGTAGGTGGCAGTTGATGCATGGTCTTCCTTGCACCACATCACCAGGTCATCAGCGTAGAGTGCTGTCTTCATACCCTTAGGCATCTCTGACACTAGGTCGTTGATGAAAAGCAGGAAGAGTGTTGGGGATAGAACTCCCCCTGTGGAACACCATGACGCAGCAGAATTTTCTTGCTACGAGTTCTGTCCAGAGAGTCTTGCTTTGCGGTTGTGGGGGTAGGATTTAACCCACTTGTATATACTATCGGTGACTCCATTCCTCAGCAGTTTGACAAGTAGTCCCTCCATCCAGACTTTGTTGAATTCTTTTTGGAGGTCGATCCAGGTGACAAAGACCAGATTTTTTACTCTGAAAAGCGGTTTCAATTTCTTGAAACAGATAAGTAGCTTGGTCTTAAGTGGAGCAGAATTGGCGGAATCCAGCTTGTTCTGATGCAAGGTTAGCCGTTTCCTGGTAACATTGGAGGCGCTCATTTACAATTCTCTCCATGGTCTTCACAATACAGCTGGTCAGACTGATCGGGCGGTAACTAGAGGGCTTTCTGGGATCCTTCCCTTTCTTCAGGATGAGGATCATGATTGCCTCATGCCAGATTTGCGGCAGTTTTCCTTCTTCCCAGCTGAGGTTAAAGACCTCGAGGAGTTTGTTCACTGCTGCACTGCCGAGCTGTAACAGCATTTCATTGCTGATGCCATCCGGTCCTGGCGATTTCCTTGCCTTCAGTTTCTTTAAAGCAGATCTAAGTTCTGCAAGTTTGATGGGCTGCCTCATGGGTTCCACTTTGGTTTTGTTTCGTGTTTGCTCTGTTTGTTCTCTCCGTACTTCTCGTTATTTACTGGGGCTGACTGGGATGTTGCTCTCATTTGCACACAAATCTGCAAATCTGTTGGCTGCTTGTTTCCCAGTTAGCATGCTCCCATTTTCTTCCAGCGTAACTTTTCCTCTGCTATTTTCTTCATCATTGAGCTGCTTGGTTAGTCACCAGAGTTCCCGGCTGTCTTTCTCAAAATTCAGGTAACCTTTTTCCTCCCTCCAACTTCTCCTGCTTGCTTGCAGCTTGTATTTGAAAAATCTGGCTTTAGCCTGCTGCAGTTTTATGCTGTTTTCATCAGACAGGGAGTCTTCTGCGGCCCTCCTGGTTTCTGACTGTTCATCTTCTAGGGCCTTAAGGTCAGTGCTCCTGTATTGCTTGTAGTTCTGTCTGGCGTCTCTTGATATGATTTCATGGGCAGCCTTTAACATGCATTCACTGAAGTTCTTCACGAACAGGTTGATGTCTCGCCCTTGGACTGTAATGTCTTGGGTAAGAGTACTGGTTCGGTGGCTGAAGGCCACCCCAGTTTGCCTTCTTGTAGTTCCACTGGGGTGTTCTCGGTGCAGGCCCCAATATTCAAGTGCAGGAACACAGGCCGATGGTCGCTGCCACCCAGCTGTTCTCCAACCTCTCGCTTAACACACTTGTGAATGTCTTCAGTGCAGAAAGCCAGATCTGGAATAGAAGTGATGTATCACCTTCTGGAGTAAAACGTGGGACAGTCAAAAGGACTGTTGATAAGAATTAAATGATTTTCATCTTGCCAGTTTTCCACCTCTTAATCCCTTTGATCCATATGGTCATATCCCCAGCTTTGACAGTGGCTGTTGATGTCACCAACTACAAGAAAGCTGAAATCAGCTGTTGCAATGGAGTTGAGAGATAGAGACCTGTCATTTGGGTAGTAGAAGTTCGCAAGTTGAAGTTGTGCATTGCTAGCCTGGAGTTTCAGCGCCTGATATTCCGAGTCCTCCACGTGTGTCGTGACAAGGCAGGCATTGATGTCATTCCTTTACGAGGGTTCGTTCTGTCGGACCTGAAGCACAGGTAGCCTCTCACTTTGAAGGACCTGTGGCTCTGCAGGTGAGTCTCCTGGATGCAGCAGACCTGCACATTCTTTTCTTGCAGGATATGCTCCAACTCTGTTTTTTTTTTATTCAGTACGTTTTAGCATTCCAGTACATGACCATGAAAGGCCCCTGCTCTCTGGAGCTTTGGGTGATTAGCTCTCCATTCTCACTCTCTGGCGCCATATGGTGGAGGACTTGGACCTCCCGTAGCTGTGGTTAGACTCCATTGAGGCTCGGAGCCCGGCGTTGCATCACCCTGGAGGGACCTCGATGGGCGAACACCATTCGTGGAGTGAGCTGGTCATGTAGACATAACAGCGAATTATGCATGGTACCATGGTTTGTTAGAAGGTGCACTCTGGCCTGGCACTGCTGTCTTCAACCTTTCTGGGTTACCCCACCCTTAGCTCATGGCCCAAGGACCTACCCTGTGAGCTCAGGAGGCTCGTGGTTTGAATGCGCCTCTTAACCGCATGATGTTCCCGTGTGAACACCTGGGGCATTTCGAAAGGACAGCAGTGCCATCTGCTGACCCACCCCGTCCTGATAAGAACACCGCCAGTTGGTCCGGAGCTGCTTATTCGTCCAGGCGAGCCTGGATTATTCACAGCTAACCTGCATATCGGGAAGCCGTTTCGCCATCCGCCACCTGCGACCGGCTGGGTTGGAGATGGTTGCCCCACTACCGAATTGGAGGTAGTCTGGCCCCAGATATGTTGTTTTGAAAGTATATAAGGCTAAAATTAGGAAGATCGAAACAGTTCAAAGGAAGATTGTCAGTGAAAGCACTTGTTGCTGTGAAAGGGGGGGGGGGGGGGGGGGGGGGGGAATCAAAGCTATTGACCAAAACAAGTTGGAAGATGTTTATCAATGACTTATCTATTGTTTTGAACCGGTGGCAATCAAAACTATACTCCGACGCACATGAAAGATAATCATCAAGGAATAAACTTGTTATTTCAAAGCAGGTGACGATCAAAATCATAGACTGAAGCATTTGTACGGCTGATTTCCAGTGAATGCATATGTTGTCTGTAAACAGGTGGCTAGGCAGCGTATAGATCAAAGTAAGATGGAGAATTATTAATGGATCCATGTATTGTTTTGAAACACATGGCTATCAAAATTATAGACCAAGGGAAATCGAAGGAGGATATCAATTAATGTATGTGTTGTCTTGAAACAGGTAGCATTTAGTTCAGATGAAGTAGAGGGATGATTATCAGTGAATGTCTATCCTGTTTTGACGTAGGTGGCTATCAAAATTATAGACCGAAGTAAGCTGAAGGAGGAATACCAAAAAGACCATCTTCACCGTGAGGCCAGGATCCTGGGACAGCTACGTCATCCCAATATTGTCCGACTGTACGAAACTCTCAAGGTCAGTGGAGCTGAGTATGTTCAGTTTTACTCTGTACTTTATCTCTTTTCTTGTTCTGTTGTATTGATTCGTATCATTATTATTCTATGTTGTTCTGATCTCTTCTGTCTTAAACCTTTCCTTTCCATTTCTCCAGTCTGTCCTGTGTTTTTAGTTCTATCCTGTTTTGTTTCCCCCATTTTGTTCTGTTTTGTGCTGTTTTGTCCTGTGTTGTGCTGTTGAGTGATCTCTCCCCCCTCCCTTTTTTTGATTTGCGTTTTCCTGTGCAGTACTATTTTGTCCTTTGTCCTTTGCTTTACTGTTCTGTTCTCCTCACTCTTTATTTCGTTCTGTGCTTTGCTGTTTCCCCTGTCATGCGCTACGTTCTTTATTCCTCTGCCGGACTGCTCCGTTATTTTCACCAACGGTTTGTTGTCCTGTGCTCTACTGTTTTACCATATTTTGCTGTCTTTTCCTGTGCTATGCTGTCCTGTTCTGTTACTTTTTGTCTCATGTCGTTCTATCGGAACTAATGAGTATTCATTCGGTCTTGAATCGTGGTGACAGCCCTGATATGGCCCTTTGCGGTCGGCTGGGCTATAAGCAGCATTACCTCTACCTTTACCTCTCTCCCTGTCTCCTTTTCTCTCTCTTTCTCGTACCTTATTGCAATCTTAATTACAAAATTAAACTAGTATTACGGTAGGGAGGGGACGTTTAATTTGAATTATCATGAGAGTGTTGCTGGGAAGGGGAAGGGACTTGATTTGTCATGAGTATTGGCACGCATTGCTAAGCCAGGCCAACATTTAGAGAGAGTGCCCAGTGGACTTCTACTAGAAGGGTGTGTTTAACTCAATATTATTGAGACCATTGGAAGGGTGGGCACGTCCCTTCCCCTCCTTAGCAACAGTTTCGTAATAGTTCAAATTCAACGCCCTCTTCCTACCGTTCCCTACCGTAAGACTAGTTTGATTTCGTAATTACCATTCATATGTTGCTTTAGTCAGGCGAAGTCACGTGATGTTACATGAGAATTTAGAGCGTCTAGTGGGCACTCAGTTTCCAAATTTACAGAAAGTATAGTCTCCAAACACATGGAAAGTATATAATGCACGTTTATTTCAAGTCATACTGTCAAAGACTTCCGAAAAAAAATTGGGAGTGCCGTTTTTTCTTCAGAAAAACCCCTGAACATTACGGCACACATTGGGGGTGGGGAAGTGGGGGGTGGGGGTGGGAGGAGAAAACCCATTGTCTTTCTTTCACACAATGGCAAAAAAGCTGACAATGCACTTCTAGCCGTGTTTATGCTACTGTATCTGGCTCCCTTAGAAAACAAACAAAAACAGCTAGAACATTTTAGACATCTGATGATGATGGAGACAATAAACTGATGTTATTTGTCGGTAAGAAAGTTTTCCAATTCAGAACATAGCAGTTGTAAGCAGCTCTAGTGGAAGGTCTTCAGGAGTTGATCATGAGAGCTGCAGCTTGTTTGGAAAACCCCTTCTGTTGGTAGCGTCTCCTGATACTAGACTTGCCATCAGGCATATGGTCTTCTTGAGGGAATGTTCCATCTGAGAATGGCTGGAAAGCATCAACAGTTTCCTGCCTGTCACTGGCACTGGCTCTTTCACCAACAGTGACATCAGCACTGGCCACCATATCTGTATCGGCCAGCAGGGCTCCACTATCACTGTGCAGCTGTCATTCTGGATTTTTTTGTAGCCCATGGGGGGATGATGTTGAAAAGTGGAAATGCATGAATCGCAAAACTAGTCCAAACTAGACAGAAAGCATCTATTGTATGCACCTGTGGGTCGGATTTAAAAGCAGCATAGGGGGGCAGCTGTGTGTTTAACCTGGAACCAAAGAGGTTAATTTCAGGCTTTGCCTGCAGGTCACGCAATGCTTGTTTCAGTACAGAGCTACCTACCATCATTCTGCATCATTATTTATGGTCCGAGGCTGCATCTGCTACGTTGTTAGGTTTACCCGGAATGTAAGATGTACATAAAGAAAATCTTGTTATTAATACACCAATCCCTGATTTGAGTGATGCTGTTACATGGGTCTGAAAGACCGGTACCCATGTGATTCACACATGAACCAGCTGTTGTATTATCCATGAAAATACGTGCATGCTTACCACACAGTTCCTGTCTGAAAGCTCTGATGCAAATAAAGCTGCTTTTAGTTCTAAGTAATTAATGTGTGATTTAGTTTTTTCAGGCAGCTACTCTCCTCCTGACCGAACCCCATTACACTCATATCCCTAGCCTGACAAACTGGCATCAGAGATGATCGGAATTTCTAGGTCTTTTAACAAAATAGCATCGCATGCATCAACAACATTATTCATCCTTCTTGTGATTCAGGTTTAGCTGAAGCAGACAAAAGTACGTAGTTGTCAAAATCACTCCTTTCGACACATTATGCTCTCTTTTTATCTGCCTCAAGACTGTGGAAACGCAGTGGTCTAAATGTCACAGCTGGACATGAAGCTACAATGTTTCCTGTGACTTGAGCCAGGTCTCTAACAGTCAGCCTTTCTTTTCTAAGCGCCTCTTTAGTGCATGTTCAAAGATCCTGTGTTCTATCATCAGTTACTTCACCTTCATTGACACATAGTCAATTTGCACTCCCAAATACTGAATTCGTTGTATAGATCCTAATGCTGACTTTTCAGGGTGTATAATAAACCCAAGAGAACGCAGTACTATATTTTTTCAGCTACATTTTTATCACACGCACCAGCTATAAGACCAATGAGTAGAAAGAATCATCAATGAAAGATGTAGACATATGTCCCTTGCCCTTCAGTGAGGCAAAAACTGGTTTTTAGTAACTTAGTAAATTTTCGAAGAGGAAGGCCTACGCGATTTTGTAAAGCTTCAAATTGCCAAAGTTGACCATCCCATTCAAATCGCAAGAATTTTATGATATGGATGAATTAGCACTGAGTAATAAGCATCTTTAAGGTCGATTGATGGTATATGGCAGTCTGGTGTATTAGTATAAGAACTGTCCGCAAGAATTCCATTTTAGAATGGTGATATGCTGTGTACTTATTAGCTGTTTCAAATTAAAAATCATCCTGTTGTTCTCATCCTTTTTGGGGCTTGTGAAAACTGGAAAAATGAAGTGACCATGATCTGGGGTGCATGTGAATGTAACCCCATTGTTAGTTTCTGGTTTTCTAGTTTCTGGGCTTCATCAGAAATAACTTGCTTTCCTTATAATTCAGTGTGGGTTATCTAGGAGGTGTGTTTGGCAAATCTTTGATTGAACAGTCGAATTCGAGTCCATTTACTGCTTTAGGAATGTCAGGATCCTTTGTGAGCTTTCTCCAGTTTTCACTGAATTGTTTTATTCTGCCAGCTTGAAATGAAGAGACCTCAGCGTCTGTGTCTGAGAACAGAGCTGATGAGGGAACACGCTTTTCCTAACACTTCACTTTTTTATATGTCGGCGCCTCAGGCCCTACTTTTTGTTGCTGTAGTAAACCTTCCGACTCTGCCTGCCGTAGAATTGCTTTCTGTGTGTGCGTTCTGTTAGGCGCCGATTCGTCTGGGGAAAAAAACCGCTTCTCACTCTCTGGCCTTCAGTGCCACAACCCACTTTTTCCAGTCACAGCCGAACCTATCCTCTCCATTTCTCTGACCTCTTTCCGGCTTGTAACAGGCACAGAGTCAGTGCATAGCGCAGCAAAATCCTTGCTAAGGAACGGGCGTAACACCTGCCTGCGTCTGTGGGATATGTCTAAGGAGGGAGCACAAACTGAGTGCTGTTGACAATGGCAGTGGTTACTTTGACGATCGCCTTTTAAGTCGGAGCCAGTTTCAGATCTGCTTTCCTAACAGAGACTGGAATTTTCTTCCATACTTGTGGGGACTTGTAGATTGTCACAATTTACAGGTCTCGATATTGTCAAACGTTTCTTTATGTCATTGTGTCTTTTCTTGAAACATCTGTTTGCCACATAAGCTAAGGCGGACCTAACACCTTCTACTGTTTGTTCTTTTTACTCTAGCTCATTTTCAATATCTTTTCACATGTCTTCATCAGAAGATGGAATCGAAACGGCATCCACATCATCAGTCAACTCTTCCTCAGATGCTGAACTTGCCACTCTTTTCCTTCTTTCAGCACAGGCGAACTAAGTTTGCAACTTTTCCTATCCGAATCTGAATCACTCTCCCTCTCCCCAGTCTCTTGCCTGCCATCGCCACCTCTTAGGGGCGGTTTCTACCTATCCCACTGTTGCCTGTTCCTATGTTAGTGTCTGCATTGAGGGCAGCACCAAGTATGTCTTCAAAACGGGAAAACTTGCAACACTTTGTTTAATCTTCTTTCTCCGTTCTTCTCTAATTTGTCCATCCTGCTTTGGTTGCTATCCTCCTCATCAGAGGACTAATCGTTCAGTTTTTCATCCCTTTCCGGGGACTTTTCTGTCTCTGCCATGCTCAGGGAGATTCCCGTACAAAAACTCTTGCTTTCCCCTTAAACTTTGACAACCTAGAAATCAAGCAAACCAGATCAAATGTAACAAAGATTCAGCAATATATTACTTAAAAACATGAATAGTCGAGTGAAGAATGATGTTTTCTTACACAGTAAAAAATAAAGTATACTAACGAAGCAAAGCATCAAGAAAAAAGCAAAAAAGATCCGACTTACCTAGTGTCCTCTCCACACATAGGCACTCCACATTCATATTCACAACCTCACAGATAGTCCACTACAAATCATAGAGACTTCCCCCAATTCAAAAATTAGTCTGTCAGCATCCAGTCTGAAACTACTAAATTGAAGCATGCGTTGTCTGGCTCAGCGTCAGCGTCCAATTGGCCTGGCTTAGCAGTGGACGCCAGTACACATGTCACATCACGTGACCTCACCCGACTAATCAACAGGCGAATGATAATTCGTTTTTTGGTGTTCTGAATACTAATTCAATAACATTTTTGTTTGCATTTCATTTAATGTAACTACATATACAAATGCAATGAATTCGTACTTGTAAAACAGGATTACTCTTCTAAAACAAACTGGATGCTTTTTTAATGCCATGCAAAAACTTGTATCTTGAAATTAAATGGGAATAAATTATAAATGTAATTAATAGCAAACCGCCAAGAACACGTAGACAAACGAATCAAAAGACAAAACACGACGCGTTTCGACCTCTTAGGACTTCTTCAGGCAAGATACAAAACACTCAGGACAACGAAAATGAACGAGCAATCACTTATCTTCATTCACATTAGCGCAAGATGGGCTTTGAACGATTTAAAAATTTAAAAGTTTGTTTAGATTTCCGCCTGCAGTCGCATCACTTTGCAACCAAATCTAAACGGGAATAGTTTTGTATCAGAGGAGGCGATCAGATGGAAATCAAATACCTGCAGTCCTAGGTAAATTAAATGACGTAAAGCAGAATAGAGCAGGTTCTCGTCTTAATCTATTTGAAATTGTTTTCAGGTCAATTGTTTAAATGGTTGCTGGAATAGTGATTTAAAAACTGAATGAGAAAAGTGATCTTTTTGAAACCGAAATGAAAAAAGGTTGTTTCTGGAGTTTTCCATTTCTATGTCGTTGAGAACAGATTTCTTATATTCTCATCTTGTATTGTATTCAAATGCCTCAAATACATGTCTAAGGACACAACTATTTCTATATAGTCTTGAATTAATTTTGCATGTTACACTTGTGACGACCAGATTTTAGAATGAACAGTAGAATGAACAATTAGTTATTTCTTGGCAATGATTATCACACCCTCTGTTGCTGAGAAACGGGAAGTGGATCTTGGATTTTGTCTTCACAGAAATGGAGACGACATACTGGTACATCCTTTTTTTCATGTTCAGTTCTGCGCCGTGTTCTGCTGTTTTTGTCCTATATTCAGCTATACTGAACTGTCCGTATTGCACTGTCCGTTCTGCTCTGGGCTGTGCTGCCATATCATAATTATTAACTTCTCCTGTGTTTTGCTTATCACGTTCTGTTTTGTGTTATGCTGTTTGGTCATGTACTGCTTTTAAGTTGGTACATAGATAATACAGGCGGATAAAGTGAGACAGCAATCGGTAAGGTTTAAAGTATAGAAACAGAGAGACTAAACGCTCTTCTTTAAAAGTAAGACTTTTCTGTCAATTTGCATTATGAAAAACAGACTCTTTATTTGTACCGCACCAAGACGTCATAAGTAAAAATGTTTGACTTGTCATAAAAGGCAGTCAGTCCACTCTATGCTTATTACTGTAAATCATGAAAATGTAGAACACGGCATTCCACGATCAGGTGAATAGTCTTACACAAATATATTTTCAGTGGCTGAGGAATATTAAAGTGATATTGACAGAAGACTATCTAATAAACCAATAGTTTTAATTCAACACATTGCTCACATTATTCATTGCAAAAGCTTTTTAAAGATCACGGTATTAATGACGAGTGAACCAAGCACTTTTTTCTGAAGTACATTTTATCGTAAATACTTTTTTGCGCTTTCTAACGTCCGAGGAGGCAAAAAGCGTTCAGAGCGTCTCGCTAATATCTCTTGACAATGTCATTCCCGTGTCCTTTCTTATGAGTGGGCCAGACCATTCGCGTGTTTATAGGGCTACATAATTGCTATCGATTTTAAGAAGTGGAATGGAGGACGGGATGTGAAGGTCGCGTCAGTTATAGGGGCGTGGGATGCCGCGTGCTAGATGTTCAGAGTGCGTGCTGTTGACACGTTTATCTATTATGAATGGCAGCTGGAAAGGACATGGAATGAAGGCTGGTGATGCCACCACTAGAAATAACCATTGGATGCAGGTTCTGTTCGATCAGAAGCTTTCTGCTTCACTTGTTCACAATGTTGACGCAAACGTCTCATGTTATACATACGGTTGTGCCGTGCGCGGCGCGCCGCGGGGTGTGTGTGTGTGTGTGTGTGTGTGTGTGTGTGTGTGTGTGTGTGTGTGTGTGTGTGCGTGCGTGGTAAGGTGTGTGTATGCGTCTGTTTGCCTCTATGCCTGTCAGTCTGTTTATTTATTTGAGAGAGAGAGAGAGAGAGAGAGAGAGAGAGAGGAGAGAGAGAGAGAGAGAGAGAGAGAGAGATGAAACATTAATTCAAGAGAAACCAGTGAATGAAGCGCCGGCAGGCAGCTCTTCAATCGGCACTACCCACGCAGGCAGCCCATTGCGTACAGAGAGTCATTGTCAGCGCCTAGGACCTTTGGCAAGGCGCTTTATAAATTATATGCTATGTTATTGTTAGTATTATTAGTATTTTTCGTCTTCTTCTTCTTCTCCTTCTTCTTCTTCTTCTCCGTCTTCTTCTTCTTCTTTTCACCATCATCGTCATTATTATTATTATTATTATTATTATTGTTATTAAGAGGATAATGGGATAAACATAAACAAAGCCTTTTTACATCCGGCCCTCTGAAAAGACACACACACACACACACACAGAGAGAGAGAGAGAGAGAGAGAGAGAGAGAGAGAGAGACAGACAGACAGACAGACAGACAGAGACAGACAGACATGCAGACAGACAGACAACGATTCACACGCTCAAGCTCTCGTGTGTTTGTGTGTGTGTGTGTGTGTGTGTGTGTGTGTGTGTGTGTGTGTGTGTGTGTGTGTGTGTGTGTGTTCATAGGTGCGTGCATGTTTTATATATGTATTCATTTTACTAATAACACTAGTCAATACAAAGCCTCGATAGTTATCAGGATTCTATCACCTTTCTTGTGAAGAGGGACTATTATTACCAAGATTCTGGAAAGAATCCCTTATCAAACACCGAGCTAAAAATAACCAAGAAATCAACTACAACAGAGGCAGCACATGTGAACATTTCTCCCACTACTCTGTCTGGGTCCAGCAACTTATTCCACATTTGATGTGTTTTATACTGTTTAATACCTGATTTCTTGTTATCTGATCAGTAAACAGTGGTTTATCAGTAATTTATTCGTCATTGTTTATATCTATGCTCAAATCCTCACAATTGTTATTAAATCCATGAAATACACTATAGAAATGTCCATACCATTGTTTCGAGCTGATTTCATTGTAAATTACTGGTTTTCTACTGACCGATCGAATAATAGACCAGAAAATAATTCAGGGTCATGAACAGATGCTTACAGTTTATCAGTTCATTTTTCACTAGATTCTTTTCTCTCTTTTTTTTTCTTTTCTCTTTTTCTAGTGAATCGAGTCCTTTCTTTCCCTAACGTAGGCTGCTTTGAGTGTTGTTTTTTTCTTCAGTTTGATAAATTTGGTTCTGTGAAAACGTTTCAAACACCTTTTTCAAAACTGTTTTCTTTTCCTCGCACTCCTAATCAAACCAGTCGCTCACTTCTTTCTTCTTTTTTTCCCATTTGGTCCTTACCATATACGCAGCTGCACTATACAAAGCTTTCACAAACTATTCTAAACCAGTGTTGATGTTCACAATAAGATACTCCGTAGATTTGTCACAGCATTGTGTGAACTCATTTGAATGAAGTTCCTCCTTGTATGTATTCTTCAGACCAAATAATGCGTTCGTCTGTAAAAGATACTGTATGGGTTTTTCTCTTTTCTTTTTTACCTTAGTATTACCTATTTTCCATTTTAATTCTTGAGGTGAATGCCAGGAAAACAATCAATCAGCAATCCTCTTTCTGAAGTTTAGTGACAATGAAACAATCGATGTTTTGCTAGCATTTAAGGCTATCATGCTATAACAATTTACACTTACCTGAGCGACAAACATTTCGTATATTTTCTTTACCATTAGCAACAGCCCACCAGAATTACAACCTTGGTGTGACAATTTCTTTGCTGGAGCATGAAATTTCACAAAATCATTAAACACACCAGAGAAATCAAACTTTTTCTTAAAAAAAAAATGTCTCAGTGAGGCACACAAAATCAAAACCATTTATATAATTAATGAACGAAACATAATTAAGTTTACTGTACAAATTTTCTGCATTGTAATTAAGAAATGTCAATTTTTTTTCCTGATAGTCTAGCCTGCCCTATTTTGAACTATTTTTTTTATCTCAAAGATTTCCCACAGGTATCGTCAGCCAGATCAGAATTCATACCACTTTGTTTCTCGACACCCCCCCCCCCCCCCCCCCCTCGTCCTGCACTGTGCGTGGTCACCCCTTCCCTCTGTCCATACCGTGATCCACTGTTGTTTGACACACTGGTGGGGGGAGGGGGGTTTCCTATCCATTACACCACCCATACACTGGGATACGGCGCCCGCCACATTGTGACGTGGTCGAAAATCCCGGTTGTGTTAGGCAAAAGGTCGTCAGGCCACTAACACATGTGTTGATGTAGGCGTTTGCACGCTCGGAGGTTCCGTTCCATTGTGTGCCGGTGTCACTGCTGATTAGATGCGAGAATCCCTGACGTCACGCTGACCCGCAGACTGATCTACACTGTCACCATCTGGGTACCCCCCCCCCCCCCCTCCCCCTTCCACGTGCTGAACTTCTTTTCTCCGCTTCCACTGCTTGTCACTCCTGCTGCCGCTCCTGATTGGCTGCTGTGTCGTCAGGCATGGTGACGCGAGGGGGATTCCCCTGAGCCACTCGGAAGACTCTCCATCCGTGCCAGTCGTTCTCGGTGTAGTGATATTTCATGAAGCCGCAGCTGCAACTTCGGCATACGATCGTAGACCGGGTCTTCGTGGTCCAACAGTTACTTTTCCCTGAACAAAGTAGGCTGCCATACCGTCCTGTTTTGCCTTTGCTACTGTTGATGCCTGTCCTCTCGTTAGATCGTTGGCAATTCTGACACCTCTTTTTTCCAGTTCATGTCGAACCTTGCGATCGCGAATTATTTCCATTTTGTTTCGCCATTGTAGAAAAACACACTATCATTGTCCTTTGCGCGCCCAGATTGTTTGACCACCCCCAATATCCACCTCTCTCCATACTGTAGAGCTGTCAACGCTGTTTAATGTGTCATCTTCTTGTGAAACTTGTAATCTTCTTTAGCTTTTGAAGGGATACCAAAGAAACGTAGATTATTAGGCCTTGAAAAACCCGCTAATGTCTCTATTTCTTCTGATCTTTTCATTACTTCTTGTTCTAAATCGTTCACAATCACTATTTCTCAGTCTCTTTCTTCCTTTGTGGGTTGCGTCGATCAGTTAGTCTAGGTCCGTGCACATGTTTTGACAGTTTGTGTTGGTCCTTTTCTACTGCAGTGCACCTGTTATTAATTTCTTTGCACTTCTCAGACACCCTCCCTTGTTCAGGTTTAATTTCTGTCAGTTCATTGCATATATAAGCGTTTTGTTCTCTCTGCTGTTCTGCCTGCTTTTCTCGTCCAGTTTCCATTCTTCTTTTAGTAGAGCAACAGCTGACATGATTTCCGCAGCAAAATCAGCATTGTTTACGCTGTCTTTTGTCAGTGATGATTCAGTCTTGCCCTTGTCTGTCCTTTCGTCACCAGTTTTCTGAGGATCAGGGCCCGGCTTTTGCTTGATGTCTCCACTTAATAGCAGTTTCCGCATCACAAGCACATCATTGGCGACACAGCACATCACAATCAGTTCGGGTACATGTAGGTCACCCTGATCTAGACTGACACTGTCACTTGATTCAAGCTGCTCGAGTACGCCTGCCATCGTTCCTGTTGGTATATTTTGGAAGAGATTTATGCTATCACTTTGATGGATAAACTCTATCTCTATGTATGACCAAACTGTCTGAATAACTGCAGACATTGAACACAGGTAGAGCACTGTAGACACAACGCACCACCCTGAAAACATTTCACACCACTTGTTTCTTTCCACTTCCAATATTTCACAATCTCATTCACACAGTTCAGCACACGTCATAGATTTCACACAGAATGTGCCAGTCCTGGCCCTCCGCAACAATAAGTGAATCATTTTTCATTTGCACAAGACAGCTGTGACGAGAGTTGGGGGTGGGTTGGTGTGTCGTCTAGGGCAAGGACTTGGAATATTTTCTCTATGAGAATTACGTTGAAATTTCACCTCCATCCTCTCTCTTATTTGTGATGGAAGAAGCAACTTTCCGGTACTAGTCATCGAAAGAATTAAATTTTTTTTTTTTTAATATCAGGACTGTTGAAATACTCAATAGTGGCTCAGGGAGAAGTTTCCTTAGGCTTGTACTCTTAAAAGTGCTTGTGGCTCCGAGAGACTGAATTAGAGAGCATTTCAAACATTCAATACTGATTGAACAACAAAGAACTGACACAAGTTAACGCACTTTCACACATCAACTTTACTGGTTTACACAAGGATGAAATACTTAAAGCTATTTCACAATAGAAAAATTAGTTCGTTCAAGCTGAGTTTGGTTCTCACTGTTTCATCATTAAGTGAGGGAAAGTTTTGGATGAGTTGAGTTGGAGTCCACTTGGCATATCAGAACATATTTGATGTTAGCATGGATAGTTGATCCCTCTCTTGTTGCTGGTGACTGATCCACTTGTATGGAGACCTGCCGCTAAATGGCTGGGCTGTGGGTGTGGTCACTACCCGCTGTGCCCAGGGTAGACACGGTCCCAGTTATTTCTGGGAAGTCAGTGAAACTTAGACACGTAGATTTAGAGTAGAGTGATAACCATGCACTCTCTCTGGTTTACCCCTGTTGTCTACGTGGCTACACCGTATTGTTCTGCCAACAGCTGGTCTGAGGAATCAGTGATGGTTCACCAGGGGGTTTTCCTTTTCATAGGCTAAACTGTCAAGTCTGGTACCTGTTCCGGTTGACTTTGTGTCACTAAAGACAAAGAGAAGGGAAGGGGGCGGGGGGGGGGGGGGGGGGGGGGAGGAGGTTTGGTCCTACCCACCACTCACAGGGAGAGAAAATTTTTGAAGTCTTAAGAACCTTTGCCAATTGACCAAGTGATGTTTAACATAATTGCATCATCCAGGCTGTGAACATGACGGTCTGTGTGCGGGTAGTGAATATGGGGGATGGGGTGGGGGTGGGGTGGGGGGGGGGGTGGTAGAGAAGGAGGGAGGGGATGGTTTCTCTGATCTGGTGGAGAGAGAGTGCACATTTTGATAAGTGAAGGGGGATTGGAGCTGTGTTGGACTCTGAAATTGACGTATTTTTTTTCCGCTGTTCTAAGGGAGGGGGAAGGGGAGAGAGAGAGAGAGAGAGAGAGAGAGAGAGAGAGAGAGAGAGAGAGAGAGGAGGGGGGAGGGGGAGATGGGTGACGTGACTTTGAAATTGACATCACCATTCTCTTTCAGGGTTGTCATAGCCAGGGGTTGGCTGGTTTCAAAGAGTTTCCAATAGACGGCGGGGAGAAGGGGTGAGGGGTTTGAATAGGGAAGGAAGGGGACGGGTGTGTGCGAGGATTTTGAAAGGGGAGAGACAGCATAGATTTGAAATCTATACAGCTGTTTGTGGGACAAAAGAAGAGAGAAAGAAAATGGGGGAAAAGGGGGAGGGTCGGGGTGGCGTGTGTGTTTGTACAATTTGTACAGGAGGGTGTTTGGGACCAATCGGGTGGCGTTGTCAACTGACTTGTAACATAGGCCCCCCGAAAAAAGATTCTCTCTTGAGAGGAACTCTTACTTGATGGCCCCTATACTTCTGGCACTAGTTCTGGGTTCACCAAGACACCAATGGAGCCTCAGAAGTTAGTATTTGGCTTCTGTTGGCCTGTAGCTTGGTTGTCAGAATGGCCAGGGGAAGAGTCGGCCCACTGACCGGGAGACCGGTTTTGACACAGGGGGCAGGAATCGACATACTGCTTGATGTCCTCTGCCATACCTGGCCAATAGTATTCATTCATCACCCATTGCGTGATAGGTCCTACTCCTATATGGCCTTTGGAGTGAGGTATATGTCCCTCTTCCAGTACTTGGGTCCGGTGTGGAGCCGGGACCACAAGTTGAGAGCGGTCTTTATTTATCCTACAGTATAAATGACCATTCCGCCTGAAAAATTCACCCTTGCAAAGGGGGGGGGGGGGGGGGGGGGGATAAGTTTTGAGCTGCTTCTCAAAGCATTCAGCTAATGTTCAGTCAGCCCGATGGGCTTTTTTCATCTCCTTGTGAAGAGGCGTGAGTTGGTTTGGAGCCATCGCTGAAGTGTGGATACAATTACAGGCTGAGATGGGCTCCCGAGGATAACATAACGGCCCCCAAGGATGAGGTCAAGGATTGGATTGTCCATGACTACTGCCTTTATCTGTCCTTTTACACACCGACTGTCAACTGTAATTGTTGCTACAGGTAAGTTAGTGGAGGGCAGAGTCAGGTCAGGCCCTTGTGAAGGCACTGTCTCCTCTGTGATAGCAGTTGGCTCAACAAGTGATGCTCGTACCACTGTGGCGTATGACAATCCGGTGTTATACAAACAGGTGGCAGATTTGTTATTGACTAACACCTGCTCACTGATGGGTGGTGTAGTGATGCTGAGAATTAAAAATGGTGTATCACCTCCTTTAGGGGTAGACACTACCTGGTATGTGGCAATTGTTTGTAGTCTTGGTCCAAAGAATTTTCGGCGATCTGCTGTGTTGTGGGAAGTAATTTTACAGTGTGAGCAGTAATGCTTCTGCGCATTGTTTTGGCCCACAGCGGCTGAGTCACCACTTTGTGGTTTACCAATTTGTGGTTTATCACTTTGTAGTGGTTTCCTACTTGGTGTGGGGTTTTGGTTTTGAGATTGCTGTGACTGTTGAAGGTTCGAATCCCTGTTTGGTTTGTCACGCATTCTTTTGCATGTTTGCTTCATCATGGGTTGCAGTGTATCTATCAGTTGGCTTGATCAGGTCAGCTAGTGTGGAAGCACCTTGTTCTGCCATGAAAGTTTGTAGGTCAGTGGACATAGTGTCACGCAGCTGCCCACAGAAGATGAGCTCAGTCAGTCCATCAAAAGTCTGTTCTTGTTGGATAAGGTCAACCATTTTTGAAGGCAAGTCACTAACCTATCTGCGAATTGGCTGTGGGTTTCACCCCGGCTATGCCGCGAGCTTCGAAATTTTTTCACTATACTTCAGCTGTTAGTTCATAACGGGTGAGTAGGGCTTGCTCGAGAGCATCATAATCAGTTACTTTGTATGGTGGTAACTTTGTATAAACATGATACGCAGCACCTCTGAGACCTTGTGCAAGTTTGATGTTACACTTTTCTGGGTCTAAGCCGAATTCATTTGCTAATCCTTTGAACCGGTCCAAGTACGCGTCAATGCTTTCCGTGCTCTCATTGAATGGATCCAAAGAAAACGACATTGCCGGAATTTGGCTTACAGTTTTTGTTGGCTGTGTCTGAAGACGTATTTTTCAATCGTTTTGAGCGCAAGTTCATGTTCTCTGGCTTTGCTGCGTTCTGCCTGTTCTAACTCTCTTATTTTCTCATGCTCTGCCTGTTTTACAGGTAAAAGGACAACAGTCTGTCCCCTCTAATGGTGGACAGATTTGAAGTGGTTGTTTCCACTTGATTGTCTAGCCAATATTTCAGCGTTGGTGACATGTTTGTGTACCGAAAACCACTGACGTCATTTTCATAAGTGTACTCTTTTGTGGGAAGTAAAGAAAATCGTTGAACTGCCGTTTGCTGCTAGCAGTTTGCTGTTAGATCTGGCATGGCATCGGCAAATAAGTAGCTAACAGAGAAGACGAAAAATACATTCTGTCGTTGATACAACAAGAGTAAATGTGTTGAACTTGAACAGCTCAACCGTCGGGAAAGTTTACAAGAGAAAAACAGTAAAAGACAAACCTAGGAGTGGCAGGCCCAGAGTGCTCACGAACAGGTGCGTGTCTGCACTGTCAAAGATCGTAAAACGGGACAGATCTGCCACAGTTTCTGAAATTTCAGCCGAATTCCGTGCATCAACCTCCGTTGAAGTCAGCCAAAAGACGATCAAGCGAAATCTGCATGGACTTGGCAATTCAAAGCATCCCCCAGTGAAGAAACTAGTCATCAAGGAAGTGAACAGAAAGAAGCGGCTGCAATACTGTAGGAGTAAACTTCACTGGACTGTGAATGATCAGTGGAAAAATGTTATTTTCAGTGATGAAATAACCGTTATGATCAAACGCAATGGACGTGTAAAACTATGGAGGCAAGTCGAAGAGAAGTGGTCAGTGCTTTCTCAGTGCAGCATCCATCTTGGCCCGAAGACTACATTGAAATTGATGGTGTGGGGATGCATTGGACCACTGGTGTTCGTGGAAGGCAATATGAACAGTCAGAAGTACACTGATGTGCTAGAAAACAACTTTCTGCCGTTTGTTGCCGACCACCACCCAAACAAACGTTGGTACCTGCAAGAAGACAACGCCTCTGTTTACCGCTCGGCTCACACCAAGACCTGGAAGCGACAGCACAGAGTTCCCGTGTTTTTCTGGCCCCCTCAAAGTCCAGATCTAAATCCGATCGAGAACGTGTGGCAAGTCCTCAAGACTCACGTGAGAAAAAACATTCGCCGTATCAGTACTGTCGCAGATCTGCGCTGTGTACTCACCACTTGCTGGAATCAACTGACTGTTGCCTACCTCCACTCTCTCTACGACTCTCTACCGAGACGCTGTCACCATGTTTTGAGTCGGAAGGGCCAGATTACCAAGTACTAGCAAGTTAAGTCCAGCCTAAAGGTAAGAATAATAAGTTTTCAGCAATAGGTGCCTGTAGGTAGTCAGCGCCGGAAGTGCCAAGAGGGGACAGACTCTTGGCCCATGAGTGTAGCTCTCTTATTTTCTGGCGCTCTGCCTGTTCTCGCTATCTAACTTTTTCACGCTCGGCCACTTCTAATTCGAGCTGTCTTTTTGTTTTCGAGCATCTTCTGCAGCTTTTTCTCGCTCTGCGGCTTCATGCTGTCTAATTTTTTCATGCTCATTAGCTTCAAGCTCTTTTAATTTCTTGTCTCTTGTGCAGCCTTTTCCAGCATCCTTTTCAAATTGTGTAATCACAAATGTGAGTAACTCTTGCCCAGAGAGGCACAGGGATTCTCCCCACTCCTTGATTTTCCGTCAGAGTTTCACTGATTCAGCCAGGACGAACCCTCACTTCAGTGTGACGAGAGTTGGGAGTGGGTTGGTGTGTCCTCTAGAGGGAGGACTTGGAATATTTTCTCTATGAGAATTATGTTAAATTTTCACCTCCACCCTCTCTCTTACTAGTTATGTAAGAAACAACTTGCCGATACTAGTCATCGAAAAAGAAGTTCACGGATGTGTGCCTCACCACAAAGAATTATTCGGTCGTCTGGTCATGGTGACTGGCGAAAATAAACGAAAATGCAGAGCATTTCACAGGCACATCCATCTCGCCGCCATTATTCTCGTAACTCCCTCCCCCCCCCCCCCCCATCCTCAGAGAGAGAGGGAGAGAGTATGTGTGTGTGTGTGTGACACACACACACACACACACACACACACACACACACACACACACACATGTATATATCTATCTATCTATCTATCTATCTATCTATCTATCTATATATATATATAGAGAGAGAGAGAGAGAGAGAGATACAATGCAAATCACCTGATAACTAATAGCGTAATGACAGTTAACTGGCCTTTGTATGTGACTTAGTGGTGACTCAGCCCCTGTGCGCGCGCGCGCACACACACACACACACACACACACACACACACACACACACACTACATGCAGAGAGAGAGAGAGAGACGCACGCCATGACGACACTTCATAGGAGTTGAGACGGGTCTGTCAGATTCATGAAAGCTGTAGTGAACACCTGTTTGTTTTTAATCCGACTGGGAGTGTGGGTTGAGGGATAGCCTTCCTTTACCCGTTGGCTGACCCTCAGGCGATGGCTTCGTATGAGGCAATCCACGGCATCTGTGAAGACCGGGGATAAACAATGGCAGCTGAGATAGGGCTGATGAAAGAAGTTTGTAAGAATGCACAATATGTGTCTGTCATGCTCCATACCCCCTTCCCGCCTTCCTCTGTGTTTGTCAATCAGTCTGTTCGTCTGTCCGTTCGTCTGTCTGTCTATCTGTCTGTCTCTGTCTCTGTCTTGCTATCTCTGTCTGTCCGTCTGTCTCTCTGCCTCTGTCTGTCTGTCTGTCTGTCTGCATCTCTCTCTCTGTCTGTCTTCAGCCCCACCACTCTCTTTCTGATGGCTGTCGACAGGTTGATCTGATCTCAGGTTACTTATTCATTGTATGTGTTGAAAGTGTAACAAATATCAGTCGACAAAACAAAAACATCAAGCGGATCTGAATAGATAACTTACATATAATCACACAATTTGCTGAAGACACAGGATCTTCACACAAAAAAGAGTAAGAAATCTTGGATGATAAGTTTGGACAAATAACCTGTTTGAATATGAAGTGTGAAAAGACACCTGCAGATTGGCCAGGACGAGAAAGAAAATCAACAAAGAAGTTTGTGCTCTATCTTCAGGATGGTATATTATTCCCCAGACTTTAAGATATTAGAAATATGGCTCATAGCAGAGCTTACGAACTACATAGCGATATTATATTGAAACGTTTTCATAAATCAAACTTTTCTACGGAGTTTGGATCAAAAGAATATAACGCCACTTGATGCGATGCAAAACTGCGTATTTGTTGACAGTTTTATTGAATCCATTAGACAATTTTCAGAGACATTGCGTTTCAGCTGGGTGCTGCACGGAAAAGAAAGATTAAGGGAGGCACTGGAGATCTGGAGGGAAACTGCTATATGCAAGTCTTGAAAATAGGGTAGATGAAAAAAGTAGGGATTTCGGGACCTGAATGAAAAGAGGCAGCATTTTTGTTTTATACCCGAGCATGAACAGTACAGATAAACTCAGATCAGTTTCCGTGAAGTCAGTTTTGTTTTAGATTGCACGTGCCGCCAACTCACGTTCCTCCAAAGTCCCCCCGAGCCAAGGAAGGTAACATAGAAAGCACCTGCCTGTATTTCACACGTGTGTCGACATACTTGTGTAGATTTCCGACAAGTACACAATACTACCGAGACGACGAAATTCGTTTATATCTTCGGACTTTTTGCGCGCGCGCGCGCGCGCGCGCGCGCGCCACACACACACACACGAGAGGAGAGAGAGAGAGAGAGAGAGAGAGAGAGAGACTTTCCTCCCAAGTGCCGCGGCCGGAAACTAGCTGATCTTGCAGGCTGGACAGGAAAAGATGGGGAGGGAATGAAAAGGAATGCTCTTGCGTGCCACAGGCCCATGATTTAAGAGAAATGAATCAGATGAACGTTCAAAACCATTTCGTGTAGTTACCAGTTATACCTGCAAATGGGTGTAGCTCTGAACGTTTATCACCCTCTTAACGTTTACTTTAACTACTGAAAAAGAACATATGCAGACAATAAACAATTCATCCTCTGAATTCTAAATCTACTGAAAACTGTAACCTCATAAGCCTGCCTAAGCTAAAGTCATTTGATAAGCAAATGAATAGATAAATAATGAAATAGTAAATAGCTTAAATAAATGAGTAAATAAATAAAATCATATACAGTTGAATATATTGATCAATAAATGAATGAATAAATAAATAAATAAATAACACAACACACACACACACACGCACGCACACTCACACACACACACACACACACACACACACACACACACACACACACACACACACACACACACACGCGCGCGCGCGCGCGCGCGCGCGTGCATTCATATACTTCCCCTGATGTGATGAAAATTCTCATTCTCCTAATTTTACATGATCTCTTCATCATGATGAAATCAGTTTTTAATTCTCGTATTAGTTCCGGTTGAATGCAAAGGAAGTTACAGAGAACACTCATGTTACTATCGCGTAAGCTGATGGCTTATTACTCTGTCGACAGAATTCGTCAACAGAATTCCTGTGTCTGACAGGAGTCTGTTGTTGCACTTCAATGATAAAAATATTGGTCATGTGCTTTGAAATAACGTGGGTTTTTTTTTTGCCTGCTAGGAGTGCCATCTGATACAGTCTATAGTGGAATATATCTAAAAATGCACAATTGATCAGAGAGTTGTCCAAACTAACCAGTTAACACGATGAAAGGAAGTAACTCGTGGAATTTAAGACGACATTGCCTACATTAATCACGATCAAATAAATTAGCAAAACAAATTACTATTGATTTTCACGCGCGCGCACGCACGCACGCACACACACACACACACACACACACACACACACACACACACACACACACACACACACACACACATCGGTATTTAAAGATAACAGTTTGCAGCTGCATATTTTCAAACTTTTTTTTTCAGATTTTGAAATCCGTACATCTCTAAAACAGGTGGAGTGATTATTGTGCTCTCTATCACCTGTGCTTACACATTCTTCTCTGATACATTGTCGTTATTATACTGACTGAAATGTAGGGAGTGTTGTTTTTTGCATCCAGAGAAGACATATTCGTCAAAGATTCATTTGTCTGTTTCGTATTTTACATTAAATCGGCATTATTTTACACCTTGTGTGTCCATTAATGTTTCATATTTTGATAAACGGTAATAATTGCCGAAAAAAGGTAAAACCACGACCGCCTTTCTCAGTTGTACGCCGCCTATGGTGCCAGAAAACATGGGATTCCTCATGAGTTCATTGTTTGCAGTCTGTCCTCCACTCCCCGCCACGCGGCGTGGAAAAGTTGGCTTTGGCCTACTTCGAAATCTGTGTCAACGCTTGGCGCAATTCCTCAAACACATGCAACGCGTATTTTTAAAACAAGCTTATAGCATCAATTGACCAGAAACACTCCTAAAAAGCACCTGTGATTTACACGTTTTGCTATACAGCCAGAAAGTACCTGTTTAAAGTTGGAATATAACTTATTTGGGGCCGCAATCTGAAATATCGTTCTCAGTGACCAGTAGGCTGACTGGGCGACACGTGCTGCCTGGTCGCCAGGCTTTCGCCTGTGGACAGGTGGTGTCTTCGAAAGTGTTGTACGAACTGTTTACAACTTAGTGAGAAAAAAACCCCCAACATGCACATAAGACTAAGGAAAGACACCCAAAATGTTATTTTCCCTGAAACCTGAGTTGTGTTGTTGTGGAACGCATACTGGTAAGGTCACGTATGCCTCGAGTTTGGTACGTAGACACATCCCTATCAAAACCGGTAGGCCTGTAGTCTGAGGGATTTGCGCGAGAATGTGCAATACGGGTTGGATCTAGCCGGTACCGGATCAGTGACGGGGAATCTAAAACTCCGTAGTGACACATAGAAACATACCACATATAAGCGGCCAGAACAGTCTGTACGAATGAAGAACTACACACACACACACACACACACACACACACACACACACACACACACACACACACACACACAGAGGGGTTTCCCCCAGAACGCTGACATTGTGTGTTGGACAACTCCGCCAGGAGACCCTTTTTGGGAATCATGCAGGTCCCAAGCCTGGATAAAGGAGAAGGGTCGGGCGTGGGGCCAGCTACCCTACCCGTAAAACAAAACACAGCTACAGAAACGCCAACCAAGAATCAAATCGACACCTCAGGCCTGGGAAGGGATGGGTCTTCAACAAGAAGATGTATGACGCCATGTGGTGAAAGCCTGAAATCTCGGGGAGCCAGAAGGCCGGCCGCCTTTCTTTCCACCAGGGCAGCCAACATCGGAATAAAGAACGTCAGGACCATGTGTGAGACAGGAAAGACATCTCAAGTAGCGGCAGAGATGAAGAAATACAACCTAACCCTGCTTGGAGTAAAAAGAGGTCGGCCAAGGAACATCTGGCGCAGGGACCTGGAAGCAGACATCAGGAACATGGGGATGACTCCAAGTTCCAAACCAGCTGGAAAAAAGAGCCCAGGACAGAGATGCCTGGAGGTCCTTGGTTGGCGGCCTGTACGGGTGATAGACGATGATGATGATGATGATGATGATATGTGTTGGACAAGAAAATATGGAAAAGAAATTGAAAAGAATGCTTTTGCATGCCACGGGCGCATGATTGAAGAAAAGGAATCAGATGAAAGTTCAAAACTGTTTCGTTCGTTCCCGATTATATGATCATATAGGTCCGAATGTTTATTACCATATTGAGATTTACTTAACGTATTGATAAAATCAGTGTACAAGAAACAATTTATCCCCTGAGTTTAAAATCCATGAAATATGTAGCCTTCTACTAATTACCGGGTTTAAGTCAGTTTACAAGCAGATAAATCAAGAGATAAATAGATAATAGCTGAGATGAACAAGTAAACAAAAGTAAGCGCACAGATAAATGAATAAATGTAAAATACACAAATCAGTCAATTTATCAACAATGTTAAGGGTTTTAAGCGTATGAACAGATCGTAGCTTTAACAGCGGCAAATCCTTTCAGATACCGTATTACTCTTTATCGGATGTGGTTATTGCATAAACGTAAAGAAACAATCATTGCTTGAAATGTGTGAGTATATCAGTCGATTAAACTGACTACATGTAATGACTACGTGAGAAATGTATGGACTACATGAAGAAATGAATGTACGCTTTCTACACTGCTAATACGAATTACAAGGCGCGTGCGCGTGCGCGCATGTAACTTGCTGGTATCAGAAAATTCTGCTCGCCATGATATTTCTTTACCATGGCAAAATGAATTGATAATTCTCGTATTGGTTCCAATTGACTATAAAGGAAGTTCCAGATATTTATGTTACTTTTGTGCAAGCTGATCAGTTATTGCTCCGTCAACAGGATTCAGGTGTTTGCACGGGTTCTGTTGTTGCACTTCCAAAAATCCAATATCCATCTGTGGAAGAAAGTGAACTCTTTTGTACTCCAACCCACTTATTATATTGTTTTAAGGTGGGGCCTCTATCCTCCTGTTTTTTCCCGCTTTTTTTCCTTCCATTGTCACTCACGATGCAGATCTGTTAGTTCCCATTATTGATGGTCAGTCTAATGCGAACTTTAATATTCTGACGTTTGATAAAAAGCGTCTAGGTTTTTTCATGACGTGTATGTGTGTGTGTGTGTGTGTGTGTGTGTGAACGGTACGAATTCCAAAATTTACCTAGCAGAGACATCAGTCTTCTGTGTGTATGTGACCTTTTCAAATCTTAGCCGACAAGTGATGATATGGACTACGTCAACGTCACATTTATATCAACACTGTTGATTCCACGTGCAACCACTTCCTTTGCTTCAGTGGGCACTCTGTGTATATTCTTCTTTTTCTTATCCTCTGTGTGTGTGTGTGTGTGTGTGTGTGTGTGTGTGTGTGTGTGTGTGTGTGGTGCGCGCGCGCGTGGAGAGAGAGAGAGAAAGAGAGAGAGAGTGAGAGTGAGAGAGAGGAAGAGAGGTGCAGTAGACATTGGAGGTGACGGGCAGATGAGAATCTTCCTGTCGTTTTTTTTACCAAAATGACACAAGTATGGTACCTCAACCATCGTTTTTTTCCCGGACAGTTCTGGGAAAAAATGCATCGTTTACTGAAATCAGAATGGCCATCGTGTCAACTGATGGTCTGTTATTAGCACCATTAATTGTTAATGATAAACAGAGAGGAACTGTCATGTAAACCTAATTCGCCTCTCTTCCAGTGACAGCGTGTTGTTTTTATGTGCTGTTTTGCGCCTGTTTTCTAGGTGGAAAGCTGTGGGTGCACGCTTGCCCATCTGGACCAAATGTTACTTTCCTGAGTATGGAATGTGCTTATGGGAAACAAACCCGCAGAAAATGATTCGCATTGTGGTGAAATAGAGGCGCCTACCATATTAAACAATGTACAACAAGATTATTCCCGTTTCCATCCGGGTGTGATGCAATTTCTTTAGTAGTGATTTGTGCTAATGCAGCATGAGTTACGGCAGCATTTACACTTGATCAAAGATACCATTGATGAAAGGTTCATTAAATCTGGATGATAACATTTCAGGCAATATAGATGAAGTAACTGAATTACAGGAACAATCCCAGGAAACAAAGAAGAAATAGAAAACTTTAAAGAAGATGAAAGAATTCGTATTAAATTTACCTGACAGACTTGAAATAAAATGTGAAAACAATCGAACATTTACAAAGGCCTGTAATTTAAACAGATTGATTTAAAAAGCGAAAATGTGATCGTTGTAAACATACACAAAGACGTATTCTCTGCGAACACATAATGTTAATTAGTACATATACACGCCTTTTGGAATTATGATGAATATGGTATAGAAATACTAGATCAATACAATTTATACTTGGATTCATATGAGGGCTTCCATATTTTGTAAACAACTGATTTCATCGAGGAAAAGGCAAATGGTAAATACTCCCATACTGCTTATGTTTTTGATTCTGAGTTATCTAAAGATTCAAATATTAACGAATTTGTGTAAGGGCACAAAACAGCCACACAAATTCTCTTGGTAATCAACCACTAGAAATCTGTAATGTGGTCAACTGCCTTATTTTGAATGGTTTGTGTGAAACAGAGTTAGTTGACAGTTCTATTATATGACCAGTATTCTTGCATTGAATGCTGTGAGTTTAAGTGATTCAGATCGGGGCGAACCGTCACCCTACGATTTGGAGAGTGTCTGAACCTCATAAACTTTCTGTGGGATTACCTCAACGTTCTCTTCTCTCCCCTGTTTTATACAATATTTACACTAACGGCCTTGCAGACCTCAATAGAAACGGAATTGCTCGAGTGTAGATACTAGCAGATGAGTGTCTGACCTACAAAATATCAAAGAATGCTCAAGAAAGAACGAAAGGAGTTCAGCAGCAGTTGAACAACATCGCTCAGTGGTGTCCATAAAGTGGATCGTCCATCAACTCTATAAAAACCCACTCATTGGTCTGCACCTTCAACAAGACATCAGGACAATTACCATCACCCGTTTCTTTCAATGGAATACCGAGTCAACTGACAAACTGCGCTATATGGGTATGGGCTTTGGTAGAATGTTCACTTCTATAAAACATGTCGAGAATATTGTTCTAAAATGCCTCTCTGCCATGAAAGCTAAAGGCATTGAACAGCGCCCTCTCTAAAGACCGTATCACGCAGTTGTGCTCAATGAGGCTGATTATGGATTAGTGCTTAAAACACTGTCCAACAGCGACTCTCTTAAATTTGAAAGATTATGGAATAGTGCTGAAAACACTGTCCAACAGCGACCTTAAATTTGAAAGAATTGTAAATGAAGCAATGAGACTTATCTTGGGAATCACGAAGGATACACCAGTTGAAACTATGCGATACCTCCTTGAGCTTCCTTCACTGCCGACTAGATACAAGCTTGAATAGGTGAAGGCATATTTCAGAGCACTTGAAAATCCCCAAAACCCAATACATGCGGCAGTCAAGGAAACAAAAGGCACTCGGCTAGGACGTGGGAAATCATGGAAGGGACAATATACAGGTACTAGGGTGTATGCCAATTAGCAGAACTCAAAGAAATGAAGAAATGAGAAAAGTATCCAGACCATTTCAAACACCTCTACCAAATTGCCATCGCCCTAGAGCTTGGAATACACTGTCAAGAATGGCCAGAAGGCAAAACCAACACACAAAAAATGAGATGCGGGTAGAAAACCTTTGGGGGTGCTGTTGGATTCTTTTTTGAACCCTTGGTGGTGGGAACACCACAGAATTACGGACTGTGGTGTGTCTGTATTTGACGCCAATCGCGCAGACACAATCAGCCGTGTCTCCCTGATGAGTATGATCCAGCGGACGAAAGGCCTAGGAGCAGCGATACATATAGATCTGCCTTCGAGAGGGATTGCGATGGTTCACTCATGCAGCTAGTGAAGGGTTTCTATATTTATAATATAAATTTTCTCATTTTCTTCATCTTCAACTTTTTTTTTTTGTATTGAATTTCAAATCTTTGCCAAGTCATTACTATAATGATGGAAGAATTGTTAACCTGCACTTGGTTTCCCCCACTACTTACTTGTTCAGCATTATATTGTTTGGTCAATCAGAGGGCGATTGCATCTCTTAGGAGATCCAAGTAAAGGTTGTTTCGCACAGTTCTTAGCTGTTAATAATGCTTGGGTTATTGAACAGCAGAGCTGACCACTCAGACCGTTCCATATCTTTTGATTTCCCTTGCATCCTTAAATGGGATCCTCAAGCGTAGGCTCAAACGTTGTCCCCTACATTTTATACTGTTTGCATAATGTTTTTGGTTTTTCAGCAACTTTTTTTCCTCTCCACACTTTCGTTTTGTCTTATTTACTACCTTTCGCTGGATGGTTTGGGGGTGCTGTTGGGTTCTTTTTTGAACCCTTGGTGGTGAGAAAACCACAGAATTACGGACTGTGCTGTGTGTCTATTTGACGCCAACCGCGCGCATACAATCAGTCGTGTTTCTCGAATAACGTTGATCCAGCGGACGAAAAGCTTAGGAGCAGGCGATACAAATAAATTTGCCTTCTAGAAGGATTGCGATGGTTCCCTCATGCAGCTAGTGAAGGGTTTCTATATTTGTAATATACATTTTGTTTCTCTTCAACTCTTTTTTTTATTATTAAATTTCAAATCTTTGCCAAGTCATATTACTATAATGATGGAAGAATTGTTAACCTGCACGTGCTTTCCACCGCTGCTTCATTGTTCAGGTAGAAAACCTTGGCACAAAAGAAGATATTGTTATTGTAAGTCAGACTGGGTATACGCGACGAAGCAAAATGGCCGAACTATTCAGAAAGATAATGGTGCATAGAGTTAAACAACTTCAAGTCTAACAATGGAGGTAGACTGGCTGTCATCCACAGGCCAATTTAAAACTCAACAAGCCATGATACTGACAGACTACATGAACCTTCTTCAAAACGTACAGAGTGGAATGGGAAGCTCTGCTTGGCATGAAGTAATGCGCAGCCTTTCATTAAAGATACTCATATGGATGTATTTGCCCAGGATATGTAGGTGGTAAAGGAAATGATGGAGTCGACACACTGGCAGGCAAGAAAACGTAAAGAATTGGATTACAGCTTGGTCGATGTGGTGTGTTAAGAAATCTAAAGTGTCACCTCGACAAACAAGAACCATGCCACTATATTATAGACCATCTTTCAGAGATCAACATTAAGAAAGGAAGTGGTCGCACATTAAAAGAAAGAGCAACAAACATCACCAACCAAACAAATATTGGAATAATCTCAAGGCCAACACTGCGAAGACTCCTAGAGAGAGAATGGTGAAGATTCATACTGGACCTTTCCAAAACGGTCACAAATGATCAAACACATGTTAACTGAGATAACAGGATTCTCGGGAATCCCAGTGTATACTGTCGATGTGTGTGCGCTTGGTGGGTGTCCATCGGTGGGGCGATGCAAATGTGTAAAGTGGAGAGACTATAGGTGTGTGTGTGCGTGTGCGTGCGTGTTTCTCGTTCTTGTTATTTTTCTTCAGAAGAACATTCGTTTCCCACAAATAATCAAAGGCGCGCGTACACACACACACACACATACACACACACACACACACACACACACACACACACACACACACACACACACACACACACACACACGTGCGCGCGCGTGCACACACATACACATACATGCATACACATAGGCCCAAACACACAAACGCATACATACATGCACCACATTCACTGGCACACACACACACTTTGTCCCGTGCCAACACTTCCATGCACGCGCGCGCGCGCGCGCACACACACACACCACACACCACACACACACACACACACACACACACACACACACACACACACGTGTACAGTCACCACACACTCATACTATGATTATAATGGCATGGCCAATATTAAGTATATACCCAAGGTCTGACAAAAAATAGTACACCCTCCGAAGGCGTACTATTTTTTTCTGACCAGCGCGTGGGGCTAATACGTAGGCCAGACATGTGCAAAGTCGTATACATGTTACCCCCTTCTTATCAAATTCTCTCGTCTTTGTCATTAATTTATTATCCATCAGCTTTAAATCTTGTGAAGTATCTTGCCTGAAGAAGACCTAAGAGGTCAAAACGCGTCGTGTTTTGTCTTGTGATTCGTTTGCCTGCAGTCGCCTTTCTTTGCAACCGGATTTTACATAGTTTGTTATCCGTCTGCGATAATAATAATAATAACAATAATAATGATAATAATAATATGATAACAAGAAGGCGAGTGAAAATGATAATGTTAATAACAATAATAATGATAATACAATAATAGAACAACTGCCCCCCACCGCAGGATCCTCTCCGGGTAGTAATAAAAATAGTGATGATAAGAATAATGATAATAATAATAATAATAATAGAAGAACAAGAAGCTGATCCCAACCGCTCAACCCTCTCCGGGTCCACATTGCACTTTCTTTGTCTCTCTCTCTCTCTCTCTTTCTCTTTTCTTTCTCTCTCTCTCTCTCTCTCTCTCTCTCTCTCTCTCTCTCTCTCTCTCTCTCTCTCTCTCTCTCTCTCTGCCAGCCAGCTAGCCCGCTTGTTATTTTTGGTATGCGATTGAGCATGATGGTGGAAGGATAGGTATTGTTTGAAAGAATTTGAAACCTTGAGAGAGAGAGAGAGAGAGAGGAGAGAGAGAGAGAGAGAGAGAGAGAGAGAGAGAGAGACAGACAGACAGACAGACAGACAGACAGAGATACGGATACGGATGTTTTGTTCATATAGGCCCTAGCCCATAAGGAAGGGGGTAATGTGAACAAATCTTTTCGAAAAAGAAACAGGAACAAATCAATCAAATGTCCATCAAAGTGCAACAGGTAATCGACTAACTAAATATCAAACAGTACACAACAGTTAATTCTTAACTGCATACTATACTTCTAATCCTAAATGCCTTGTACAAGAAAACAGCAAAACGCTTTATGGCGGCTTCGTTTGTGGATGCCATGAGTAATGAAAGTCGAAGTAAGGAAAGATGCTTAGAATATTTTTCATCAATTAATTGATTCCTCAGATCATTCAAAATAGGACAGCAGAACACAAAGTGAACCTCATTTTCTTCGGCACTTTTACACAGCGGACAGAGAAGATCACATTTGCTATACTTCCTGTAACGATAATAATGAATAAAAAGTTCAAAAATACCTAATCTGAACTTTGTCATAATATACCTTAAATGATTGTCCATTTTAATTGATAGATATGATGGAACACACTGCATACATACTTCTGAACTGTCTGTAAAAAGCAAAACGGTCGCTTTCTTGAATATGACATGGCCATTCTTGCCATCTGCAATCGAGTAGTCTATTCCGAAATATCCAAAGGAAATCATCATCCATATTTCCGACCCCCTGTTGTAACCACACGAAACCAAAACCAATTTCATATAATTTAACCCTCACATTTGACACCCAGTTTACTCTTCCTCTCGCATCCAAATCATATAACATATTCTATGCTTTCCTTGGCAACCTTGAGATTTCCATTTGTGTTATTTTTAACCAATAATGTATACACTTGGTAGCAGAATTAACATGTATATATATATATATATATATATATATACATATGTATGTATCGGGAGAGAGAGAGAGAGAAGAGAGGAGAGAGAGAGAGAGAGACAGACAGACAGACAGACAGACAGACAGACAGACAGACCGTCAGACTGACTGACTGACAGAGACAGACAGACAGAGTGCACATGTGTCTCAAAGGACCATGAGTGGGAGGAAAATTTATTACGCTTTCTTAATTTGTCCCCCACCCCCACCCCCAATCTGTGGAATTTTGATGTACTCGAATCTTCACTGCTGTTGGAAGAAAGGAACCTCCTCTGTGTGTGAAAACAAATCTAGCTGAAAAATTTGGAGGAGACTAACACCTCATCGATGATAACTGGCATCCTTCTTGATATACTTCACAATAGCAGGTAAATCATAACATAATTGGCTGCCCTCCCCAGACAAGCAGCTAGAGGAGTCTGTCTGTATCAGGGACGATGTGTGTCGATGTGTTGCAGACCTGAGGAGGGACCTGCGTATCTCACATAGAAGCCGGAGACCACCATTTAATGATCAAAATGTTCTATATACATTCAAAAAGCAATTTTGTTTAATCTAACTTTTTTTTCTTTTTTGAGGGTGGCAGGGGAGGTTTGGGACAGATCCGTTTTGCAGCTTTTTTCAACATGAAGTCTTTTCTAATAAGCACACATCGATTGTGATATGATAACATGCATGATTAGGCGTTATGCGATTATCTGGGGTACAAAGAAACTGAAACAGCATGTGTATGTTAACCCCAGAATCGTGGCTGGTTGCAGGCAACCACTTTGCACTGTCTGGTACTAGAGCTGGCATCGGGAGGAGAGCTACAGACCTACATTCGCTGTCACAAAGATGGCCGACTTCCGGAGGACAAAGCCCGGCCTTTCGTCCGACAGCTGGTTTCTGCCCTCCATTACCTGCACGAACGGGGTGTGGCTCACAGGTAAGACTCACTGCATTAGTTATATCGCTACTCTATTCTCTGACTGCCTCCGTCTGTTCATCTGTCTGTGTTTGGCAGTATTGTCAAACTTGTTTTCTTCATCATCATCTTCTTCTATTTCTATTCATGTGTGTGTGTGTGTGTGTGTGTGTGTGTGTGTGTGTGTGTGTGTGTGTGCGCGTGCGCGCGCGCGCAAGCCTGAGTGTGTAGCTCTAAAACATAAGTGCATGTGCCTGCATGTTTGCATGAGTGCTCTCTCTCTCTCTCTCTCTCTCTCTCTCTCTCTCTCTCTCTCTCTCCCCCCTCTCACGAGTGTGTGTGTGTGTGTGTGTGTGTGTGTGCGTATGTGTGTGTGTGTGTGTGTGTGTGTGTGTGTGTGTGTGTGTGTGTGTGTGTGCGTGTGTGTGTGTGTTGCTGTAAAAAATTTGGAGGGGGGGGGGGGGGTTCTTGTTGTTTTATTATGGTTTACTTCAATAATCGTTTCATTGTGTCTTTCCAATCTTTAACGATTCATGCGATGTTTTATAACATATTCTCTCTCTCTTTCTCGCTCTCTCTCGCTCGCTCGCTCTC
This sequence comes from Conus canariensis, assembly GCA_033310375.1. NCBI lineage: Eukaryota > Metazoa > Mollusca > Gastropoda > Neogastropoda > Conidae > Conus > Conus canariensis. The sequence continues at coordinate 70,565,117 of CM065726.1, read as the reverse complement.
TCACACACACACACACACACACACACACACACACACACACACACACACACACAGAGTGACACACACACACATACACATACATACACACGCGCGCGCGCACGCTAAAACACACACACACACGCGCGCGCGCGCGCACACACACACACACACACACACACACACAATTTTTCTCTTTTTATCTGCCCTTCTGTTAATTTGTATTTTGCTTCATCATTGTGCATCCTGTGCCTATAACTGTGTCTTCGTTCATCTTGTTTTATTTCGAATTACAGTAAGTATCCCTTTTTCGTAATTGTGTTTACATCTTGTTGGTTATTTCATATTGGCTGTAAAATTCTTTAATGATTGAATTACTGTTAAGCTCCTTTAAATAGCACGGAGTCTGAGTAGAAGACTGTACCGCCTTTGGCAAACGCGGTCGTATGTTGAATTGTCCACAGTCTGGCTTGCTGTGTTCTTGGTATATATAGTGGTTTACTTGCTGTTTCTTATCCTCTATACTGCAGCCTCTTCTCCTTCCCACCGACCCCGCCCCCTCTACTGCTTCGTCAACACACTTCCCTTCTATAGAGAGAAGGGAAGGAGGGGAGAGTAAATGGTAAAGGCGTGAGGGTGGTGGTGGTGGTGGTCGTGGATAGACAAAGAGGTGAAAAACAGAAAACTGCAAATTTTCTTTTCTCTTGAGAAAGAGAAGAAAAGACAGAAAACTGCAACTTTTCTTTTCTCTCTGAGAAAAGAAATTTACAGTTTTCTGTCTTTTCTTCTCTTTGTTTATCCACCACCACCACCACCACCACCACCCTCACCCCTTCACCATGATTGTGTTCTTGTTGCAAAAAATATGATAATTCTATGCCACTCATTTTGGACCTAGTCAAATGAACAAGAACAAAAACGTCTGCCTGTCTCTGGCACGTGCTTTGGTGCGGCCCGTAATGGTGAGTGCCTGAAAAGGCTTCACTGGAAAGCACCCAAGCGGCGTCGGAAGGGAAATGAAAAGGACAACTCGGAAAACGGGTATGGAATGTCATGTTAACATCGGCACCCAGACCCGTCAGCCCGGTTGACTCTACCAGCGTGTTCCGGTGTTTCCGCCGCCTAGACTGGATTGGTGAGCGCTTTGTTTTCAACCTTGACCTAATAACAAATTGAAAAGGCGGGACGGGGGAAGAGGGGAGAGTGGTGACAGTGTTTTTTCTATGTATGTATGCATGTATGTATGTATGCATGTATGTATGTATGCGTGTGTGTGTGTGTGTGTGTGTGTGCGTGCGCGCGCGCGCGCGCGCGCGCGCGCGAGAGAGAGAGAGAGAGAGAGAGAGAGAGAGAGAGAGAGAGAGAGAGACAGAGATAGAGATGGGTTGGTGAGGTGAATCATATTCTCTCTCTCTCTCTCTCTCTCTCTCTCTCTCTGTGTGTGTGTGTGTGTGTGTGTGTGTGTGTGTGTGTGTGTGTGTGTGTCGGCGTTAAGAACAACTTCTGGGTTGGGTAAGCAAATGGATATTCTCTCTCACTCTTCTCTCTCTCTCTCTCTCTCTCTCTCTCTCTCTCTCTCTCTCTCTCTCTCTCTCTCTCTCTCTAAGCTTTAAGAACGGGTGGTGATTGTGAAGATAGTAGTTATATGTGGGGATGTGGGTAATGATAAAAATGATTGGAAAGGAATGGAAGTGATCAATGGATGAGGGGCTGTGGAAAGGAATGGAAGTGATCAATGGATGAGGGGCTATCGCTGTTGATAAAAAAAAAACAGAAAAGGAGAGGGTAAGGGGGGAGGGAATGCTCATATCTCTCATGTTTTATCTTCCTGCAACAGTCTTTCTATTTCATAGCCTATTCACATTTAAAAAGAAAGAAAGAAAACGCGTCCACATACACATTGAAAAAGAAAGGAAGAAAGCACGCGTGCACACACACACACACACACACACACACACACACACACACACACACACACACACGCTCAACATTTGTATATGGTCACACTTTCGGCTCCATTTAGAAAAAAAAGGATCCCTATGAAAGGTTTCTAAACATAAACTACGCTCGTTCAGAAGAGAGAAGCTGTTTCTCTCTCAGAGAGAGAGAGAGCGAGAGAGAGCGAGAGAGAGAGGAGCGAAGGGGGGGGGGGGGGGGGGGCGTAAGGACCATTTAATGACGGTTGGAAAGATAACCTTTACACCAGTACGCGAAGTTCTGTGGATGCGGTCAACGTACACTCATCGTCAATATTGGCCATCCCAACTTAGCTGGTTCCAGGGCCTTATTTCCTGTCCGCTATCAGTCAGTCAATAGCCACGTTATTATCTTACCCATCAGACTGCAGGCGTCACAACCCTCACCTGCCCTTATATTTCACACCCCAAGTAATGACATGCGCTGCCCCAACTACTAGGCCATAGCGTGAACTGACAAACCAACATGAGGCGCGCGCAACATACTAAATGGTGAGACTCCAGCCCAGCTTCTCAAGAGAGTAGCGGTCAGTCGGAGTTGTTGTCACAAAATATCATCTCCCCAGAGTCAGTCTGGCTTTAATGACGGCTGGTGCTGGCGCTGGCGGAGATAAAAGCTGACGGTGGCGCCACCTAGCGTTGCATCAGATAATGGGTTACACACATTGTATGACCTTCAGAGTGCCGCAGCCGACTTGATGCCTGCTTAATGTGAGTCATGTAGGAATTGGGAAGAAGTGGGGAAAGAATGAGCTGGTGTATATTTCATTGTTAGTTTCTTTTCCCTGGCATACTTTAAGAAATCCGTACTTTATCGAAGGATCCAGTCCATAAAGGAACATAGCTTTTACGATCCTAAACCAGACTGGCATTTTCAAAACATGTATTCAATTTGTAGATCTTGTTTTGGTTGTGCAAAATAATGATAATAATAGTGACATAATAATAAAAATGATAATGAGGACAATTTCTGTAGTGTCCATCCTAACAACATAGGGTACGGACTGCTTTATGAATGTTAATAAATCAATATCCAAAATGCACGCAGGACACACACACACACACACACACACACACACACACACACACACACACACACACACACACACACACGCAGAGGTTATGCGTGCGTGAGGCATAAACATGTGCGTGCACTTGCATGCACGTGCGCTCATACACACACACACACACACACACACACACACACGCACACACACACACACACACACACACACACGCACGCACACACGCACGCACACACATGCACACACACACACACACACACACACACACACACACACACACACACACACACACACGCACACACACATTTACATACACACCAGCCCACAGTGTCACATACATACACACACACTGTATAACACAGTGAACAATTCATTTTCAAAACTTTTTTTTTTATTGATTTATGATGCATACATCAACAAATTTTTAAACAGGACCAACAGCAAGCAATACCTTATGGTGTGCTTAGTGAAGAAAAATATTACAACAATAAACAGATTGGTGACTGCAGTTGTCAACATCAATACAATAAAGAGAGAGGGAGAAAAAAATGTTTAGTATTTGTAGTGTCATGTGCCTATGACCATGGCAATGAGGAGTGCGCGTACGTGTGACGTAATGAGTGTTGGCGCGAGACCTGGAATGGTGAGCCGCCAGTTTGATTTGTACACCTATCCGTTTTGATTTAATTATAGTTTTGAACTTTAACACTGTGAGTGTGACGTGCATTTTTAATGCGGGATGTGTACGTGACTCCCTCCGGGGATTGCAACCTTGCCGTGATCGGAGGGCTTGCGCGGTCCAGTTATCCCTTAGGCTCTGCTGGCGGGGGCATCCGTACTTGGATGGAAGGCATGTTTTTGGAAACGCTCCCAGAGGCCTGTATAGTCAAGTTGCTGACTGGCCTTAGCACAACGTGGTATTAGTCGATGCCCCTGGTAGGGTCTCCTATGTCAGACAGGTTAAGGGTGTGGGCCCTGACAAATAGTAACCTGCCTTTTCCTATTCTATCTCCTGCCTTTCTTCATGGGCCTTTTCTCTCATCGTCTCCCCTTCAAGCCTTCTTTTCCACATTCTTCTTTTCTCTGGTGTCTTCTTAAGATCCGCTGCGTTTGCCGTGTGATGCGACCTGTGATGGAAGGAAATGAGATCCTGGTGATTGAGAGAGCAGGTGCCTTCAACACATCTCTTTGGCTCGGACTTCTTTTATCTGGAGGTACACTCTGGCCCAGGTGTATAAATCGGCTACCCCTGCATGGGGCTGGGTCAAGACAGGCAGTTCCCTGGCTGGCCAAGGTAACCCCTGCAGTGCTCGACTCGGTGAATCCAGGAGTTGAGCATGATCAGGGGGGATAGGGTTGGTGGGCTTCTGTTTGTTGTATATCCCTCCTGAAGCCTGGAAAGGGTCAAGAGAGTGACTTCTTGGCCCTGGCCCCGTAGTTTGACTCCATGGTAGGTGGGTAAGGGAGAGACGAAACAACACAACAACAAAACGCTTCTTCAACAAGCATTCCTCCCCCCAAAAAACTCATAAAGTACATGTGAATTCAAGAAGGGTGTTCCAGGAATATGCGATGGACAGTGATTCAGAAATAGAAACGAGGAAAATCACAGGTTTTGGGGCTTCATGGTTGGTAGTTGAGGGAACAGAACAGGAGAAACCTATTTCTTTGTTGAGTCCATTTGCTGTTCAAAAGGCTTTTCAGGGGATTGCAGATGACCCTCAGTCAGTGAAGAGACCTCAGAATAGTTCTTTCCTTATCCAAAGCAAATCTAAGCGAGTCAGAACACCTGGTGAGTGCCACAAAACTAGTGGACAGAGAAATCAGGGTAACTCCCTTTAAACAGTTGAGCACGTCCGAGGGAGTCAGATGCTCGGATATCAGAGGCATCTTTGAGACTGAGATAAAAACAGAATGTATGTGAAGGTGTCCACAAAGGAACAGAAGAGTGCCCACCAACATCCTCTTTCTGACGTTTTGTACCCCATCAATACCACAAATAATCAAAATGGGTTATTTAAATATCCGCAGTCAACTTTAGATTCTGTATCCGATGCGGTGCGTCAAGTACCAGAAATTTGGTCACGTTAGAGATCGTTGTTCTGGGGAGGAGGCTGTAGTGTTTGCTGCAAAGTAACCCATGATGGGCCATGTAAAGATCCGGCCCGTTGTGCAAACTGCGATGACGACCACCCCTGTTCTTCATGCAGCTGCCGAGTTTGGATTCAGAAAGCAAACATTCAAAAAGTAAAAACTGAAAATGAAATTTCATTTTTCGAGGGATGGAAACAGGTCCTTGGCAGTCAGTCTACTTCAGTTTCTTCACACGCTTCAGCTGTGAAGAAAGTTTCTACGCATTCGTCTCCTGTCAAACTGATGCATTTGATTTCTCTAAACCAGTGCAGGATGAAGTGTCTTGCCCCAGTGGAGGCAAATCAACCACCGTCAACCCAAAGTGGCACTAAATCCGCCATTTTTCAGGCTGCCCAGCCGTCTAAACCATCCGCTCCTGCTCAAACTGATGCGTTCCATTTTGCTAAACAGTGCAAGTTGAAGTGTCTGGCCCTGGTGGAGGCAAATCAACCACCTCCCAACCCGAAGTGAGTGTTCCTGGCAGGGGCGCTAAATACGCCACTTTTCATACTGATCAACTGATGTGCAGGATGAAAAACAAAAGCTCTCCCGCCTCGGCATGCTGAGAGTAGTACCCGTGCAGGCACCAACAAAGTGTCAAGATGGTGGAGATAAAACGGCGATCTTCACCATCTCCAATACCTGAGATGTCTCCGCCTGTGGGCAAGTCTGCCAGTTGGTCTGGAGAGCCAAACAAACCGGTGCCTCTTCAAAATAAGTTTCCTCCAGTATACACGCATGACAACATGGAAATGAACTGATTTCTCTCCTGTTTGACCTCTGCAGCACGGTGCATTAGTCCATTGGAATATCCGTGGTTTAAACTCTGAGGACAAAGTTAAACTCTAACTTTGAGGAGCTGCAGCTTTTGTGCCAAACTCTTAAACCCCAGGTAGTAGCCCTTCAGGAAACAAAAATTCAAAGCCAGAAGACCTTCACTCTTTCCAGGTTCAAGATTCTTTCGAAACCTTCAAACCTTTCCACATTGGGATTAACGGGTGGTGTTGCCCTTCTTATTCAAAAAGCTTGACTGTTTTGCCCTGTTGCTCTTATTACCCCTCTTCTGGCAGTTGCTGCGAGAGTCACTCTCTATGAAACCATTACAGTTTGGCTCATTTTATCTACTACCTTCTGTCTCAGCTACTGTCAGGACCTTGTCAGTCTGTGGGCCGGAATAGCTCAGTTGGTAGAGCGCCGGACTTGTAATCTTGATGATCCTGAGTTTGCGGGTTCGAATCTCCGCTGGGCTGTTTTGATACAGGGGGATTTTTCCCTGGGAGTTAACATTGGTTCTGATTCTATTTCCCAAACAGTCCTTCGAATGAGACTAAAAACCAAGGTTCCGTCTGTGAACGCACGCATAAAATCTTGCACACTCGTAAAATTACCATCAGCAACGTTCGGAAGAGGCCAGTTTGGCCGTAGGTATGGATGACACGTTACACGTAGCATGCACCCAGCGTGAGAAATTGAAAGAATGAGGACAGTAAGGAAATTGAGTGAAATGTATTGACTGGATAACACGAGAAACGACAGAATGAAGTGCCGGCAGGCAGCTGTTCTGTCGGCAGTACCCAGGTAGGCAGCCTGTTGCGTACACGTGAGTGTGGATTGTCGATGCCCAGAACCTTTGGCAAGGCGCTCAACCCCCCCCCCCCCCCCCCAACCTATGTTTTTATCATTATCGAACCATTGTTACCATTGTTTGCTGTTGGGTGACTTTTCATAAACCCCTTTCATGTTAAAATCCGTAACAACTGAAAATGCCTGTATTCCACAACACCTTAATTATGAAAGGCCATTTAGCATCTTTTTGTTGCAAATATTTCAGAGGAAACTGACATTCTCCAAATTCAAGATCCAGCAGAATATCTAACTATTTGATTAAGTCTGCGAAAACCTGTATTCCGATGTCTTCCGATTAACTCCAAATGCCCAAAACACTTTGGTTTAATTCCTGACGGCCAATAAATCAGAAGAGAACTCAAACAGGCTACATATTGGGTGTTCCAAAGACCTTCAGCTCCCTACGCTCGAGCCCATCAAAAACTCCAAGCCAAAACGAGACACACTTTAAAGTCGGCAAACGTCAGTCTTGGAGAGACTTCTGTTCCAAGCTGACATCCAAAACATCAAAGTAAAAAGTCTGGAAAGACAATCAAAGGGAAGAACACCAACCCAACAATTCATCACCTGAAATTTGCCGATGCTCTGATAACTGACAGACAAGCTATTGCCAACCTGTTGGCCTCCACCATTAAACAAGACTTGTCCTCCTCAAATTAATCTGCTGTCTTGTTTTGAAACAAACAACAGAAAGAAAAGATCTTCATACAACTTCACTTCAGACGACTCTGAAGTGCACAACGTACCATTTTCAATTGTTGAACTGAAATCAGCTCTGCAAACCTGCAACGAGTCTGCTCCTGGCTTGGATGATATTCATTATCAGCTTTTGAAACATCTCCCATAGAGCTCTCTTCAGACCCTTCTAAAAGTCTACTACGAAAGCTGGACCGCAGGGATCTTTCTGCCCTCCTGGCGAAAAGCCCTGATCATTCCAGTTCCTAAGCCTGGGAAAGACCTTACCAACTCTTCAAAGTATCATCCAGTTGCTGTGATCAACTGCCTCTGCAAGCTAATGGAAAAGATGGTCAACTCCCGTCTGATGTGGGAGCCGGAAACCGATGGCCTGTTAGCCAATGAACAGTGCAGGTTCCAGAAGTAGCACTCCACATTTGACCATTTAGTTCATCTTGAAACCACCATCCGCAGCACCGTCATTTAATAAACATGTAGTTGCTATCTTTTTTGATCTGGAGAGAGCCTGTGATATAACTTGGAGATATGGAATTCTTATGGATCTTCATAAACTTGGTTTTCGTGGTCATGTGCCTTTCTTTATTCAAAACGTTCAGGCTGATCGGCAGTTCCAAGACCGTATTGGCACCACGGTGTCTGACATCCATGGGTAGGAGTTGAGTGTATCTCAAGGGAGCATTCTTTCTCCTGCTCTGTTCAGTATCAAGACTAACGAGATTATCAATTCAGTAAACCGGGGTTCCGATTCCTCTCTGTTTGTTGATGACTTCGCACTATAAGCAGTTGGGTTCTGTTATGTCAGCGTACAGCGTCAACTCCAACTTTGTGTGGATAAAAGTCGACAGTGGGCCAAGGAAAACGGATTTGCCTTTTCAACACACACATTCTACCCATTTTCAAAATTTTCCTCAGTTCTTTGCCGATCCAGAAACACGTTTGGACAAATCCACCATACCAGAGGCCAAATATCTGGGAGTAATTATTGTTACTTTTTTAATCAAAAACTGAACTTAAAAAAAAAGTCACATCCAATACTTAAAAACTGCGTGTCAGAAAGCACTGAACTTTCTGAAAGTTGTGACACACGCGGATTGGGGCGCTGATAAGAAAACTCTGCTTCATCTTTTTACGGTTTTGATCCGCTTCAAACTGAACTATGGGTGTGTAAACAAATCTTAAATAAATGTTAGCGAACCGCCAAGAGAAACGGGACAAACGAGTCACAAGACAAAACACGACGCGTTTCGACCTCTTAGGTCTTCTTCAGGCAAGACACAAACAAATAGGACAATGAAAAGGAACGAGTTTGTCACTTAGCTTGATCTCTTCAGCGCAAGGTAGGCGTTGAATGAAAAGGAGGCTGTTAGAAGGGAGATAATGTGTGAGTCAAGGTAGTAATGACGATAATTGTATTACTGATACAAATACTAATAAAGGTGTGTGTGTGTTTCGTGTGTGTGTGTGTGTGTGAGTGTGAGTGTGTGTGTGTGTCAGAAAGGAGAGTGGTGTTATTATTATTAGTATTAATACCACACACACACACACACACACACACACGCACGCACGCACGCACGCACGCACACACGCACACACACACACACACACACACACATGTATCTATTTGTATTTTCTTTATTTCATTTTATTCATTTATTTAATCAATATGCCTTTTGCTACAACTTAATAACTGTTACTAATGTTATATTTACTACTATCATTAATATACTTATTATCCTTTATAATATTTCTGACATTCAAGTTTACCACTTTTCCAGCCTCCTATAGCATCACTATCATTACTGTATAGTTACAATCACAATTATTAAGAAAACTATTGATATGCATATAATTATTAATATACCTATTAGATTCCATCCTTCCCATAATTTATACCTTCTATCTCCTTTCTGTTCTTCCTTTCCTCCCCTCTCCCTCCTCCCCTTGGTTGTTGTTGTAGCTGTTGTTGTTGTGTGTGTATTTAATCCCCTTATTATTAGTATTAATACCTTTAGTATCATTACTATTATTGAAATTGTTGATGTTTTAAATTATTATTTCTATTTATTCATACTATTATCTTATTATTTTTCAATTATTTATTTATTATTAGTAGTATTTTTTATTATTTTTTTTTTTCTATATTTCTATTTTTCCCCACAATTTATATTTCATTTATTCTATTTATTTTATTTATTATGATTATTTTAAATATGTATTTCCTAAATATATTTCTGTATCATGCTTTTATTACCATTACCTTCACAATAGTTGTTAGCAGCATCAGCAGTAATACTATTGTTAGTATTGATCTTACCACCACTAACATCGCCACTAAGACTGTTGCCACAGCAACCATGCTGTTTAAGAATCCTCAAACCCACTCTCCTTTCTCCCATACTACTACTGCTATTGCCTTATTATCGCGATAAGTAGTAGTAATCCTGTCTTAATTTATTATTTCAATATTTTGACCTTTATTAGTATTCGTATTAGTAATATAATTATCATCATTACTTCCTTGACTCACACGTTTTCATTCAACGCCTACCTTGCGCTGAAGAGATCAAGCTAAGTGACAAACTCGTTCGTTTTCATTATCCTATTTGTTTGTGTCTTGCCTGAAGAAGACCTAAGAGGTCGAAACGCGTCGTGTGTTGTCTTGTGACTCGTTTGTCCACGTTTCTCTTGGCGGTTCGCTAACATTTATTTAAGATTTGTTTAGATTTCCGCCTGCAGTCGTCTCTCTTTGCAACTAGATCTATGGGTGTGTAGTTTACGCCTTGGTCTCAAACCTGGAAAGTCTAGATCCCATCCACAATGAAGGTGTCTGGGGGCATTCTGCACAACCCCTGTTTATAGTCTGTACGCTGAGGCAGGAGAACCATCCCTCTTGAACCGTCGCCTGAAACTTACCTTGAACTACTGTTTGAATCTCTCTTCTGAGCCCCCAAAACCTTGCATATGACTGTGCTTTTTTACCCCAAGTTTCAGAAAATATTTGATGACCACCCCAGGTCCGTTCCACTCCTGGGAATTCGTATTCTTCCCCATTTGAACAATGCAGATATAGACCTTGGAGTCGTGTGTGATTTATCCAAGTTTCCTGATGACTCACCATAGACTTTCTTCACTCTGGAGATCCAGTCTTATTTAGCGTCGTATCGCAAAGATACCACTAGCTCCTCGGCGTACAAGTCCTTTTTGCCGAACTGTATTCGAAGTTTTCATCCTTCAGAAGAATTTTCACCAACGGTCTCAAATCTGGGGAGGGGGTTGTGTCTGCTATGCTTTGTGTACAGGTCCTTCTCAGAGATGTTCTAAACACATTCTCACTGACAGCTCTGTTAAAGACCAATCTGTCGCCCTTGCCCAATTTGTCGCCCGGCGACAGATTGGGCCTCAACACCAGGACCAATCTGTCGCCCATTCTAAGTTTTTGAGGGCGACAGGTTGGGTCGCACCAATCTGTCGCCCCTTGACCAATTTGTCGCCAACTTACCTTGCTCTCAATAAGTTGATGTTGGGCCACAGTTTCTCTCATTCCCACACTTTCTCTCACTTTAGGAGAAAGTGTGGTGGCTCATTTTCTCTCACTTAAAAAGAAAGTGCGGGATTGAGAGAAAGTGTGGTCCTTCCCCTTTCGCACTTTCTCCCATGTGAGAGAAAGTATGGAGCTGTTACGGCATACTTTGTCGCCCCTGCACACTTTGTCGTCGGCGACAAACTGTGCTGCATGCTTTGTCGCCGACGACAAAGTGTGCTGCACAGTTTGTCGTCCCAGCCATGACAAATATCGACAAGTTTGCACACTTTGTCGCCCTTGCACACTTTGTCGTCACTTTTCATATGTGACATTGCTGCACACTTTGTCGCCCCTCGAAAGAAAAAAAACTTCAGATCTGAAGTCAATCGTGTACACTGGACTTAGACTATTTTTTTTTTTTTTTTTTATAAATCCCAGTTATAAGACCGTACATTACAATCTACACGGAAAAATTCTGTGTGCGTGCGTGCGTGCGCGCGCGCGCGCGTGTATGTGTGTGTAAAAGATATGTTCCACACGCTACAGACGAAACAACTGTGATGATCTTCTCTGAAATGTAGGACATATGTTTGCTGTGGGTCAGGGACGATGACGACATTTTCATTTTATTTACTTATTTGTTTATTTATTTGTCACAGAATAACCGTCAATAATGGTTATAACGGCAAATAACTGTTTTTTTCTTCTTTCAAAAGCTACTTGACCGATTGTAAAGCGGTTTGGACGAATTTGTGTCAAATCAAGGCCTTCCTTCAGATACTGGGATATAATTGTTACAATTCTTTAAAATAACTGTTAAAAACTGTTGAAATATCAGGAAAATATGTTTCACTCTTTTCACAGAAAACTGATCGTTCTGAAAATTGGTAGGTATGTTAAATATGGTTAAGACTGATGCTGACATTTTATTTTTCAACGATCTTCGCCGGCTTCCACCGTGACGACCATAAATGTTTCTTCTCTCTCCATTATTGAATATCTTAGAATCTACTTGACTGAGTTTTTAAGCGATTTTTGAGAGATTGTGGCAAAGCAAAGAGCTCTTGATACAAATATGGATACGGGCCTATATTTGTGACAGTTAGAAAACGTTGCTATTCAAGATCAACTGGGAGTACAATCATATGCTTTGCATCTTGTTATAATTATTTCCCTTGTTATAGATCTGTTCCCCTCTATTTGATTAAGTGCCTATTTTAACCAATTTAAAACAGCCCCCCCCAAAAAAAAAAAAAAAAAAAAAATCACATCTTGTGATTAATCTGAGTTTTCGTGTGTGCAGTGTTTGTCGTTGGCAAGCGTATGAGTGAAAAAGATTAATGTGATTATATTATCGGTGGGTAAAGAAAAGTTACTATTTTTCGCCAGAGTATTTGAGTGTGGCTCTTTTGTCTTTGACAGGCTTCCTGCAGTTCCTACATCCAACTTGTCCATGTTGAGTGTAGATACCACAAAACTAGATTTAATGAAACTGGGAGTACAAAAATGAGGCCCTTGTGTGGCATTAACTGAATTGAATGCTTCTAGTGTAAACTCAGGCGCTCGAAATGGGGTTTATTTGTCTGGGAACATAAAATTGACTACATTTTAGGATAGAGATTTAAAGACAGAAATAATAATAGGTTAGACGAAAAAAAGAACTTTGCATTCAAACACACTAAACAGAAGAAAGAAAAATCTAGGGTACAAGTTAAAAAAAAAACAAGGGAAACATTCTTTCTCCAGATCGTTTTATTCAATTTGTCATCAACAGGGAAGCACAGGCGTATTTAAACATCCAATCATTGTTCAAAGAAAGCTAGAATGTAACAAAAGGAGAACAAAAAACAAAAAGAAAAAAAGATGATTCAAATGTGAAGCTTTAAACAGCTACAGCAGACAATGCTTTTCTTCCCAATAAAAAATAGTTTACATTTAAATTTCTTGCATTTGTCTCATTCAAAATCATGTCAGATCCAGCGTTATGCACATTTTATAATAAACGATGAAATGTTAACGCGTTTGCAATCAAAGAACTTTTACTGTTTTCAAGTTTAGTTATACCAGAACCTCCTATACCACATCCAACAACAATGTAGAACTACACAATCTACAACATACGGCTGTTTTGAATTTCAGGCAAACGCACAGTGCCAGTATGTGATTTGACACGACTAGAATAAAAATACTGTCAAGTTCAGTACTGTAATTTTCAGCGTTTTCTAAATTTACACACCCAGACAGCAATTCAGCCGTAGATAAATTTCTTCTTTTAAGAATATAACAAAAATTCGACAAAATTAAGTAATGATGATAAAGAGAGTGACATGAAAAAATAAAAAAAGACCATGAAACACTACTCATTGTCACACATATATTCTACAAAAATCAAACCGTTGTCACATGAACAACACCCCATGTAAAACAATGCAATTGTTTTAAAAAGAAACTTGTTATCGTCAAATCGAAAATCAAAGTGTTCTAAAACGTAACACCATATACATGCAACCTGCAAGTGTACTTTCTGGCTTTTTTCCAGGTCTTTGATTCTCCATTTACACAATCAGAGTAGTCACCTGTGAGTGATGAATTTTTGTAGTTGTGTTATTGCTGTATGTTTTACACGAGTGTGTATGTACCATGTGAACAGAGGTCTGTGGTCTAAGTTCGAAAAACAGTTTGAAAAGTCTTGAAATATGAAGTCACTTATACGATTTATACTCATTCAAAATTCTCATTCAAAACGGTGAACACGGAACTGCCAGATGAATCACTTTTAAATGTTGAACACATTAACATATTACTGAGCACACAATTTGGCACACAGATTTTCAACAAGCAAACAAAAAATAATAAAACGCTGTCACATGAACAATATCGAGTGTCAAATTCAGCTGGATGTATACTGTGCACAATTATCAAAAACAAATTACAGAGTACAAACCGTAACAGCGAAACTTAACAAAAATATCATTACCGTCACATCGACAATGAAAATGTCAAACGCAACATCGTAGCCATATTACACATTAAGGCCCATTTCTTTTCCTACCAGCCAGTCTTTAAATGCAAACTTGTGAGGAACTGCAAATCTTTGATTTGCTCACATTATACATAAAAGAAACAGTCTTTCAAAATGACAATTGAAAAGAGAACTGTGATTGCACTTTCGTACAACCTTCTGCTGTGGCTGTGAGAAGACGATTTCAGAAACTGATCAGTACCTCTGATTTGTCCAAATGCCAGTGATATAAAAGTTTCTGAAATCGTCTTCCCCCAACCAGAGCCAAGTGTTGTACCACTGTCTATTATTTACAATCCGCCTGATTTCCAAGGCAAGACCGCTTGCTCGTCGTGCTGCACGTATCAGTCTTCTAATACTGACGGGATTTGGAACGTTGGGGATAACAGAGAAGTCAGTGTGCAGTCTGGGTAAAGGGATTCTGGAAAGTATCAGCCTGAAAAATGTGTTCACATTTTGCAGCGTGTATCTGAAGCTTGGATCCATTCGGACTGAATGGTGGATTATCAAAGCCTGGATTTCTTGAGGCAAAAACTCGCGACTATCGAAAGGGACTGTAGGAGTCGGAGTGCCGTTGTCGTTGTTGTCAGGGACATCGTCATTGACTGTAGGAGTCGCAGTGCCGTTGTTGTTGTCAGGGACATTGGCATTGACTGTAGAGTCGCAATGCCGTTGTCGTTGTGTCAGCATTGACTGTAGGAGTCGCAGTGCCGTTGTCGTTGTTGTCAGGGACATCTGCATTGGCTGCAGGAGTCGCAGTGCCGTTGTTGTTGTTACCAGGGACTTTGGCATTGACTGTAGGAGTCGCAGTGCCGTTGTCGTCAGTACCAATACATTGCAAAATCAGTGGAAGTCGTACTTCCCTGGGAACACCAATACTTGTGTAATGTTCAGGGTAATAACCCAGGGTCAGAGTGAAAATAACAGGATGGTATGGTCCTTGGTCTGGGGTGATGAGAGTAGAATAATCAGGGCCATTTCCTGATACCACCAATATTTGAACATGGTAGACGGCTGAGAGCGCGGACAAAGTCAGGTGGTCGCCGTACGTACCGTCTTGTCATGTCCATGACATAATCATGAACGTTTCCGTCAATGAATGGGCTGTATGTGTCCATGTTGTCGATGATATGGTTTACAGCGTCCCTTCGGAGAGCTTCTGCAGTTCTGTTGACTCCAAACAGGGAAAGCTGATGGCCAATAGCCTCAAATTGACAGTTACCAGGACTATCTGTTGGATCTAGGACCACTTCAATGTTCATGGCCTCCAGGTTTTTGATTCTGTCAGAATGATTCAAGGGAATGGAATACTTCTGTCTGTGTTCTTCTGTATTGAGCGCTGTTTCCATTTTTTTCCTGGCATCTCTTTTCCTTCTTCGTTCCTTTGTCGCTGTTGTGCTTGTCACATCAGTGACTGATATCCACTGACTCACCATTTCTCCGGCTGGTTTGTGGTATTGAATCTTGTATTTATTTCGAGCCAAAGATCGCTCAGTGACCCTGCCTCTACAGACCTTCGATAGGGAACACGTATCCTACTGGTGGATTTTTGGGGGGTACCGGATCAGAACCTCTTCGCCAAGACTGTACAGGGATGGACACTGGCGATGTGATGCGATGCTTTTCTTTGCTGCTTTTTCAGAGGCTTCTCTTACTTTGTTTATCAGTGATTCTGATCTGCTGAAATATACCTCAGACGGGCATTTTTTTGGCCAGTACATCTTTGGGTGTGTCATTGATGGATTTTTGAATGAGGTGCAAATTCTTTGCCCAATTGAATCCTCCTTTGCAAGCTGTCATGAATGAAATTTTCTTTCGGATCTCCCGATGTGATCGCTCACATTTGCCTTGAGACTGTGGGTACTGTGGGTGATACGCACTACTCCTGATGGTTCTGACATTTTTGGAATGCAACAGTCGTTCCGTCTCCCCCTTGAATTCCGTGCCCTGATCGAACTGAACACAAGTAGGAACTCCGTGTCCTGAGAAAATTTCATTCAGTGTTCTTGCTACAGTCCTACTAATTTTGCTTGCAAGTGGTCTCAGGATCAGAAAACGAGAGAATGTGTCCAGAACTGACAGAATGTACTGCTGCGGTTTTCCGTTGTGAAGGACCAGCTCATTTCTCATGTCAATTAAATCAAGCTGCCAGCGTTCATTTACTGCAGTGGTCATGACTGGTTTGGGGGGGACTGTGTTTGTGAACCTTGCATTTCTTTCTTGGTATCTTTTTGACACACCAAGAACTGTTCGTACTTTTGTGTACGAAACACCAGCAAATTTCTCTGTGACTTGCTTCCAAACTGTTCTAGACCCAGATCCGAGATTTTCATCAAATCTATGTTTTACTGTCTGTGGTGCCTCACTTTCAATCAGAACTGGTTTTCCTCTGAAATGTACATTTCCTTCTACCAAAGAAAAGTCATGTTTGCGTCTTTCATACTGCCTCACAGTACTTTTTTTCCACAGCAGTGCGGTTTTTCTTTGGAACTTTGAACTTTCCTTTCAGAAGACGTCGAAGTGTGAAATACTTATCTTTGGAAACGGATTGCAAGTATCCTCTGGCGCTAGGGCAGCTGTCTTCCTGGTCGACTTGCTTTGCTTGATCCATTTTCTCATTCGATCTGGAACACACACACATACTACTACTCCTCCTCCTACTGCTACTGGTAATAATAATGATAATAATATGTGGAGGGATCTATTGTTTCCTCAGAGAAACCAATCAGATATTTCTCCCCTGTGAACATGGTGTCCTTAAGATTTATGGATTGTAGGAGCGAGAGAGTGAAGGGTGAACAGACAAACACACAGACGCATAGACAGGCGGACAGATAGACAGATATGTAGGTATGTAGACAGGCAGGCCGGCAGGCAGCCAAGCAGGTAGGTAGATAGGAAGACAGACAGAAGACCAGACAGAGAAACAGATATATATATAATATATATATATATATATATATATATATATATATATATAGATAGATAGACAGACAGATAGAGATAGATAGATAGACATACAGACAGACAGGCAGGCAGGCAGGCAGATAGGCAGACATACAGACAGACAGATAGGCAGATAGACAGACAGATAGATAGATCGATAGATAGATTGATAGAGAGACAGACAGACAGACAGAAAGATAGGTAGGTAGGTAGGTAGGTGGTGGGTGGGTAGGTAGTTAGGTAGGTAGACACATAGATTAATACGGGGCGCTGGGTGGGTTTAGGTCAACGAACTGTCTGGAAAACTCTTACCTGCAACAGGTCTCTGACGAAATCAACAGTTGCTCAGAAGCTCCTGTCCTCCAATGTGAAAATTCAGACCTTTTATAGGAGGACATATCCGGTCGATTCTTTCCAACTGCCCGACAAAGTATGCCGACAAAGATCGCCCGACAAAGTATGCCGACAAAGATCGCCCGACAAAGTATGCCGACAAAGATCGCCCGACAAAGTATGCCGACAAAGATCGCCCGACAAAGTATGCCGACAAAGAGCGCCCGACAACGTATGCCGACAAAGATCGCCCGACAAAGTATGCCGACAAAAATCGCCGCACTTGTTAGGAAAATTTAATTTTCTTGCATGTCATCGTCAGGGTGTGGGGCCACACTTTCTCCCAACCCCACACTTTCTCCACCCACACTTTCTCCAACCACACTTTCTCCCAATCCCACACTTTCTCCCAACCCCAACCCCAACCACTTTCTCCCACCCCACACTTTCTCCCAACCCCACACTTTCTCCCACCCCCCACACTTTCTCCCAACCCCACACTTTCTCCCAACCCCACACTTTCTCCCAACCCACAACTTTCTCCCAACCCCACACTTTCTCCCAGCCCCACACTTTCTCCCACCCACACTTTCTCCCAGCCCCCACACCTTTCTCCCAATCCCACACTTTCTCCCAGCCCCCACTTTCTCCCAACCCCACACTTTCTCCCAGCCCCACACTTTCTCCACCCAACTTTCCCCCACACTTTCTCCCAACCCCACACTTTCTCCCAACCCCACACTTTCTCCCAGCCCCACACTTTCTCCCAACCCCACACTTTCTCCCAGCCCCACACTTTCTCCCAACCCCACACTTTCTCCCAGCCCACACACTTTCTCCCAACCCCACACTTTCTCCCAGCCCCACACTTTCTCCCAACCCCA
>CM065726.1:70509477-70544477 GCA_033310375.1 Conus canariensis | reverse complement strand
GAAAAGTAGGCAAACACACAAGAAATATAGCTTATGTTATTTTGGTAAGTTTATAGGACATGGTATTAAACATTGGCCATAAACGTTACCTGTCCAATACTCTCCCTATCGAATGGGGTGACCACGAAGTAGTTCAATTTATTGTAAAATCCAAATGTTCACTACTTAGGCTGCGTATGCTCGAATGGTAATTTTATAATATTCACAACCTAGAGAACTACTGGTCAGTGCCAAAACCAATGGTCAGCTTCATGAAAATTTCACGTTTTCATTATTTCACTGCATATTGGTGTGTTATAAACGCTTCTGTACAGTTTACAATATAGATGTCCGGTGGTCAGCAAGACCGACCAGTGGTCAGTTTCATGTAAATTTAATACTTTCCTGAGTTCACTCCATATTGATATGTTTAATGCTTTCTTTTTTTTTTTAATGCAGAAGACCAGTGGTCTGCAAGAAAGACTAGTGGTCAGTTTTATGTCAATTTCATATTTTCACTATCTCATTCTGTATTGTTGTGTTATAGGGTGTATATGGTTCTTAAAACGTAGTATGACTAGTGGTTAGCAACAATGACCAGTGACCAGTTTGGAAAACGTAATTGCTTACTGTTTATTATATGAATATTTCTGTGTTTCTTGCAATTTAGATGACTAGTGGTCAGTGACAATGACCAGTGATCAGTTTGATGCCAATTCCATATTTAAAAAAAATGTTTGTCAGACAGAGTGTTGTTGCAGTGGTTAGTGACAATGACCAGTGATCAGTTTGATGCCAATTCCATATTAAAAAAAATGTTTGACAGACAGAATATTGTTGTAGTATGGGCGTTTCTCTGCTCCTTACAACGCAGATGACCGGTAATCAGCAAGAATGACCAGTTTTCATTGTGATGTAAATTCCATGTTTTCTCTATTTGATTGCATATTAATGTGTGATGAGCATTTTGTTTCTACCTTTCTAATGAAAGGTCGTTGACCTGTGGTCACTTTGATGCAGTATCTATCTATCTATATTTTTTAATATGTACGTCTCCTCTTAATATGATGTAGGTCAAAATTGGTTGTATAGATTCTGTATCAAAGAGATTATGAACACCACTGAACTGACCATGTACAGTAAAACCCGGTTAATTGAAAGAGCCTTTGAACGACCTATGGACTTTTAATTATCCGAATTTGAAATTATCCGCGTGTTGAGTTAATCTAAATTTTTGCCCAATCTAAAACAAACTCAAAATAAACCTAACAAATTGAAATTAACTGAGCAAGTCAAGGAGTAGTCCCAAAGAATTTCAGTTAACTGCGCTTTGTTGCAGCATTGGCATTACTAGGAACCGAAAAGGACGAGAGAGAGAGAGAGAGAGAGAGAGAGAGAGAGAGAGAGAGAGAGAGAGAGATCTTGACCTTGACCCCAAAAGGCACATCTACAGTACCTAGCCTACATGTACGCCAAGTTTCACGTTCATGTCTTTATTCCTTCATGGTGATATGCTCTTTGCAAACCCACACACATACATACACAACAAGCAACTTACACAACAAAAACACTATCACTCCACTCCGTAAACTCCGCGGGTGATAACTACAATCTACTGCACATAAGTCGACATGCTGGGGGAAATGGATTATACGTTGACTTGTGCGTTGACTTATCCATCGGTCGGAAAACTCGACTTTTCAGAAAATAACATCAACTTATTCATTATTCTGATGCCTCGACTGCTCAGAAAAAAATATCGATTTGTCGGTCAGATGACTTTATATTGTCGACTCCACATAAGTCCACCTCCAGATTAATTGACCCAAAGGCTTGGTTCTATTTACAAGCCGCCTTTATCTCTGTAAAAAAAATCAGATAGATCGCTCTTGGATAAATCAACACTTTGGATAAATCGACCCTATAAACGTAAACTCTTCTTCCATAAGCAACTATCATCGCACACACACACACACACACACACACACACACACACACACACCATAATCATATTTTTTTGAGTGCAGAAGACTGAAAACCTATTTACCACTTTTTTTCAGAAAAGACTTTGAAGTTTTACGAAACCCCTTTTGATGTGTGACATTGTTTTAGGACATGTTCAATGTTCCATTTTTACTTTTCTTGAATGGTGGTCTCTTTTTCTTTTCATGTTGAAATGTATTTTCACGTCATTTTTGTTATTGACGTGGGCCTGTATTCACATGGGATAGCATGGGGCCAATAGACTTTAACAGGATTTTTGGAAGAGCCTCTACGCTGGCATGGTGCCAATTCTCATGCTATCTTAATGTGAATACAGACTGAGTGTTTTTATATTGTTTTATTTCTAGTTTTTTCTAGACTAAGAAAACATGTGCGAGACGTGCCTGCCAGAAGTGACTATCACAAAAGGAATTGATACAATAAACTCTCACACCAAATTAGAAGAGAACTGGCCCCAATACCCTGGAGTTACAGGGGCCGCGATTCTTTATTACCCCTCCACAGGAGTAGAAACACTTCAACTTCAAAAGTAGTTCGCTGTGACGCTGTGTTTTTCTATCCACTCAAATATTCCCTCTTCAATCATGATGTCTTCCCTATAAGGTCTAGCCCATCAAAATATGCAACACCTGGGCCCAATCTGTCGCCGGGCGACAGATTGGTCGTGGTGTTGAAGACCAATCTGTTGCCGGGGCGACAGATTGGTCCTGGTTTGAAGACCAATCTGTCGCCGGGCGACAAATTGGGCAGGGGCGACAGATTGGTCGTTAACACAGCTCCATCTACACTGCTGAGTTGACAGCCTTGGTCCTGACTCTTGAAGTGGTCTCAAAATCAAAACATAAAGATATCCTCATTTTGTCAGACTCCCTTTCTGCTTTGGAGGCCATTGCCAACCGTAACCTCAAACAACCTCAACTGCTGAAATCATTCGAACTGTACACCTATCTGAAATCAGATGGATACAACATTGTTTTGCTTGGGTTCCAGCCATATGGGCATTGGAGGCAACGAGTTAGTTGATCAATTTGCCACAAAGGAAGAGTTGAGCAGATTGTCTTTTCCTCACGCTGATCTGAAACCCAAAGCCCAGGCTACATCAAAGACCTCTGGCAAAAGGAATGAAACTCACAGACAGATAATAAACTATTCAAAATCCGCCCAAACCCGAAAGAGTTTTCACCATGTTCCCAAGGAGGCCGTAAAGAAGAAACAGTCCTGTGCCTTTTGCACACAGGCCACTCCTTTTACATCCAGTCGTATCTTTTAAAAGGTGAAGAAGCTCCGCAGTGCATTCCATGTCATGTACCACTCACAGTGAAACATATTCTTTAAGTGTTGGGACTTGCATGATTTGCAGCAGACTCCTTGAAAACCTTGTTAGAGATGTCCCGCCCGATGTGATCTTTGAATTTCTGAGAGATGAACATTTTTCATTTGTCCTAATGGTTTACAGAAGAAATATTTTTAACAACATCTCTGGTGAGTTTTTAGGTGTATTTCAAAGGGTTCTGTGAATGAGTTTTTTTAAGGACTTGTGAGTTGACTTGAACGCAGTGACAGCCCTGATATGGCCCTTTGCAGTTTGCTGGGCTAAAAGGAACATTACCTTATCGTGCATGTGACTGACTGACTGGCCGCACTGCAAACGCTACAAACTGGCGACGAGAGAAAACCAAGTAATTTTTGTGATATTCAACTCAAATGATGAACATAGGTCACGTGCCAGTGCCAGAGCCGTTTGATCCGAAGGAAGACACATGGCAAGTGTCTGTGCGTTGGTAGCATTGGAAACGTTGTTTCGACTACTACTTAGTTGCAAGAGGAGACCTTGCAGACTCTATCATCATGTGTCTGGCCAAAGTATGAGCTTACAGACATGTTTTAAACTCCTGGTGGAGTAAGTTTTGAGTCTAACTAATCTTACAGATTTCATAAACCAACTCGCAAATCGTGTGGATGAAAATTATAAACACGGCTTTCAGTTGTTTCCAGATATTAGGGAGTTGTCTATTTTACTCTTTGCAGACGACGTTGCCTTGTTGTCGACCACACCAAGCAGCCATCAAAGTCAATTGAATCTCTTAAAGACTAGTTGTGATCATATGAAATAAAGCGCAGACATTGACAAGACTATGGTATTTTTTAGGAAAATCCGAACAATGGTTGTACGATGGAACCATATGGGATGTGGTAACCATTGACTGCTATTTGGGATTCAGTTTTACAACTACGAGCAGCGCTAAAATGAATACGTTGCATTTAGTTACAAAAAGACTTCACATCTGTGTAAAGTCTGTCAAAAAGATACAAAATGACAGCGAACACTTTCTTTAGAATTTTTTTTTCATATTAAGATACAACAAAGACTATTGCACTTGTCTGAGCTATGCGGGCTGAACAAACTTGGTGTGACGAGATGAGTATGTGTTAGGTTGGTCCTCTAGGGAAGGACTTGGAATAATTTCTCGATGAGAATTATCTTAGCATTTCACCTACACCCTCTCTCTTACTAGTGGTGGAAGGAGCAACTTTCCGGTACTAGTCATCAAAGAAATTTTAATTTTATTCCGGGACTGGGTAAAATACTTGACAGTGGTTCTGAGATAATTTTCCTTAGGCCTGTACTCTTATAAGTACTTATAGCTCCGAGAGACAGAATTGAAGAGAGAAGTTCAAACATTCAACATTTGATTGAACAACAGAGAACTGACACAAGTTAAGTGCACTTTCACACATCAACTTTTATTGCTTACACATAGGTAAGTATGGGCATGTCAAGTTCATAGGCTAGGGTTTAGTTCTCATTGGACTACCACAATGAGGGGCCCTCCCTCACTCCTACTTTACTCGCTTGCACTCAGTGCAGAAAGCTTAAGTTGGCATACAGGGGGTCTGTCTAAGTTACACTGAATGTATCCAAAGAGGTACTCATAGACAGGGTCCCCCTGTCTCATCATAAAGTGAGGGCAAGGGTCTGATGGATTTGAGTCCAGGTGGTAAGCTAACTTAGCTTTGCTTCAGAGAGGATAGTTGATCTCTCCTGTGGTTGGTGACTGCCCCACTGGTGTAGAGTGGTTGTCTGGTGTCGCCCTGGTGTTGGGCGAAGTCCCAGCTTCTGGTCCAGCCGCAATGTGTAGCGTGACCAGGATAGCATGACCAGGATCCCAGTTCTGTGATAAAGAGAACTTGGTCTGTAGGTGAGAATCTGATGGCTGGTTTGTCGAGTGCACACATTTACCCTGGTATACTCATAGCACAGGTGTGAGACTCAGCCAACAAAGTTTTCTCTATGATAGAGTTTCTGCTATAACTATTAATCTCCACTTTTGTTTAAAGACTAAGTTAAGCTTACAAAAGGGTAGGAGACAGTAATACTATGTTACATAGTTTCAGTCAAACAACTCTTCCATGTTTCTTATGAATTAAATCACACTGACTTGGGCTACACTGAGTCCAAGTACACATGTGGTGTAGACTTAAAGTCATACACTACAAATCATTTCAACAAACACCAGTATTTATAAGTCAGAGTAGCAGTTCTTCACCTAGCATAGGCATACTGTTTTTCCTGATAAAAATTAATCAATGAATTATTTTCTTAATAGACAGAATTGCCTACTGGCAAAAGTCAGGGTGAACACAAAGAACAGTGATCAGATAGTTAACAAAGAATCATAACCACTGGGAGAGAGCTTTTGCCATATGATGGCAAGCCAACTCTTACACAGAATAATCATTCATCAGTTTGATACATGTTGGTATGCATTTGTACAAAGTTACAATGTTAACACACACAGCATACATAAAATCCATACATAGATTCAAAAATGTAAAACAGAATTCCAACTCACTTTTCCTGGGTATGAACAGTGAATGACTGGAGATCAAAGAGTTTACCCGGATCTTCCTAGGCCTTCTCTAGTTGTCTCTTTGTCTTCTTCTGGTCTGGTCCACAAGGCAGTCTTGAGGGGTCAGTGAAATTGCACCCCGTGTGTCTGGTATATATGAATTCTAATTGCCGGATTCGATTTTGACAACCTGTCACTCACACATCAGGGGTGAGAGGGGGAGGGATCTAGTCTTATCACCAGTCACCTCGGAAACCGTTTGATTCTAATCGGCATAGCTCACTGACAACGCGGCCAGTTTAATTTATGCTTCCGTATAGACACATACTCTCGTGGAGCGATCAGCCAGCGCACGGACTGTAGATATGCAGGGGGGGAGGGGTGTGGTGGTGGAGAGCACGGCAGTGGCGTCGCGCCTTTGTTTCACGGGATGGGGGGGTGGGGTGTGAAGCTAGCATCGGGAAGGGGGGGGGGGGAAGGGCTTGCCATAATGCAAATGAAATAATGCTGCTCAGAGTGGGGAAGGAGAGTAGAGGGGGGGGGGGGGGGAGGGTCAACAAGAACGAAAGGCGTCACGCGTTTGCCATGAAGCAAGTTTTTTCCTTTGTTCTAGTTCGTGTCAGCTGTGCAGGGGGTGGGGGGTGGGGGGGGGGGTTGAGAGAGGAGAGTGGGCATAGATTTGAAATCTATTTTTTGGTTTGGGGTTTTAGTGGGACCGATCGGATGGTTTTGTCAAGCTTTTCATCACATAGGTCCCCCCGAAAAAAGATTCTCTCAGGAGAAGCTCCTACTTGACAATCCATTCCGATTGTGTCCATTAGCGTTTGGCACTAGCTCTGGAGTCACCAAGACACCGATGGAGCCTCGGAATACATTATTGGGCTCCGGTTGGCCTGCGTCTGGATTGTCCGGCTGGCCTGGGGATGAATCACCCCTTTGGCTGGATGACCAGTGTTGGCACAGGGGGCAGGAATCGACTTATTTCTGTATGTCCTCTGCCATCCCCGGCCAATAATACTGATTCATCACCCATTGCACTGTCTGCCCTACATGGATATGTCCTGGCGAACAGAGTGTATGTCCCACTTCCATTACTCAGGTCCGGTATGGTGCCAGGACCACAAGTTGTGAGTGATCTTTAAATAAAGACTACGATACAAAAGAGCGTTCCACCTAAAGAATTCACCTTTGTGAGTGGGGTGACGGGTGTGGCGCTGCCTCTTGGAGCATGCAGCTAATGTTGGGTCAGTTCGCTGAGCTGCTTTCATCTCCTTTTTAGGAGGTTGGAATTGCTTTAGGGTCTTCACCTGCAGTGTGGATACAATAACAGGTTTGGACGGGTTCCCGAGAGTGACATAATGGCCTCCAAGTAGGAGATCATGGATTGGATTGTCCATGACGGCTGCCTTGATCTGTCCCTTGACGTACCTACTGTCAACCATAATTGTGGCGACATGTAAGGTAGCAGGTGGCAAAGTTAGGTCAGTCCCTTGTAAAGGCACTATCTCCTCGGTAATAGCAGCTGGCTCCACAAGGGAAGCTCTTACTACTGCATCGTATGACAATCCTGTGTCATACAAACATGTGGCAGGTTTGTTATTTACTAACACCTGCTCGCTGATGGGTGGTGCAGTGATGTTATGTACCATAGATGGTGTGTCACTGCTTTTGGGTGTAGACACTACCTGGTACGCAGCAATTGTTTGGAGTCTTGGTCCAAAGAATTTTCTGCACTCTGCAGTGTTGTGAGAAGTCATTTTACAGTGCGCGCAGTAACGCTTCTGTGCACTGTTTTGACTCACAGGGACTGAGTTACCACTGTGTGGTTTACCAGTTTGTGGTTTCTCACTTTGTGGTGGTTTCCCACTCAGTGGTGGGTTTAGTTTTGAGATTGCTGTGACTGTGGGGGGTTCGAATCCTGGCTTGGCTTGTCACGCATCTTTTTGTGTGCATTGGCTTCATCATGGGTGGTGGTGTATCTGTCAGCTAGCTTGATCAGGTCAGCTAGTGAGGTAGCACCTTGTTCCGCCGTGAAAGTTTGCAGGTCAGTGGACATTGTGTCACGCAGCTGCTCACAGAGGATGAGCTCAGTTAGACCATCAAAAGTCTGTGCTTGGTTTGACAGGGTCAACCATTTTTGGAGATAAGTTAACCTATCTGTGAACTGGCCATATGTTTCTCCCCTGCTACGCAGCGAGTTTCGAAATTTCTTTCGGTATGCTTCAGCTGTCAGTTCATAACGGGTGAGTAGGGCTTGTTTAAGAGCATCATAATCAGTTACTTTGTTTGGGGGTAACTTGGCATACACATCATAAGCAACACCTCTGAGACCTTGGGCTAGTTTGATGTTATGTTTTTCCGGGTCTAGGCCAAATTCATTTGCCAATCTTTCAAACCGGTCTAAGTATGCGTCAATACTCTCTGTGGTCTCATTAAATGGATCCAAAGAAAATGACATTGCTGGAATTTGGATGGGAGGCTGTGAATGTTGACTGGCCGTGTCTGAAGAGCTATCATTCTCAGCAGATTTCTCAGTCTTTCTGAGCGCAAGTTCATGTTCCCGGGCTTTATCGCGCTCGGCCTGTTCAAACTCTCTTAATTTCTCACGCTCTGCCTGTTCAGCCTCTCTTATTTTCTCATGCTCTGCCTGTTCTGTCTCTCTTATTTTCTCACGCTCTGCCTGTTCTGTCTCTCTTATTTTGTTTCACTCTTCAGCTTCACGGGCTTCTTTTGCAGCTTCATGCTGTCTAATCTTTTCACGCTCTTCTGCAGCCTTTTTGGATTCCTTTTCGTACTGGGTAGTCACAAACGTGACTAACTCTTGCCCAGAGAGGCCTAAGGATTCTCCCCACTCCTTGATCTCCCGTCTAAGCTTCACTGATTCAGCCATGATAATGAACTGTTATACAATTCTAAACAATCAAAGATCACTTCTTAGCAATCAAATATCCACCGAGTACAACAAAAGCAAATAATCACACAAAGTAAATATCAAAATGAATTGATTATAACATCAACCACATGCACTCTTATTATTTGTCATGCAACCTAAACATTCACACAACAAACATAAAAAAAATTTTCCTCCTGGACTCAACTCAATCAGCCTATTTGCTCTGAATTCTGCTCTTTGTCCAAATTTTTGGACTAGCCAAAGGAAATAAAATTTTGAGTGAATTGTATTTTACAATCCGAATTGTATTTTACAATCCCGGACGAGCTCCCACTTCGATGTGACGAGATGAGTATGTGTTAGGTGGGTCCTCTAGGGGAAGGACTTGGAATAATTTCTCGATGAGAATTATCTTAGCATTTCACCTACACCCTCTCTCTTACTAGTGGTGGAAGGAGCAACTTTCCAGTACTAGTCATCGAAGAAATTTTAATTTTATTCCAGGACTGGGTAAAATACTCGACACTGTGGCTCTGAGATAATTTTCCTTAGGCCTGTACTCTTATAAGTACTTATAGCTCTGAGAGACACAATTGAAGAGAGAAGTTCAAACATTCAACATTTGATTGAACAACAGAGAACTGACACAAGTTAAGTGCACTTTCACACATCAACTTTTATTGCTTACACATAGGTAAGTATGGGCATGTCAAGTTCATAGGCTAGGGTTTAGTTCTCATTGGACTACCACAATGAGGGACCCTCCCTCACTCCTACTTTACTCGCTTGCACTCAGTGCAGAAAGCTTAAGTTGGCATACAGGGGGTCTGTCTAAGTTACACTGAATGTATCCAAAGAGGTACTCATAGACAGGGTCTCCCTGTCTCATCATAAAGTGAGGGCAAGGGTCTGATGGATTTGAGTCCAGGTGGTAAGCTAACTTAGCTTTGCTTCAGAGAGGATAGTTGATCTCTCCTGTGGTTGGTGACTGCCCCACTGGTGTAGAGTGGTTGTCTGGTGTCGCCCTGGTGTTGGGCAAAGTCCCAGCTTCTGGTCCAGCCGCAATGTGTAGCATGACCAGGATAGCGTGACCAGGATCCCAGTTCTGCGATAAAGAGAACTTGGTCTGTAGGTGAGAATCTGATGGCTGGTTTGTCGAGTGCACACATTTACCCTGGTTTACTTTCAGCACAGGTGTGAGACTCAGTCAGCAAAGTTTTCTCTATGGTAGAGTTTCTGCTATAACTATTAATCTCCACTTTTGTTTAAAGACTAAGTTAAGCTTACAAAAGGGTAGGAGACAGTAATACTATGTTACATAGTTTCAGTCAAACAACTCTTCCATGTTTCTTATGAATTAAATCACACTGACTTGGGCTACACTGAGTCCAAGTACACATGTGGTGTAGACTTAAAGTCATACACTACAAATCATTTCAACAAACACCAGTATTTATAAGTCAGAGTAGCAGTTCTTCACCTAGCATAGGCATACTGTTTTTCCTGATAAAAATTAATCAATGAATTATTTTCTTAATAGACAGAATTGCCTACTGGCAAAAGTCAGGGTGAACACAAAGAACAGTGATCAGATAGTTAACAAAGAATCATAACCACTGGGAGAGAGCTTTTGCCATATGATGGCAAGCCAACTCTTACACAGAATAATCATTCATCAGTTTGATACATGTTGGTATGCATTTGTACAAAGTTACAATGTTAACGCACACAGCATACATAAAATCCATACATAGATTCAAAAATGTAAAACAGAATTCCAACTCACTTTTCCTGGGTATGAACAGTGAATGACTGGAGATCAAAGAGTTTACCCGGATCTTCCTAGGCCTTCTCTAGTTGTCTCTTTGTCTTCCTCTGGTCTGGTCCACAAGGCAGTCTTGAGGGGTCAGTGAAATTGCACTCCGTGTGTCTGGTATATATGAATTCTAATTGCCGGATTTGATTTTGACAACCTGTCACTCACACATCAGGGATGAGAGGGGGAGGGATCTAGTCTTATCACCAGTCACCTCGGAAACCGTTTGATTCTAATCGGCATAGCTCACTGACAACGCGGCCAGTTTAATTTATGCTTCCGTATAGACACATACTCTCGTGGAGCGATCAGCCAGCGCACGGACTGTAGATATGCAGGGGGGGAGGGGTGTGGTGGTGGAGAGCACGGCAGTGGCGTCGCGCCTTTGTTTCACGGGATGGGGGGGTGGGGTGTGAAGCTAGCATCGGGAAGGGGGGGGGGGGGAAGGGCTTGCCATAATGCAAATGAAATAATGCTGCTCAGAGTGGGGAAGGAGAGTAGAGGGGGGGGGGGGGGGGGGAGGGTCAACAAGAACGAAAGGCGTCACGCGTTTGCCATGAAGCAAGTTTTTTCCTTTGTTCTAGTTCGTGTCAGCTGTGCAGGGGGTGGGGGGTGGGGGGGGGGGGGTTGAGAGAGGAGAGTGGGCATAGATTTGAAATCTATTTTTTGGTTTGGGGTTTTAGTGGGACCGATCGGATGGTTTTGTCAAGCTTTTCATCACATAGGTCCCCCCGAAAAAAGATTCTCTCAGGAGAAGCTCCTACTTGACAATCCATTCCGATTGTGTCCATTAGCGTTTGGCACTAGCTCTGGAGTCACCAAGACACCGATGGAGCCTCGGAATACATTATTGGGCTCCGGTTGGCCTGCGTCTGGATTGTCCGGCTGGCCTGGGGATGAATCACCCCTTTGGCTGGATGACCAGTGTTGGCACAGGGGGCAGGAATCGACTTATTTCTGTATGTCCTCTGCCATCCCCGGCCAATAATACTGATTCATCACCCATTGCACTGTCTGCCCTACATGGATATGTCCTGGCGAACAGAGTGTATGTCCCACTTCCATTACTCAGGTCCGGTATGGTGCCAGGACCACAAGTTGTGAGTGATCTTTAAATAAAGACTACGATACAAAAGAGCGTTCCACCTAAAGAATTCACCTTTGTGAGTGGGGTGACGGGTGTGGCGCTGCCTCTTGGAGCATGCAGCTAATGTTGGGTCAGTTCGCTGAGCTGCTTTCATCTCCTTTTTAGGAGGTTGGAATTGCTTTAGGGTCTTCACCTGCAGTGTGGATACAATAACAGGTTTGGACGGGTTCCCGAGAGTGACATAATGGCCTCCAAGTAGGAGATCATGGATCGGATTGTCCATGACGGCTGCCTTGATCTGTCCCTTGACGTACCTACTGTCAACCATAATTGTGGCGACATGTAAGGTAGCAGGTGGCAAAGTTAGGTCAGTCCCTTGTAAAGGCACTATCTCCTCGGTAATAGCAGCTGGCTCCACAAGGGAAGCTCTTACTACTGCATCGTATGACAATCCTGTGTCATACAAACATGTGGCAGGTTTGTTATTTACTAACACCTGCTCGCTGATGGGTGGTGCAGTGATGTTATGTACCATAGATGGTGTGTCACTGCTTTTGGGTGTAGACACTACCTGGTACGCAGCAATTGTTTGGAGTCTTGGTCCAAAGAATTTTCTGCACTCTGCAGTGTTGTGAGAAGTCATTTTACAGTGCGCGCAGTAACGCTTCTGTGCACTGTTTTGACTCACAGGGACTGAGTTACCACTGTGTGGTTTACCAGTTTGTGGTTTCTCACTTTGTGGTGGTTTCCCACTCAGTGGTGGGTTTAGTTTTGAGATTGCTGTGACTGTGGGGGGTTCGAATCCTGGCTTGGCTTGTCACGCATCTTTTTGTGTGCATTGGCTTCATCATGGGTGGTGGTGTATCTGTCAGCTAGCTTGATCAGGTCAGCTAGTGAGGTAGCACCTTGTTCCGCCGTGAAAGTTTGCAGGTCAGTGGACATTGTGTCACGCAGCTGCTCACAGAGGATGAGCTCAGTTAGACCATCAAAAGTCTGTGCTTGGTTTGACAGGGTCAACCATTTTTGGAGATAAGTTAACCTATCTGTGAACTGGCCATATGTTTCTCCCCTGCTACGCAGCGAGTTTCGAAATTTCTTTCGGTATGCTTCAGCTGTCAGTTCATAACGGGTGAGTAGGGCTTGTTTAAGAGCATCATAATC
Source organism: Conus canariensis (assembly GCA_033310375.1). Classification (NCBI taxonomy): domain Eukaryota; kingdom Metazoa; phylum Mollusca; class Gastropoda; order Neogastropoda; family Conidae; genus Conus; species Conus canariensis. The sequence continues at coordinate 70,531,686 of CM065726.1, read as the reverse complement.
AGTTACTTTGTTTGGGGTAACTTGGCATACACATCATAAGCAACACCTCTGAGACCTTGGGCTAGTTTGATGTTATGTTTTTCCGGGTCTAGGCCAAATTCATTTGCCAATCTTTCAAACCGGTCTAAGTATGCGTCAATACTCTCTGTGGTCTCATTAAATGGATCCAAAGAAAATGACATTGCTGGAATTTGGATGGGAGGCTGTGAATGTTGACTGGCCGTGTCTGAAGAGCTATCATTCTCAGCAGATTTCTCAGTCTTTCTGAGCGCAAGTTCGTGTTCCCGGGCTTTATCGCGCTCGGCCTGTTCAAACTCTCTTAATTTCTCACGCTCTGCCTGTTCAGCCTCTCTTATTTTCTCATGCTCTGCCTGTTCTGTCTCTCTTATTTTCTCACGCTCTGCCTGTTCTGTCTCTCTTATTTTGTTTCACTCTTCAGCTTCACGGGCTTCTTTTGCAGCTTCATGCTGTCTAATCTTTTCACGCTCTTCTGCAGCCTTTTTGGATTCCTTTTCGTACTGGGTAGTCACAAACGTGACTAACTCTTGCCCAGAGAGGCCTAAGGATTCTCCCCACTCCTTGATCTCCCGTCTAAGCTTCACTGATTCAGCCATGATAATGAACTGTTATACAATTCTAAACAATCAAAGATCACTTCTTAGCAATCAAATATCCACCGAGTACAACAAAAGCAAATAATCACACAAAGTAAATATCAAAATGAATTGATTATAACATCAACCACATGCACTCTTATTATTTGTCATGCAACCTAAACATTCACACAACAAACATAAAAAAAATTTTCCTCCTGGACTCAACTCAATCAGCCTATTTGCTCTGAATTCTGCTCTTTGTCCAAATTTTTGGACTAGCCAAAGGAAATAAAATTTTGAGTGAATTGTATTTTACAATCCGAATTGTATTTTACAATCCCGGACGAGCTCCCACTTCGATGTGACGAGATGAGTATGTGTTAGGTGGGTCCTCTAGGGGAAGGACTTGGAATAATTTCTCGATGAGAATTATCTTAGCATTTCACCTACACCCTCTCTCTTACTAGTGGTGGAAGGAGCAACTTTCCAGTACTAGTCATCGAAGAAATTTTAATTTTATTCCAGGACTGGGTAAAATACTCGACACTGTGGCTCTGAGATAATTTTCCTTAGGCCTGTACTCTTATAAGTACTTATAGCTCTGAGAGACACAATTGAAGAGAGAAGTTCAAACATTCAACATTTGATTGAACAACAGAGAACTGACACAAGTTAAGTGCACTTTCACACATCAACTTTTATTGCTTACACATAGGTAAGTATGGGCATGTCAAGTTCATAGGCTAGGGTTTAGTTCTCATTGGACTACCACAATGAGGGACCCTCCCTCACTCCTACTTTACTCGCTTGCACTCAGTGCAGAAAGCTTAAGTTGGCATACAGGGGGTCTGTCTAAGTTACACTGAATGTATCCAAAGAGGTACTCATAGACAGGGTCTCCCTGTCTCATCATAAAGTGAGGGCAAGGGTCTGATGGATTTGAGTCCAGGTGGTAAGCTAACTTAGCTTTGCTTCAGAGAGGATAGTTGATCTCTCCTGTGGTTGGTGACTGCCCCACTGGTGTAGAGTGGTTGTCTGGTGTCGCCCTGGTGTTGGGCAAAGTCCCAGCTTCTGGTCCAGCCGCAATGTGTAGCATGACCAGGATAGCGTGACCAGGATCCCAGTTCTGCGATAAAGAGAACTTGGTCTGTAGGTGAGAATCTGATGGCTGGTTTGTCGAGTGCACACATTTACCCTGGTTTACTTTCAGCACAGGTGTGAGACTCAGTCAGCAAAGTTTTCTCTATGGTAGAGTTTCTGCTATAACTATTAATCTCCACTTTTGTTTAAAGACTAAGTTAAGCTTACAAAAGGGTAGGAGACAGTAATACTATGTTACATAGTTTCAGTCAAACAACTCTTCCATGTTTCTTATGAATTAAATCACACTGACTTGGGCTACACTGAGTCCAAGTACACATGTGGTGTAGACTTAAAGTCATACACTACAAATCATTTCAACAAACACCAGTATTTATAAGTCAGAGTAGCAGTTCTTCACCTAGCATAGGCATACTGTTTTTCCTGATAAAAATTAATCAATGAATTATTTTCTTAATAGACAGAATTGCCTACTGGCAAAAGTCAGGGTGAACACAAAGAACAGTGATCAGATAGTTAACAAAGAATCATAACCACTGGGAGAGAGCTTTTGCCATATGATGGCAAGCCAACTCTTACACAGAATAATCATTCATCAGTTTGATACATGTTGGTATGCATTTGTACAAAGTTACAATGTTAACGCACACAGCATACATAAAATCCATACATAGATTCAAAAATATAAAACAGAATTCCAACTCACTTTTCCTGGGTATGAACAGTGAATGACTGGAGATCAAAGAGTTTATCCGGATCTTCCTAGGCCTTCTCTAGTTGTCTCTTTGTCTTCCTCTGGTCTGGTCCACAAGGCAGTCTTGAGGGGTCAGTGAAATTGCACCCCGTGTGTGTGGTATATATGAATTCTAATTGCCGGATTCGATTTTGACAACCTGTCACTCACACATCAGGGATGAGAGGGGGAGGGAATCTAGTCTTATCACCAGTCGCCTCGGAAACCGTTTGATCCTAATCGGCATAGCTCACTGAGAGAGGAGAGTGGGCATAGATTTGAAATCTTTTTTTGGTTTGGGGTTTTAGTGGGACCGATCGGATGGTTTCGTCACACTTGGTCACAAGAAAAAAGTACGCTTTTAGCATATAAACGATTCTTGGGTGTTTCTGTAAAAAAGCAAACGAACAACACACACACACACACACACACACACACACACACACACACACAGAGCAAATAAAATGGCTTAGGTAGGCCTGGCCAAATATCTGTTGTATGTGAATACATATGTAACATGTCTACGATACTGATTTAGCTGTTACCAATGGCTATTGAAATGACACCTCGTAAAGTTATCAAATGCGCTTGGAACGTGATTCATGCTGGGTCTCAAAATCAGAGATATTGTATATAGCTGGATTCGATATTGTTTGATTAAAACATAACGTTGGAGATGTGAAAATGATGTTAAGTTTATTCAGACAGTGTTATTGGCATGTTCGTTCAAAAATGGATTGGAACTATAGGAGACCGTAATAACTAAAAAAACAAACAAACTATTGATTGTTTAAGATTATTAAAAGAAATAATAAAATTTGAACATGAATGCTTATCCCTTTCGTGTTGCAGTTGCATAGGTGAGATTCAGTGTCCTTCTACTTAATGATACTGTATACTTTGATAGCGCATTAGTAAGAAATAGGGCATATCCATTTTCCTGGGATCAAGTTGAGAATGAACAGCATTTCTTGCTTAAGTGTTCTGTCGCTGAAGAGAAGGACATGGAATTTTCCAAAGATTCGACTAGTGTTCCCTTTTATTTGCTACTTAAAGGAGCCAATATTACTCGTAGACATAATGTATCAAGATGTGTGTTTCATGCAATCAACAGACGGAAGCTAAGTTTTAGGTCATAATATCACATTGAGAGATACGTTATCAAAAAAAACTGATTCTGTCATTTGTATACATCTGTAATTGCGACATTCTGTTTAAATTAACGGTGTATCATTATTATTGTTGTTCTTATCATTATCATTATCGTTATTTTTATTTTAAAATGTTGACATCGTTACAAAACATCACTCCTTTCCTAACGCTTGCATTATGGCCTAAGAATGATGTACAACGTTCTGAGTTCTCTCTTTCTCCCTCCCTCGCTCCCTCCTCTCTCTCTCTCTCTCTCTCTCTCTCTCTCTCTCTCTCGATTCTGTATTAAATAATTATGGCAAACAGATGTTAAATATGTGTACTGCATTTGATTTGTGCATTCTAAGTGTAGTGTGTCATGGCGACCAACAAGGTTGCTACACGTACATAGACACTGGATGCAGTGTAAATAGTTATTTTGTTATGGCATGTGAATTGTATGTATTGTTGTGTGATTCATGCGAGTTACGAGTGTCTGAGAGATTTGTTTCCGATCATATGCCTGTGGAACTTCATTTTAGTTACTGTAGTGACAATGTCATGTCGGAGACAAATCCTCCTGTCAACAGTTTCACGTTGGAAAGATTTATGTGGAATGAAGATCATGCTGATGTGTTCATAAATAACCTTGTTTCGCAACAGATTCATGAGAAAATTAATTATGCAGTCGCTCTCATTGATGTCAATATGAATGAAGCCTTAAATATTTTCAATACCTGTATCTAAGATGCTGCCGAGTGTATGGAAACAGAAATAAGAAGTAATAATGATATGAAGCCCCCAAAACTGGTTTGATACTGAATGTCATAAAAATAAAATAAAAGTTCAAAATTTACCAAAGAAATTTAAACGTACATGCGACGACCAAGATCTAATTATTATTGTAGGGCTCAAAGGGGGTATAAACATTTGCAAGGGATAAAAAGGAAGCAATTTAAGAAAACTTTACTTACAGGACTAATTGCCTTTATAGAAAATCAGAAGGAATATTGGAAGAACGTACATCGGGTTTCATTAAAAAGAAGACAACCAACAAACAGTGTTAGTATGGCTACCTGGTATGAGCATTTCACGACACTTTTAATTAAAGATGTAGAACATGATCGTGAATTTCAGTGGGATGAAGATCAAGGAGAGGATGATTATTTAAACCGTCCAAATTCGAAAGAGGAGGTAATACTTGCGTTAAGAAAAATTAAAAACCGTAAAGCTGCTGGGCTAGAAGGTATAATTGGTGAATTGCTAAAGTATGCATGAAAACAGATGCAATTTTGAACTTCTGGTTACCTTCTTTAATTCTTTGTTTAATAAGGGAAATTAACCTGAATATTGGACTGAATGTATTGTTCTACCACTGTACAAAAAAGGCGACGTGAATAATCCTAACAATTACAGAGGGATTTCTTTAAGTGAGACGAGTAGCAAATTGTGTAGCACAAATTTCAATCACAGGCTAAAGGAATGGATTGAAGAAAATAATATTACTGGTGAATGTAAAGCAGGATTTAAGCGCAAATATACAACTGTTGATCATATGTTTACTTTGATGGCCTTTGTGCGAAAACAGCTTTCTTTAAATCGGAAGTTGTATGTTGGCTTTATAGATTTTGAAAAGGCATGTGATTCTGTGAATAGAACTATTCTTTGGCTTATTCTGTCAAAAGCTGGCGTTCATGGTAAGTTGTTCAGCTGTATAATAAGCATGTATTCCTGTGTAAAATCTTAAGTTCGGTGTGGGGTTAACATGACTGACTATATTCAATGTACCTCTGATGTAAAACAAGGGGATGTGTGTGGTCCTATTTTGCTCTCACTTTTCATTAAGGAGTTGACTTTAGAAGTTATTAAAAATGGAAAACATGGTACATAGTTTACTTGTGATGTTCTAGAGTTTGTTGTTTTTACTTCTTTTGGCTGATGACGTTGTTTTGATGTCTGAAACTGTCATAGGCTTGCAGATTCAACTGAATAGTTTATTCCGATCATCAACGTCACTTCAATTAAAAGGAAAAATGTCAAAAAGCAATATTATCGTGTTTAGAAAGGGTGGATATTTAGGAATTAGAGAAAGGTGGAAATGGAGTGTTGATACCTGTAGTGAACATATATAAATATTTGAGAATATATTTTCAACGAAATATTCTTCACTTTTGCATGCAAAGATCTTGTACATAGAGCCAAGCATTATGCAACAGCTATCAAAATGAGAAAGCATATCTTTGAAACTATTTATAAAGTTGTTCGAATCTCATGTACAGCCCATCACACTGTATGGAACTGAACTTTAGAGCCTTTATAATTCTGCTGCTTATTGTGAAAAGGTACATTTAATTTCGTTAGAAGAAATTTTTACGAGTGAGCATGCGAACACCTAGATGACGTAAACAGGTATCAACTATATTTCAGTTCTGCTACCAAGCGTGTACTTAATTGGTTGAAAATGACACAAATGGAAATTTCAATGTTACCTAGGAAAGCATATGATATGTTATATGATTTACATGCGAGAGGAAGAGTAAATTGGGTTTCAAATGTGAGGATTAAATTATTGAAGCTGGCTTTGGTTTTGTGTGGTTTACAGCAGGGTGTCGGAGATATAAATGAATTCCTTCGAATATTTCGGAATAGACTGATCGATTGCAGATGGAAAGAATGGTCATGTCATGTTCAGGAAAGCGACCGCTTGCTTTGTACAGACAGTTTAAACGTATACATTATGTTCCTGCTTATCTATCAATTAAAATGGACAGTCATTTAAGGTATATCATGACAAAGTTCAGACTAGTTATTTCTGATCTTTGTATTTATTATTATCGTTATAGGAAGCATAGCAAATGTGATCTTCTCTGTCTGCTATGTAAAGTGCTGAAGAAAATGAGGTTCACTTTGTGTTCTGTTGTCCTATATTGAATGATCTGAGGAATCAGTTAATCCATCAAAAATATTATAAGCAACCTTCTTTATTTCGACTTTTATTACTCGTGGCATCCACGAACGAAACTGCCATGAATCGTTTTGCTGTTTTCTTGTACAAGGCATTTAGGATTCGAGATATAGTATGTAGGTAAGAATTAATTGCGTACTGTTAGATGTTTAGTTGTTTGGTTTAGCTGTTGCACATTGATGAATATTTGATTGACCTGTTCTTGCTTCTTTTTGAAAAGATTTGTTACCCCACATTACCCCATTCATTGTGGGCCATGGCCTATATGAATAAAACATCCGTATCTCTCTCTGTCTCTCTAACACAAGGTGTTCAAATTAGGAAATCAAAATCTTCTCTTTCTCCCCCCTCCCTCCCCCTGTGTGTGTGTGTGTGTGTGTGTGTGTGTGTGTGTGTGTGTGTGTGTGTGTGTGTGTTTGACTGTGTCCACTGGGGAACGATTTCCTTTCCAGCCAGAAAGAAGCAGGAAGCCGGAAGGTAGAAGGCACATGAGTAGTCTTCCAATAGATATTTCTTTCATTTCTTAAACACGTCAAGTTCAGATGTCGTGTTTTTTATTTGTTATTTTGTATAAAGACAGTAATGTTTTTGGCTGTCCTGAGTTTTCTGATCTGTGATATCACACCGCAAATTGTTTAATGGCATCATCTGGTTAGTTCGTTAACCACCTTCACCCACTAAGAGATATCGAGCACTGGCACTTGAACAGTTATGACATTACCTTTTGCAAACAGCTAGTCCGTGCTGATCACAAACCGTCCTCTGTTGCACATTTATACACAGACACACCCGGGCACATGAACACGTGCACACATGCAAACACACAGAGTGAGCATTAACATTGATTGATGCCAGTGCTTATCGACGAAGACAACCTGTGGTGGGAGAGAAAGAAAGACTCCAAAGATCGATTCCAATGAGTGGCTTCGTATTAAAGGCCAAGGACAGCGGGGGAGGACACTCTGTCTGTCCGTCTGCTCTCGACTCGCCCTTACCCTACCCCCCTTCCTCCATCCTTTTGTGCGTGTGTGCCCAATGAGGCAGACTTTCACGTTGTCACCGATCGGCGGTACTAAACCAGTATGTCCATGTGGTTAGAGTGGTGAGGATTCAAGATATAGAGCGTGCATGTATGCGTGCTTGTGTGTGTGCTTGTGTGTGTGTGTGTGTGTGTGTGTGTGTGTGTGTGTGTGTGTGCACGCGCGCGCGCGGGGTAAGACTGGGGTTTAGTTAGTTGGGGTTAGGCTAAGTTCCTCGGGGCTAGGTAGTAAGGTTAGGCTAGGTAGGGGGGCAGGTGAAGTAGGACATACAGTATTTTTGCCTTCCAGTCTTCATTTATTGAGGGAGTGGTAGGAGGAGGTTGGTTTCGTTCCCGATTGTTACCCTTTTGTTACTTTGGTTCTACACCAGAGAAGGCGGGGCAGGATATCGGCTGTTGTTGTGTTGTCAAGTCTGTGAGTTGTTGTGGTAAATTGTCGTGTTGTTGCACGAGCAACAACTAGTCCGTTGGTCAGGCGTGTCAGCTCTGCGGAGGGATACACTGCTCTGACCAATCGTTGTTTTGTGTGGTGAGTAGAGTTCGCTTGATTCCGACCAGGGCGGAATGCGTTGGGGTAGCTTCACTTCGTCCCTGGTGTTCGTCGGAGTGGACGTACGCCTTGTAGGTGCGGCGGCAGCGCCGGTAGTTTTTGAAGAGTGACTTCGAGTCATATAGTTAGTGCCAGGTCCTCGTCGGGTTTGGGTGCCCTTGGCCTGTGCTGAGTCGGTGTCGTCCTTGTTGGCAGCCACTGTCAGCCAGTTGCAGAACTGGTGTGGTTGATCGTCTGTATGTCCAGTTGTGTCAGCAGGTATCCTGTTCCGTCCTGAGGCTGGGGCCAGATCACCGCAGTCTACTGCCGCGTGCTGGCAGGTGAGCGGCGCTTTCCAGTGCCTGTTGTTTTCCCGGGAGAGGGAGACCACCCAGGCCGTCTGCCTTCTGTGGGGCAGCTCTCCTCCAGCTACCGGTGCTCTTCCGGGAGTTCTCCGGCGCTGGTTCCTCGTCCCTGTTCAGGCGACCTGTGAGAGGGCGCTGCACCAGGCCTTTTTTCACCTTGGTGTCCGGCGGGACCTTCAGAGGAGGAGGCGTCCTACGAGCCCCGGACCCGTCGAGAGGGCGTCTGGTGTGTGTACGTTGGGTGTCGTGCCCATCGCAGGGAGGAATCAAGACTGCGGGAAGCCACGGTCAGCGCCAGGGTGCAGAGTCTTCGGGGAGGGTGTCGGCCCGCGGAGGAGCCACGGACAGCGCCGGGGTGCAGAGTCTTCCGGGGAGGTGTCAGCCTGTGAGGGGCCACGTACAGCGCCGAGGACTGGAGCTTTCCGGGCCGGGATGGCTTGTCCCATGTTTGTGGTAGAAGGGGTGTAGCGTTAGGCAGTAGGGTCAGGGGTGTTAGCTACTGCCTCCTTTTAGGACGTAGTGGCCGGCACAGTGTAGGGTACTTGTCGTTGCCTCCCTTAGGGACGCAGCGATCAGTGCAGTAGTGGTCCCGGGTCAAAAGAGAAGGGCGAGTCCTGGGGAGAGGTGTGGGTGGTAGCAGTAGTTAAGAGATTAGAGTCCCTTGGGTAAATCCTTGTCCCTAGTAGTTAGTCACCACGTGTGCGGGCTATCGCTGTGTCCCCAGGTCACAGTGATATACCGCAACTGGTGTTTGAGGTTAGGTTAGGGTCTTCCAGGTCACTATAGTAGGGTAGGGTGAGTCAGCGGGAATTGGGATACTTGTGTGCAGTTGTGGATGTGCGTGAGTGGTGGCGCCATGGAGTGTGTGTGAAATAAAGAAGCGTGCGTGATTGTAAAACTGTTAGTGTGCTGTGTTGTCTGACCTAGTGTGTGATAGGCGTGGGTAAGGGTGGTAGGGCCGTCCGGCTTAGCGACCGTGACACTTTGGTGGAGATGCGGGGTACCATAAGGGGTTCTGGGTAGGTGATAGGTAGCTAGAAGGGAGGTAAGGGGGTGTTGTGTCCGGTGTGTACGTTGTGTGAAATGTAAGTGCGTGGTTGGTGGGAGTGTACCAGTACCCTGGGAGGTGGTACGTAGTGTCCCTGTTCACTTCAGGCAGCTTTCCAGTGGCATAGAGCGGGGCACGTGTGTTGGTGTGAATGGGTTGGCGCTACCGTGTGAGTGAGGTATGAATGGTCAATAAACATTGAGTGGTTGTTGGAAGTGTGAGTGATTACACCGTACAGTGTAGGTGAGGTGCCGGAGGGTACCAGGTGTCTTTTGTGTCCCTTACATATGGTATACCCCAGTGAGTAGGTAGAGTGGTACCCGGCCCGTGACTGTGCACACTGTGTGCTCGGATATCCTGTGGGGATTAAGGGCAGTGTAAGCCCAGGTGACTGTGTGTGGGAAGCACGAGGGTGCGCAGTGTTGTGGCATAGGGTATGCTGTGAGTGCACCTGGACTTGAGGGGTGCAAGTGCACTGTGATCGTGTGGGTGCGGCCTACCAGAGACAGTGAGGCCTGTGACTGTGGGTAACTGGTGCGCATGCACAGTGGACAGTGGACACACGGTGTCACGTGGTTCAGTCCGTGACCAGACAGTGCATTGGTAGTATTGTATGGGTTGGAGCCCATGTGGGTATATGTATGAGGTACACAAGTGTGGGTGGAGTTATGCTTGGTGCGTGACACATTGAGAGTATTGTGTACTTGTGCTGAGTTGCTTCAGGGGCTAGTGCATAGTCAGGAACCTCCAGTTGCGCTCAGATCGCATACTGTCCGTTGCTAGTTCTGTGGTGGTAGGGGTACCCTATGTCTAAACACACCCGAGCCCATCCGCAGTACGACCCCGATAGTGTCATGGATCCACAGGCCCCTACGGCGGATACCAAACCTAAGGTTAGTGACCAGGGAGTGGGGGTGGATCAAGAACAGGGGACGGGGGCTTATGCAAAGTTTGCCAAGTTGGGAGCGGCGATGGGTTTAGCTGGGGGAGACCTCGCCAAGTTCGTCACAGACTCAGTACGTAATGAGGATGAGAAGACGGCGAGAGAAGCAGAATTGGAGCTCCGGATGGAGGAGAAAGTGAGGCAGAAGATGAGGGATGAAGAGGAGAAAGCTGCTAGGCAGAGGGAGCTAGAAATGAAGCAGAAGAAGATCGAAGAGGAGAAGGAAAGGTTAAAGCAGAAGGATGAAGAGGAGAAAGCTGCTAGGCAGAGGGAGCTAGAGATGCAGCAGAGGAAGATAGAAGAGGAGAAAGCTGATAGACAGAGGGAGCTAGAAATGAAGCAGAAGAAGATCGAAGAGGAGAAAGCTGCTAGGCAGAGGGAACTAGAGGTGAAGCAGAAGAAGACCGAAGATGAGAAAGCAGCGAGACAGATGGAACTGGAACTGCAGAGGAAGAAGATGGAGGAAGAAACGGCAATAAGGGAAGTAGAAGCTCAGGCACGGCAAGCCGAGTTAGATCTCAAGAGACGAAGGGATGAAGCCGAGTTAGAGGCAAGAGAGCGAGAGCTAATCATACAGGAGAGACAGGCCTTAGATGAAGCAGCGCATAGGAAACGCTTGATTGAGGTGGAGGAAACGAAGCATGTCCACCTTGAGCCGTTGGGAGAGAACGACGACGTGGACGCTTTCATCGCCCAATTTGAGCGTGTAGCCCAGATGTGCAAGTGGAGCAAGACCTCATGGCCCACACGTCTGATGTCTCTGCTGAGAGGAAAGGCTAGAGAAGCGGTGATGCGGTTAAGCGCGGATGAGTTAGGCGACTATGATCAGATAAAGGGCGCCCTGTTAAGCCACTTCAGGCTAGATGCTGAGGCCTACCGGGAAAAGCTCAGAAGCATCAAGAAGGACGCTGCTGAGACTTTCGGCCAGATGCTGGGAAGGATGAAGCGGTGGTTTTCCCTCTGGTGTGCAGCAGCGGGCAAGGATGAGAGTGTGGCAGAGGACGTAAAGGATCTGCTGTTCCAAGAACAGTTTTATCAGCTATTGTCTCCAGAGTTCACAATTGAGGTGCGGAAGACATGCCCGAAAACTGTGGAACAACTTGCAACAGAAGCTACTGTTTTGGCAGAGGCCAAAAGACTGGGGAGGAAGGCGAGACAAGACCGAACAGTTAACCAGCCCAACCTGGGTAATACACGTGAAACAGCAGGGAGCCAGCCCGCAGGGAGGTCCCAACAAAGTGATGGTGCACTACAGCAGCTGAACAGGAGATCAGAAGGGCCTAGATCGACCATAGTTTGTTTCAACTGCAAGAAGCCAGGCCACATCGCTAGGAAATGCCCTGAGCCCCATTCTGTTGGAGCTGTTCATTGTTGTGACCAGCCCCAAGCTCGAGTAGTCCCTACGTTGTGTCGCCCATGCGCTGAGCAGCGGTACGAGCCTGCGTGCATCGTAGAAGTTAACGGGTCTCCGGCCAATGGATTACGGGACACTGGTGCCGGACACACCGTAGTGGCCAAGTGGTTAGTACCGGCAGATGCGTACACAGGAGAGACAGTCCCAGTAGTGTTGGCTGAGTCCAGATGTAGGTCTGTGTTACCTGTGGCGGTAATAGAGTTGAAGTCACCATTCATTGCAGGGAAGTTGGAGGTTTTGGTCATGAATAGCCCTGTGCAGGAAGTCCTGATCGGAAACTTCGCAAAGAGAGTAGGAGATCCCGGTTGGACACGTGTGCCTGTATACGCAGACCCGGCGTTGGTAGGGGCAGTGCAGACACGCGCGCAGAGAGCCAGGGAGCAGCAAGAACCTGTACCACTGCCCGTCGAGGAATGTATTCTGAACATCTCTGCCCAGCAGTTAATTCAGATGCAGGACCAGGATGAAACCTTGAGGAAGGCTCGGAGTGCGTGTGAAGCAGGGACGCACTTCCACACCAAGTTTGGACGAGTTGAGTACGCGCGGAAGTCTGGTGTACTGGTCCGGCGGTTTGAGGGTCCCAAGGACGTAGCGAGTCAGATCTGCGTCCCAGCTGAACTACGGACCACGGTGATGAAGCTAGCCCACGACGTACCCATGTCTGGTCACTTAGGTACCACCCGAACCAAGGAGCGAGTTGGTCGCCATTTTTATTGGCCAGGCATGCATGCTGACATTCGTCGGTACTGCCAGTCATGCTTCCAGTGTCAGCGTACTGTGGACAAGGGAAGAGTCTCAAGAGTTCCCCTTGTAAGGATGCCACTGATGCGCAGGCCCATGCAGATACTGAGAGATCGGTGGTTGCAACCCGAGAGGCAAGAGCTCTGCACAGCTACAGAGTACGTCGTCAACCTAAGGAACAAAATAGCTAAGACGTGCAAGTTGGCAAAGAAGAACTTGGCAACAGCAGCGTACAGGTACAAGCGACATTTTGACTGGAGAGCAAAACCCAGGAAGATAGCTGTAGGGTCTAGAGTACTAGTGGGAGGATCACAAGGTGGGCACTGCAGCTGCAGGCACTCCAGGTTATGGTGCAGGCAGTGTCTGGAAAGGACAATGTGGCGGCAGACTACTTGAGTCGCTTGCCGGAGAGAAAGAGAGAGAGAGAGAGAACCTTAAGTTCCATTTACCTGAGTCATGAGAGGTTGACATTATTGAAGCTATGCATGTGTCATGGGAAGAGAATGACGTAGCAAGTGTTACTGAGGGTGTGGTGTTTGTAGCACGTGTCGCACAGCGGTCGTGCATAGTCAGAGCACCCTCAGTTATGAAATTTATATGTAGTGCGTAGTGTAACGGCTGCCTATAAGTGCCTGCGTTAAGGTCGTGTGAAGCAGCGTTAGACCAGGTCGATTAATGTAACCTGTGATTGTTGATGTATTTAAAAGTTGATGCTGTTGGGATGGAAGTTTTGGAGTGCATCAAAAGTAACAGTAGGACAGAATGAGTGATAGAGAATTGGATTGTCATAGGTAGGGTGTGGCTAAAACGCCGATCGAGTGAGAAGTTGTTGTTGGTTTTAACCTGTAGTTAAAACTTAGGCAGGGGGGTATGTCACCGATCGGCGGTACTAAACCAGTATGTCCATGTGGTTAGAGTGGTGAGGATTCAAGATATAGAGCGTGCATGTATGCGTGCTTGTGTGTGTGCTTGTGTGTGTGTGTGTGTGTGTGTGTGTGTGTGTGTGTGTGTGTGTGTGTGTGTGTGTGTGTGCACGCGCGCGCGCGGGGTAAGACTGGGGTTTAGTTAGTTGGGGTTAGGCTAAGTTCCTCGGGGCTAGGTAGTAAGGTTGGGCTAGGTAGGGGGGCAGGTGAAGTAGGACATACAGTATTTTTGCCTTCCAGTCTTCATTTATTGAGGGAGTGGTAGGAGGAGGTTGGTTTCGTTCCCGATTTGTTACTTTGTTTTGTTACTTTGGTTCTACACCAGAGAAGGCGGGGCAGGATATCGGCTGTTGTTGTGTTGTCAAGTCTGTGAGTTGTTGTGGTAAATTGTCGTGTTGTTGCACGAGCAACAACTAGTCCGTTGGTCAGGCGTGTCAGCTCTGCGGAGGGATACACTGCTCTGACCAATCGTTGTTTTGTGTGGTGAGTAGAGTTCGCTTGATTCCGACCAGGGCGGAATGCGTTGGGGTAGCTTCACTTCGGTCCCTGGTGTTCGTCGGAGTGGACGTACGCCTTGTAGGTGCGGCGGCAGCGCCGGTAGTTTTTGAAGAGTGACTTCGAGTCATATAGTTAGTGCCAGGTCCTCGTCGGGTTTGGGTGCCCTTGGCCTGTGCTGAGTCGGTGTCGTCCTTGTTGGCAGCCACTGTCAGCCAGTTGCAGAACTGGTGTGGTTGATCGTCTGTATGTCCAGTTGTGTCAGCAGGTATCCTGTTCCGTCCTGAGGCTGGGGCCAGATCACCGCAGTCTACTGCCGCGTGCTGGCAGGTGAGCGGCGCTTTCCAGTGCCTGTTGTTTTCCCGGGAGAGGGAGACCACCCAGGCCGTCTGCCTTCTGTGGGGCAGCTCTCCTCCGGCTACCGGTGCTCTTCCGGGAGTTCTCCGGCGCTGGTTCCTCGTCCCTGTTCAGGCGTCCTGTGAGAGGGCGCTGCACCAGGCCTTTTTTCACCCTTGGTGTCCGGCGGGGCCTTCAGAGGAGGAGGCGTCCTACGAGCCCCGGACCCGTCGAGAGGGCGTCTGGTGTGTGTACGTTGGGTGTCGTGCCCATCGCAGGGAGGAATCAAGACTGCGGGAAGCCACGGTCAGCGCCGGGGTGCAGAGTCTTCGGGGAGGGTGTCGGCCCGCGGAGGAGCCACGGACAGCGCCGGGGTGCAGAGTCTTCCGGGGAGGTGTCAGCCTGTGAGGGGCCACGTACAGCGCCGAGGACTGGAGCTTTCCGGGCCGGGATGGCTTGCCCCATGTTTGTGGTAGAAGGGGTGTAGCGTTAGGCAGTAGGGTCAGGGGTGTTAGCTACTGCCTCCTTTTAGGACGTAGTGGCCGGCACAGTGTAGGGTACTTGTCGTTGCCTCCCTTAGGGACGCAGCGATCAGTGCAGTAGTGGTCCCGGGTCAAAAGAGAAGGGCGAGTCCTGGGGAGAGGTGTGGGTGGTAGCAGTAGTTAAGAGATTAGAGTCCCTTGGGTAAATCCTTGTCCCTAGTAGTTAGTCACCACGTGTGCGGGCTATCGCTGTGTCCCCAGGTCACAGTGATATACCGCAACTGGTGTTTGAGGTTAGGTTAGGGTCTTCCAGGTCACTATAGTAGGGTAGGGTGAGTCAGCGGGAATTGGGATACTTGTGTGCAGTTGTGGATGTGCGTGAGTGGTGGCGCCATGGAGTGTGTGTGAAATAAAGAAGCGTGCGTGATTGTAAAACTGTTAGTGTGCTGTGTTGTCTGACCTAGTGTGTGATAGGCGTGGGTAAGGGTGGTAGGGCCGTCCGGCTTAGCGACCGTGACCAACGCTGTATGGCTTCGCTTAAAGGTCAAGGAAAGCGGGAGAGGATATCCTGTCTGTCTGCTCTCTCGTCCATGTGTGTGTGTGTGTGTGTGTGTGTGTGTGTGTGTGTGTGTGTGTGTGTGTGTGTGTGTGTGTGCGTGCGTGCGTGCGTGCGTGCGTGCGTGCGCGCGCGTATGTGTGTGTGTGTTTGTGTGTGTTACTGGTGGTATGGTGCTGTGTGTATGACTGTCTGACTCACTTTCAAAAGTTGGATGCGTGTAACGATTATTCCCTACACACACCCACACCACACGAACATGGACAGCCAGGCAACACACAAGTTAAGTTTCTTTCTTTTATATGCTGCTTGAACCATCAAAACATAAACACGTATCAATATAAATTGGCACAAAATCAGTACACGCCACCACCAGCATGAGCATTCAACAAACACAGGGAGCTTCAACCGTCGCTCTCAAAACTGACACATTGCAAATTTCTCTCTGGCACCGTCAATAGTGTCCCAGCAGACACAATCCACACAGCTGGCTGCAACGAGCCCAAATCAGTCTTCACACGGCAAGCAGAGGCGCTCACTAGTACAGTTTGAAGTATAGAATCATGTGTTGGTAGACTTGGCCTTACAAGCAGACATAACAGACACAAGCAGACGTTCGTTAGAACTCTTCAGTCTCTCTCCCCAAAACCTTCTCCGTTAAACATGCCCAGTGAGTTACTGTCCCTTAGCCATTATAAAGATATAATATTACCGTCTCTATAGATGACAGTATTATTATGCAATGCGCTACTACTACACCTCCCTCTCAAGTTAATTAAAGTTTTTTTTAAACATTTACATTCACTGTAATAATTATTCCATGTATATCTTCGAACACTTTTCCGATGTAATTATGTTTTACATAATATTTAATTCGTTCGGACAGGTTATCAGTTGTCTCTATAAATTCTGACATTATCCTGTCCAAATCTGCCTCTCTTACTCCCCCTTTTTTAATTTATCACTGGTATAAACACTTAACTCGAAAAATAATATTAAATGAAAACATAAAAGTGTAAGCTTCCAATTCAATGCACATGCATTAATATTCATGCAAATGGATGGTCACGCTGGTGTCCATTTTGAGATATGTGAACGAACAAAAAATGTCGGCATTTTCCATAAAGTGTTAATATCGGGAAAAATCATTGTCTGTTTATACTGATGTGATTATTAAAACGTTTTTCCCATTGGGTGTGTTGCTGTCAAACAAAACGTTTCAATTGAAATGTATGCATGACAAAGTAAAATGTGGAAATGCATTACAAAAAAAGTTTAACATACATTCTATGTGTCTTTAAAATAAAGAAGTTTAAACACGCATGCACGCATGCTTCGGTGTCAGGCTGTTGTTGATCTATAGTCACAGATTTAGTTTTTCAGGTTTCTTCACTTCTCTGCCTGATCTGGAAACAACTGTAGATGTGTTGTTTGATTTCTTCTGAGTATACACATTTGTCTTTTCGTTTTGCTGCTTTGATGGAGATTGAACAGTTGAAGAAAGTGCAGAATCAGACGGCGGTGAATGCTATGGAGCCGTAGAACTTGTAGCATTGGGTTGTCCACAAGGTGGTCTGCATCCATTTGCTGTTGTTGAGGACCCGCTGGTGGTGGTGGATGGATATTCTCCATCGGTGGGCACCAAATGCAGTCGGTTCCGTCGGATGATGCTGTTGTCAGTTTGGACGATGAACGAACGGGGGTTAGGATGTTTGTCAATGATCATACTGGTTCTGTTCAAGTCTTTGATGTAGACAGCATCCCCTTTCTGGAGAGGTGGAGCTTCCTTTGCTGCATAGCGACTGTTGTAAGCTACTCGCTGTTTTTGCTTCTGGTTTGACTCCTTTTGCTGTAGTTCTGGCAGATTGGGAGTACGTGGAGACAGAGTGGTAGAAAGGGTAGGGAGTTTGGTCTTCAATTTTCTGCTCATGAGAAGCTCAGCAGGTGAATAACCATTGCTCAGCGGTGTTGCTCGGTAGAGAAGAAGTGCATCATATGAATCAGATGCTTTTTCGAGCATTTTCTTTATGGTTTGAACAGCTTTTTCGGCTTCTCGATTGCTGTGAGAATATTTTGGTGATGAAGTGACATGAGTGAAGTCATAATCCTGAGCAAAGATTCTGAATTCTCCACTGGCAAATTGAGAGCCATTGTCCGAAACTACCTACCATGTCTGGTATACCATGAGTAGCGAACACACTTTTGATGTATGTGATGACATATTTACTGTTGAATGTTCCAGCAGTCGTAATTCGATCCACCGCGAAAAATAATCAACGACGACCAGATCTGTCTTCCCTTTGAACTCAAAGAGGTCCATGGCGAGACGTGACCATGGTCTGTCGGGAAAGGTGAATGGAAGCAGAGGTTCCCTGCGTTCCGGTCTGTGGATTGCACATTTTGCACACTTGTTGACCATTGTCTCAATCTGACTAGAGAAGTAAGGCCACCAAACAGACGTTGACGCAATAGCTCTTGTGTTGGTGATGCCCTGGTGTCCCTCATGCAGTTGGTTGAGAATGTCCAAACGCAAAGCTGTGGGAACAGCAATCCTGTCATCAAACAACAGTTGTCGACAACTGTGAAGTGGTGCCGATTCTCCCAGTATTGTTTCAGAAGAGGCACGTGCGGTGGGTAATCAGGCCATCCAGACCTGCAGTAGTCTATCACTTTCGCTGTCTCTACATCAGACTGTTGGGCTTTCCGGATTTCTTGAATCTTATGATCAGATGCTGAGCACTTCAATGCAGTTTTTAGCATGAAGAGTTGAATCTGACAGAAGATTGATGGCCGCTGTATCTGGCTGAGAGACAGGTGCTCGAGACAGCGCATCTGCTGTGGTCTGAGCTGTTCCTTCAACGTGTTTGACCATGTAGTTGTAACACATCAGTCTGAGGCGAAATCTCTGAATACGAGGTGGCATCTTGACAATGTCCTTGGTGTTCAGAAGAGATACCAATGGTTTGTGGTCTGTTTCAATTGTAAAATGAAGACCAAGGATGTATTCTTCCAATCTTTCTGAGGCCCATGTTGCAGCCAGTGCTTCTTTTTCTGCTACAGCATAATTTTTCTCAACTTCAGACAAGGAACGAGAAATAAAACAGATGGGACGTCGAGAACCATTGTTTTGTTTCTGAAGAAGCACTTCACCAATGCTGTAGTTTGATGCATCCGCTGCAATGATGGTATCCTTCCGAGGGTCATAGTGGGCAAGTACTTCCGTTGAAGTCAACAGCTGTTTGACCTGCTTGAACGCTGCCTGTTGTGGTTCTCCCCATAACCAAGATGAGGTTTTGCCAAGCAAACTGCGGAGTGGCGCTGTGATGGTGGCTAAATCAGGTACACATTTAGCCAGTTGGTTCGTCATGCCTAAGAAACGCTGAAGTTCTGTCACAGTGGTTGGAGGAGGAAAATGCTGGATTGCTTCGAGTTTGGATCAGCGTGAACTCCTTCACTGTCAGTGATGTGACCTAGAAATTTCAAACGTGACTTTGAGAACTCGCATTTCTCGTTGAGAGTGATACCAGCATCTTGGAGTCGTCTCAGGACTAATCTGACGAGATGATCATGAGTAGCCTGATCTGCTGCGTGCACCAAAATGTCATCCCTGTGACACACGACGCCTTCTCAGTCCCCTAGAATCTGTCATGGTGCGCTGGAAAACTTCACTAGCAGAATTGATACCAAAACGAAGTCGGTTGATCTGGTATCTTCCGGGGGCCGGAATAGCTCAGTTGGTAGAGCGCCAGACTCGTGATCCTGGGGTTGCGGGTTCGAATTTCGGTGTAGCGGGATTTTCCCTCGGAGTTAACATTGGTTCTGACTCCATTCTCCATACAGTCCTTCGAATGAGACTGTGAACCGAGGTTCCGTGTGTGAACGCACGCACATCTTGCACACACGTAAAATCCCATCACCAACTTTCGGAAGAGAAGGCTAGTTTGGCCGTTGGTATGGACGACACGTTACACATAGCATGCAACTTCCCCGAAGATGGAGTATGGCTGCCTTAATGGCGGGATTAAAAAACGGTCATACCACAAAGCTCCACTGCCTGTCTATACAGGCAGTGTCTGCAGGAGTATCAGCCTGCGTACACAGAGAGAAAGAAAGAAAGAAAAAAGAACTGGTATCTTCCAAATGGTGTGACAAAAGCAGTCAGTTTTTTGGACTCCTCACTCATAGGTATCTGCCAATGTCCGCTTTTGGCATCCAGTTCAGTGAATATTATTGAGTTGGCCAGCTTTGATAAGCTTTCATCAACTGATCCCATTGGATGAACCTCCCGATTGATAGCTCTGTTAAAGTGTGTAAGATCGACACAGATTCGTACAGCATCTTTGGCTTTCGGGACGACCACAATGCCTGAGCACCAAGAAATAGGCTCTAAAACAGGAGAAATGACACTGTCCTTTAACATGCGGTCGATTTCTTTTTTCACTTTTGGCATAAATGGATGTGCAACCTTGCGTGGTGTGTAGAGGCACACTGGTTGAGCGTCTGGTTTGAGGGAAATGTAGTACTGATATTTGGTGTCAACATGGTTGAACAAACTGGGAAATTCTACTTTGAAATCTGGCGTGACTTGTGAAGGTGTGTCTTTTCTGTTATGAACACGAGAAACCAGTCCAAGTGTTGTACATGCTGTCCGACTCAGAAGAGCATGGCGTTGTCCCTTTATGACATAAAACGTTTCAGTCAAACGCTTGCCATTATATTCAAGTTCTGCCTCAAAACTGCCCAGTACCGTGAGTTTTGTATCCCTTGGACCTTTCAAGCCTTTCTTGGTTCTTTGAAGCTTGATGTGGCGCTTGTTTGCCCAGTCTTCATCCAGCACTGACACTGAAGCCCCTGTGTCTAGTTTGAAAGAGTGAACTTCTCCATTTAGTTTCACATCAGCTGACCAGCTGCCATCATCAACACTATTGACATGGAGAATTTGGCCCCCAAAATCCCCATCTTCTTCGTCATCATTCTTATCATCAGCTTCACGTACATGTTTTTGCCTGCCCCGGCAGACAGCCTTGTAGTGGCCTTTCTTTTTACAAAATACACATTCGGCGCTACGTGCAGGGCATTTATTTTTTGGATACGATTCGTTGCCACAATAGCCACACCTAGAGGATGAAGCATTGAAGCTACCTCTCCTGCGTGTCTGTCTGTAATCTGTGGTTTTAGAGTGTACATGTGTCCCATGTGCGTTTTGGGGCGTGAATTTGAAACAGACCTGATTAATTCCTCCTTCAAGGCACCAAACCCGCACTCGCTAGCTAGCCGATACAAATCTTGTATGAACGAGCCAATCGGTTCTCCGGGATTTTGTACACGTTTATTGAATTTCGCACGTTCAACAATAACATTTTTACGAGCATCAAAGTAGTTGTTAAATGCTGTGGTGATGTCCCTGAGCTTTGTTGTTTCCTCATCTACAACCAGAGTGGTTAGAATGTCGTCGGCCACATCGCCCATAGCATATAAAAAGACGCTTACCTGCTCTCTCTTAAGAAAATGGTACACTGGATCCCTCTAATCTGCTCATGAAAAGCGCTTCCATACAGGCTAAAAAGACATTCACCTTCACTGGTTCAATCTTCCTGCCTATAAGAAAAAAGAACAAGGAAACAAACAAATGAAAGTATGCACATGAATCAATGGATTTTTAGACACATTTTAATCAATCATTTGAAGGAAAAAAATTATATTCACGCTGTGCGTCCCTCTCCAATTTTTCTGTCCACCTTCACGAAAACGAAAATATCAAATAATGTCGGACAATTCAATATTTGAGAACCTAAGTAAATAGTCCTGTTGCTTTGAACGTACCAAAGACCCCTACAAAGTTGTATTTGGCGAACGTTCTCAACTCGAATGACTCAAAATCCAAGCTGTGGTCGTCATTTCATTGGAAACAATATACTAAAGAAGATGTTTGCTGAACTTGCAGTTAAAACGAAATTTATAGCATTGCAGGAACTCATAAATGACGAAGTTAAGTCCAAAATTCTAGAACTTGATTTATTAAGACGCTGAATCTTCGTAAGCTAGAATGTTTTATGTCTTGCCAGATATAAGCATTTCGATTTGAAACATATGTTCAAATATGTATTTCTTCAGGAACGGTAGCAGAGCTACGAATCCCAAAATGTAAGAAGTTCAGCAGTCATCTTGATGCTCTTGCCAAAAATGGCATAATTAAATAAAATAAAAAATAAAAAAAACGTCTGAAACCGCGCGACAGTCCTTAAAACTCAAAAAGTCTGAAAGCATATAATTCAGACCCTGAAAAAACTTTTCAAAATATTAAATTATGAAGAAATTTCAAGTTTAGAGATGCTGCGCCTAGAATAAAACTCGCATTGGAGAAAGAAACTCGGGGAATATGCGTGGCACACATGCATAAATGCATTCATATATGTACAGTTACATACGTGCATGTATACATGCATGCATACACACGTACTCTCATACATGTATACAGGTTCATTCAAAGCTGAGAACTTGCTTAGTTCGAGGATGTTTCCCCCATCACTATTGAAATAAAACAAGATGCAAAGCATATAAATGTACTCCCAGTTCATCTTGTTCGGTATCGTTACGTTAAATTTTGAGGTACGCCTACACTTTTGAAACTGGTATTTTAGTCCTCACCGAGCTGAAGCCTGTGTACCTACCAAATTTCATCAAAATCGGACAATATGTCAAGAATAACGGTTTTAAACGGTCAAATTTTGAAACACTATATGGAAGTGCCATTTGAATGTGATAATCTTTCTATATACCAAATTATATTAAACCCCAGAAAGCTGAAACCG
>CM065726.1:70499477-70504477 GCA_033310375.1 Conus canariensis | reverse complement strand
TTGTTTGTTCTTGACTTCTAAATTGTACATACAGTGATAATCTCATAGCTCAAAGCTGTTTTATTTAGTTCTTTCGGTCCACCATCTGGCTGGTTCTGGTCAGCTAATGTAGGATAGAACTTCAATGTTCATTTAGTGTTTGTGTCCATAGTTAGATGGAAGGATCTCCTTCTTCTTCATCTTCTTCAATTCATAAGAGTGCCTGGTTGATATTACCGCACACCTCCTCATCGGCGCCACACAAACACATCTCGGTTCAGTTGAGGCCCTGCAACCGACAGGAACAGTGTGATAAGCAAATGGTCTTCTTGCACTAACTTTTGATGAGGTGAGTAACTGTGGCTGGAGCTGGAGGATCCCTTGTTGGTGCTGGTACTACGTATCCCCTTCTTCCTTCCACCCCTCGGTTGTTGCTGGTGGCAGCTGAGGGTGAGGAATGTCATCCTGACGCCACACCATGGCCTGGTAATGTGCTTGGGCAATGGCTTCATGTAAGGCTCCTCATGTTGGAGGTAGCTTTTGAGCCTCTAGTTGTTTCTTGGTGAAAAGCTTCCATCTGAGACCACCAACATCCACCACAGTGCTACCAGGCTCATAGAGCTGGCAAACAAATGTCTTAATGGCTCGTTCAGTGTCAACTTCCAGCTTCTCGGACGTACCTAAGGCAGCAAATGCAGATACCAACTCCATTGAACATCTGCTAAGTGCTTGCCAACAGGTCAGCTTCCCCTTGCCTGCAAATCGACCTGTTACATCAGCTCCAGAGAAGGCATGGAATCCTGGTAAGGCTTCAGCCTTTGCATAACCAAGTGCATTCACTATTGGTCCCGGTGAGATTACTCGCTTCTTGTTCCCCACACCAGTGACAAAGTATGTGTTCCTGCAGAGCTGATGGTAACGGTGGATTGCAAGGACAAAAACGTCAGTATCAGGTGACTGAATGTAGAGTTCTGTTGCTCCTCTTCGAACAGCATCCAGACTGTGCAAGATAAGTCTCGTGTCACCTTCTTCTTGGAAGCTACAGAGATGTTGAACATCCATGGAGTTTGAGAGGACCTCTTGCCGCGAAGTCACTATGAAGACCTTTGGCTTACCCTCAAAGTGGTGGAGAGCTTTCTTTGCAAGATAAACTGTCAGTTCATCTTTGGTTGTGGTACTGGATAGGAGCCGCTTTGCTGACACCTTGCCAATTTGTGTATTGTCTGTGACGTGATAAGGAGTTGCTGGCTTACCACCCTGCCGTCTCTCCCTTGTGGCCTCTTTCAATGAAGTGGGAAGATCATAACAGTCAAAGACTAGATGGAGCTCATCATATTCTCTGCACTTGCTGTCCGGTGTAGCTATGAAGTGGTCAGCCCATTGAGCACATGTCTTGACCCGAGGTGGCTTACCCATTGCCTGGACAATTGCCATTCCATCAATTACAGTTGCCTTCCTTGGTGTCAAGGGAGCAATGTCATTGGTGACATCCTCTGGCTGCAGATCAACACTAATTTTGTTTGACAGGTCATCAAGTACAGCCATCAGCTTGCTTTTGTCTGTGCATGGTAGGAGTTCACCACTCGCTGTGAACAAGGCTCGTGGGAGGGACGTGAACTCATATTGGTCAATGTTCTCCTTGAGGTTCATCTCGGGGCGTGAGCGTGCAACAATCAACATGCGGGCAAATAGTGATCTGTCGTCCTTGAGCACCACTACCTGATCAGCCACTTTGTGTTTCACCGACTTCCTTGCACTTTTCCATGTCTTCAGTTGAACCTTCTTCATTCTGGCCCAGATACTGACCTCATTCGTGTTGATGCGTTCCTCAACAAGGTTGGCATACTTCTGCTGCCCAGTGTCTTCTTGGTTGCACACATCTTTCTGCATCTCAGCTGGCATCACAACCTTTGTGATGATGTTGGGCAGGTCTTCACCCTCGTACTTCATAGGATTCATGGACGATATGTGCACACTCTTGAGTCGAGCACTGTTCTCTTCCTGTCTTGTCCAGACAGCCAGTGACAGGTCATGATGTTCCTTACGTGTAGTTGTTGGTGAGCCAGCCATCACATGTGCTTCTTCAGCAAGCCTACTAAGCTCTGGAGCTGTAAGGAAGAATCTCTCCCAAGCACTGGCATTCTGTGTAATGCCCACGAGTCCTCCAGTGACTTTCATGATGCGGTTGATGTGCTCAAGAGCATGATCCACCCCAATGGCACAGAATGGGATCTGGTTTTTGTTGACGACAAAGTTTACATAAATGAACTCTTGATGTATGTCTGGATCTGTGATCTGAATGGCTGTCATCTCCTCAAGGTAAAGTGGAACCAGCCTGGCATACTTCTGCTTGTCATAAGCAAAGAAGTACTTGCACAGAGCATCAAGGGACGACAGATGCAGCTCCCAAAGACCATCACGGGTGGCACGGATGAATGTATATATGAGTAGTACCATCCTCATGTAGGTCCGCACAAACTTGAAGAGTGAACTTTGTGATCCCTTCTTCTTATCAAACTCAGCCATCATTTTCAGTACCCTTTGGGAATCAAGGATAGTTAGCATATTTTGTTGCTCTTTCAACATCTCTCGTTGCAAGTATTGAACACAACTTTGGTCAAGCTGCTGTGCTGCCTCTCACATGGCCCCTTCAGATAAAGATGATCTAGGGAGAATTCTTCTACACAGAGATCATAGAGGGCCTGGACTGTAGTCATGTGCATTTCTAAGGCCTGAACTATCATGCAAAAGTTAGCTGATGTGGATCATCATTGCATCTTCCTGAAGAGGAGAAAGTGAGATCTCAGTATTATATGCTGGTTTGGATGGGTCGTGGCTGCAAAGTTCAACAAGAAGTTAGTTGTATGATCATAAACAGGATAAACAGACATTCTGTAATAAAGACACTGTTAGTTCAGATTGAATATTTGTCAGAAATACTTTAGAAAACACAATGTAACATTCTTTAACATTCTGGCACTCCAGACTCTGAAACAAAGCGTGATTAATACAGTACGTTGGGTCAAAAATGACCTTTCAAGTTTGACGCTGTGTCAAGGTTACTGAAGGTGCACAGAAAAAATGGCGACAACATTTTTCCACTTTCTGGCAATACTAAGAACACATTCATAATAGTTGCAAAAAATTAACATGCAAAACCAACGGGAATCCCAATCTGTTACGTTGCCCCCCCCCCCCCCTCCCCCACACGCCCTCCCCCTCCACTATAAACTGCTCCGTCCATTTGATAAAGAATCTATTAATGATGAAATTAATTGTTTTGCTGTGTCGTGGTCTCAGTAATCTTCCATTTAAAATAATTCCTAGGAAATGCTACGATGAGCAATGTCCGTTTCGGTTTTTGAAATATCTTCAAATTATGAGAATATAGTCTGCAATTTAGCTTTGTAGTGGGAAGAAGCTCTAGAGACAGCTTGAAAGCCGTTCGTCAGAGAAGAGCCTTCCCCCTCCCCATCAGAAAAGTGTTTCAGCCTGACCACGTAAGTGTCCCAGGCTTGGATTGTAAGGGCGTAGTGTTAGAATTAAACAATGATAGTAGTTTCCACACAGACACAGAGACACACAGACACACACATACACGCACACACACACACACACACACACACACACACACACACACACACACACACACACACACACACACGCACGCACACCTACACACACACACACACACACACACACACACACACACACACACACACACACACACACACACACACCCGCTCTCTCTCTCTCTCACTCACACACACATACGCACACACGCACGCACGCACACACTTACATAAAACACACACACACACACACACACACACACACACACACACACACACATACGCACGCACACCCCGACACACACACACTCTCTTTCTCTCTCTCTCTCTCTCTTACTCATTCACTTATTCTCTCATCGACACGTTCTTGTTCCTGAAAGATCTTTTTCCAGCATTCAGCATGATCATATTCACGCGAGAACGCGCTTGGTATGCATTTCTTTCACAAGAGTCGCTTAACAGGAGTCTGGGACAGCACTGAGAAAAAGCCTGATTGGTGATAGAACTAATTATAACTTGATGGAGTACCTGGGACGTATCCAGATAACTGACAGTCCCCAGATTCTCTATGAGAAACTTAATACACAGTTTTGTGAACATTTTTTTAGTCCCTGCGATCCTCTCCTGCTCCACGTGCGATTTTATTCGGTGTCTCGATAAAGTGCTCTGTTTAGGTGTGCATATTCTTTTCCATCTTACACCTTTTTACAAAAAATTGTCAGGTGGACTATGGTCGTTCAAGGTTGGAGGTGAGAGAGGTTGTATTCATGGACAGCAGGAAATGCTTACAGTTCGTTTTCATTGGAAATAAGCGTCTTTGGTCTGAAAGAAAATTGTTTCATGTTATCTATGGTGTGCCCTGTAAACTCACGCAGACTTTCTACAAATGTGCCACTTTCCCACCCTCTGGATCACGTTTCCACAATCTTATACAAGTACCAGTCCTGAGAGAGTAGCACACTCTTCAGGTTTGCTATTCATATCACACTTTACCGCTCAGCCTATGGGTCATCCGATGAAAAGTGATCGCCGACTTCATTCAAGACAATGACATTGACATGATGCTACTGACTGACACGTGGCCTGGATCATCTGGTGATGAAGCCAAGTGCACTGACTTGACCCCTGCTGGATACACCCTTCACTCCATGCCCCGTCCTCCACACCCCGTCACTCGTGGTGGAGGCGTTGCCTTTCTTTTCAAAGACTTTTTCGCTCTCTCCACTGTCAAATCTGTCTTTCCTTTCCAACACATTTCGTTCAAAGAAGCTCAACTTTCTCTAAATCTACAGCACACTTTCATTAACTTCATCTGTGTTTACCGTCCACCACCCAGCAAAAAGGTAAAGGACGCTACATTTTTCGATGAACTGCCATTTTTATTACAGTATTGTTCATCCCTCCGGCTTATGAAAGAGATTCTCTAGAAAATTGTAAAAAATTCATGTT
>CM065726.1:70444477-70494477 GCA_033310375.1 Conus canariensis | reverse complement strand
GTGTGTGTGTGCGTGGATGTGTGTGTGTGTGTGGGGGGGGGGGGGGGGTCCGCATAGTTATCAACATTTTCACAACATATGCACAGGAAAGAGGGAAGATGGAACAGGAGTTCATGTTGAAGAAATAGTAAATGAAAATAAAAGAAAACCAAATGAAGGAAATGGAGTGGACAAGTATCTGAATAAACAATAGACTGATGTGAGAAATAGAGAGGGTGTGGTGAGAAGGGAAAGGAAAATTGCTATAAGTTATGTGTGAGGTAAATAATGGGAGATATGGCAGTATGTGTGTGTTGTGGGAGGATATTGTAGGCTGAGATTGAAGTGGTGGGTTGGTACATGTTACTTTAAGGTGTTGATGCTATGAGGGTGGAGGGAAGAAGGGGATGGGTTTACATACTAACTGGGGGAGGGGGAGGGGGAGGGGCAACATATTCACACCTATACACAATATCTCTCTCTCTCTCTCTCTCTCTCTCTCAAAAAGTAAGTTATTGTATCTAAGTATTATCATTATTTGAATTCTACAATTAACGCTGGCAATGGGATTAGTGGTAATAGGACATAATGCTTATAAGTATAATGGTAAAAATGATAATGACGGTAATAACAATGACATCAGTGTTGTTGTAATGATGTAATGATGTTGATGAAGATAACAGTAAAGATAATGATATGATGATAGTGATACAGTAATAATGGTTTTAGTAATATAGGTAGGATGGTATTAGGTGGAAAGGAGCTGAAATGCTCAATGAACAACAGCAGACAGTACTAGAATGATGATAATAATGATAGTAGCAATGGTAAGTGCAGTAACACTAGCGGAAACAAAGGCGCCAGGAAAGGAAAGGAAACGACCAACGATAAAGGAGCTAGCATTCTATTTATTATGTGTGTGTGTGTGTGTGTGTGTGTGGTGTGTGTGTGTGTGTGTGTGTGTGTGTGTGTGTTCCATTTGTAATGTCAGCCTTATTCATTGGTTACCCCCACCTTCACCCCCAGCAACCGCCATACCCACCAACACCCCTACACACATCATTACTAGGGCACGGGGAGGGGGGGGGGGGGGGGAGTAAGTCGATTGATGTAGCAAATGGAGAGACTCAGAGAGTGTAGGAAAAGGGAAGATGATGATAGCTACAACCTATGTCTGAGGTAAACAGTGGGAGGTAGGGTGGTATGGGTGTGTGTAGGTGGAGGATATTTCAGGCTGGAGCTGCAGAGGTGGAATGATACATACTACTTTTGGACGTTGATGCCATGAGGGTGGACGGTGCCCAGTTTGACAATGAGATGAGATTCCTGCATAAGGCGTTCCAAGTTGTCACTCGTTGATTGCCAAAGTGCCAAGACTTTGACATGGTTGATGTTGTGTTGGGCATGGTTGAAGTGTAGAGCGACTGGTTTGGGCCGATGGTGGCGGATGTCGGCCAGGTGTTCAGAGATGCGCGTCTCAAGTGTGCGAGATGTCTCACCTACATAGATCTTACCGCACAGCTGACAGCGGATGGCATACACAATGTTGTGGCTCTGGCAGGAGAAAGTGCGTTTAATAGTGAAAGAGCCTGTGGGGCCATGTAGGATGGTGTCTGGTTTGGTGAGAGAGCAGAGTTTGCAGTTGGGTTTTGAGCAGGGGAAAGTACCTGGTGGCTTAGGTGTTGAGATTTTGTTCAGCTTAGAGCGCACCAGTAGGTCGTTGAGGTTTTTGTCACGTTTGAAAGTGATCGTTGGTTTGGTCTCAAAGGCAGGTTTATGATTTTCTTCTATGTGCCAGTTAGACTTCAGGATCCTGCAGATGGGCAGATTGTGAGGATGGAAGAGAAGGCTGGCAGTGGGTCTGTCTGTCTCTTTGGGAGGTTTAGTTTCCAGAGTAGATGTTCTGGATTTAGCTGCAGTGCGGCTGAGAGCATCATTGATGACGGCACTAGGGTATCCACGGTTGGTGAAAAAATCAGACATTTTGGCTGCTTGTATAGTGAAATCTTCTTCGCTAGAGCAGAGTCTGCAAAGGCGAAGGAATTCAGAATATGGAATGCTGTTTTTAGTGGACTGGTGGTGGGAAGATGTGTAGTCCAGGTATGAGTGCGCATCAGTAGGTTTGTAGAAGACTGAGGTTTGAAGCAGTCCATCTTTGAGGGAGATAGTGATGTCCAGGAAGTTAACTGACTGTGAAATGGTGTAGGTCAGCTGGATGGATGGATGGAAGGTCTGAGCAAAGTTGAGGAAATTCTGAGGTCATGTTCTGGCATGGATGTGGCTCCCAATCCATCATCTATGTATCTTTTGTAGAGTTCTGGTGTTGGGCCTGTGTAAGAGGTTAGTAGGCGGTGTTCTAGGTGTCCCATGAAGAGGCAGGCATAGGATGGTCCCATTTTGGTCCCCATAGCAACACCACTGATTTTTGAGAATGTATGGTTGTTAACTTCAAAAGTATAGAGGGTGAGGACTAATTCTGAAAGTCTGACCAGTGTAGCTGTGCGAGGGTGTTGTTCTGCCTCAGGAAGTTCTGCGTAGCACGGGCAGTGTGCGGCCTTGCGTTCTCCTGCTGAAACAGGTTCTGTGGATGCCGCTGGAAATGTGGCAGGATGTGGGGCCTCAGAACTTGGTCGATGTAATGAACAGCAGTGACCCCGTTACCACGTCCTGGACCCACATTCTGGAAGATGACTGGCCCAATACGGCGATTCATGCCGATAGCCCCCCAGATCATGATGCTTTCACCACCCCATGGGTCCCTTTTGGTGATGTTGGCATCCGTGAAGCGTTCCCCCGCTCTTCTCCAGATCCGGATTTGGCCATCGCCTGGGTCGACGCAGAACCGGCTTTCATCACTGAAGAGGACTCGGCCCCAGTCCCGATGGCGCCAATGCACGTGGATCTGTGCCCACTGCAGACGGTTCTGGCGATGCTGGAGTGTCAGGATAGGTCGCCGGGCTGGATGCCTGCATTGGAGACCAACTGTGTTCAGTCGGCGACGCACGGTCCTACTGCTGATTGGCCTGCCATGGTTGCCGACGGTGTTCCTGGCTGTGTTGGCAGCGGTTTGGTAAGGCTCCCGTCGATGCTGACGCAGAAGATGGCGGTCTTGGGCTGCTGTGGTGACCCTCGGTCTGCCGCTCCTCGGTCTGTCATCAGTGGCGTTTCTTGCTTGAAAGCGGTCCAGAAGGCGATAGACGGTGGAAATGTGGACTCCGAATGCGATAGCGACCTGCCTCATTGGAACCCCAGCCTGTAGTTGCCCCATTGCTATGCAACGATCTTGACGAGAAAGTCTCGGCATTATGTTGGCGCCGCTGGAAGGGATAATTT
Source organism: Conus canariensis (assembly GCA_033310375.1). Taxonomy (NCBI): domain Eukaryota; kingdom Metazoa; phylum Mollusca; class Gastropoda; order Neogastropoda; family Conidae; genus Conus; species Conus canariensis. The sequence goes on along the minus strand of CM065726.1, from coordinate 70,491,165 downwards.
GAACTTTTTGGGGTTTGGAAATTTATAGCCCCACAATCGGGGCCACATTGAGTTGCAATTCACATTGATGCACGTGGCGTAGGTAGTCCACATGGCAAATGCACTCCTCGTGCCAAAAACGCTGACCCGGCAACATTCACCCACTGTTACGAGGTTACAACCGGCCAAGACACCACGTACTGCTAATGTTGCACGTGCCAACGACATTGCTTACGTCCTGGTCACAATGTGAACAATCGTGCATTGTCTCTATTTTTCGCGTTTTTTATGCCTCTGAGTATATATATATATATATATATATATAATATTTGTTTTGCTCTTTCGTGATTTTCTTTTGCTTCTTAGGTGGCACCTTTGGTTGGTTTTTTGAAAACTCAACAAACATACTATGGTATTGCACACCAGACTTTTCTAGGATAGCATTCTTGTTAAAACCGAAAAGGCAGAGGAGTCAAATTACCACTTTCCGTGGTCACTGAGGAGAAACAATCAGGTTTCGAAATATCGGTATCTGACCAGGAGTTATATACTAGTGAGTTTCCTCCCCATTGGAGAATGTCTCCCCTTTGGAGACTATAAGCTTGCTGAAGGCTCATTTTGAGAAGCATTTATTTCATTTTTTCCCCATTCACCCACTCAAGCACATACTGTTAGTTAGGCAGAATTATCTACCACTGCAGATATGAATGCTTATTTCCCCCTATTTCTTCAATCTAAGACATAAGAGCAAGCTTTGTTTATAATTGAATATATATATACTGTTCAAAAAAGTTAAGGACCAACATTTCACTGACTTATAAAAAAGAAAATTGGGAAGTGATCAATCTCCAAGTGTAACATGAATTTATTGAATATGTGAAAAGTGTGTAAAGACAATGACAAGTCCGAGGAATCAACAAACTGGAATCGAGCGCAGTACAAACACCCCCACCCCCAAATTTGAAAGTCACAGGAGGAGTGTTTGTTCAATGTCATGGTCAATAACGTGTGTGTCCCTCGTTATTGGCAAGGCATTCAAGGCAGCGTTGTCGCATGGAGTTCACCAGTGTGCGCAGGAAGGCCTGGGGCACAGCAGCCCACTCCTGCTGGAGTGACTCAAACAGCTGACCCAGGTTAGCAGGAGGAGGACGACGCTGCTGCAGTCTCCGGCCCAGCTCATCCCAAAGACGTTCGATGGGGTTCAGGTCTGGGCTGTTTGCGGGCCACTGCATTCTGTTGACACCAGCAGCTTGGAGAAACGTGTTTACTGCTCTGGTGCGATGGGGCCGTGCATTGTCGTCTTGAAAGACTGCCTGAGGTCCAAGCTATTGAAGGGCTGGCAGCACCAGGGGTTGCAAAATCTCTGTTTGGTAGCGAACACAATTCAAGTTCCCTGCCACATTGTAGAGAACCGTTCTGTAGCGTGTGCTTATGCCGCCCCAAATCATAACGGATCCCCCACCATAGCGGTTCCTTTCCAGGACAGCTTCTTCTGCAAAACGCTCCCCACGGTGTCTCCAGACCCTGTTCCGTCTATCGGTGGGATCCAGGCAGAACCGCGACTCGTCTGTAAACATCACGTTTGCCCACTGTTCATGTGTCCATCTCACGTGCTGCGTGCACCATATTCTGTGGGCATCAGTCAAACGAAGTCTTATGGCTGGTCGTCGAGCATGGAGGTTAGCGGCGTATAGGCGGTTTCGTATGGTCTGATCACTGACAGTAGTGTTGGTGGCATCTCTAAGGCGACGTCTGATGTTGTTTGCACTTGCTGTTCTTTCTTGTGTGGCCTGCCTTTCAATGTATCGGTCCTCTCGTGGTGTTGTTATTCTGGGTCGACCAGAGCGTGGTCGTTCTTGCACTCTTCCTGTGTCTTGAAAGCGTTGTCTGAGTCTGATAACAACAGAGTGTGATACCCCAAGTCTCCGTGCCACTTCCTGGACTGCAACTCCTTCTTGGAGCCATCCTATTGCTCTTCCTCGATCCAGCTCGTTCAGTCTTCGACGTGGAGGCATGCTGTTGCATTGCATTTTTCGCCAGTACAGTGGCTTTTAAAGACATTTGGTTGAGCATACTTTATGACCTACGGCCTGATTTAGCTCGTGCTTCACATGATTTTGATTCAGCACATGCTCCTCGGATCCCAAACACATCAGAAATTCACCCCAATTTGTTCCAAAAATGACAAGTCGCGACACGTGTTTTTCAAGGCGCGTGAGAAATGTGTGCCACAAAATTGCAGTTGCCGCATTCATTATCAATTTGTGCGTGTGGTTCAATTTGTTTGGACCACAAAGGCGGTACAATTGAACTTTTGTGAATTTTTAAAAGTTTTTGTGCATTCTCAATGTTGGTCCTTAACTTTATTTGAACAGTATATATATATATATATATATATATATAATATATATATATATATCTGTCTGTCTGTCTGTCTATCTATCTATCTATCTATCTATCTATCTGTCTGTCTATCTATCTATCTATCTATATTTATAATGCTGAACAATTTAGTGGCAGGGGTGGTGGTGGTGGGGGGGGGGGGGGGGGGGGGGACAAGGTGCAGGGGAACATCTTCCGTCAATACATTAATGACTTGGCAAAGACTAACAAATCAAAAAATATATATATGAATATGAATGGGGACAGGGAGGCAGAGGCGGGGGAAGAAAGAATATAAGTAAAAGATAAGGAAATAAATTGCTGAAACTACTTTTTTACCTAGTTGCAAAGCGAGAGGACTGCAGGCGGAAATCTAAACAAATCTTAAATAAATGTTAGCGAACCGCCCAGAGAACGTGGACAAACGAGTCACAAGACGAAACACAACGCGTTTCGACCTCTTAGGTCTTCATCAGGTGAGACATTAACGAATAAAACAATGAAAATTCACTTAGCTTTGATCGCTTCAGATCACTTCGCAGGGTTCAGCGCAAGGAAGAAGGCGTTGAAGGCGTTCGCCAGTACAGTGGCTTTTAAAGACATTTGGTTGAGCATACTTTATGACCTGCGCTGAACCCTGCGAAGTGTGTGATAACCTTTCTATGTACAAAATGTCATTAAAACCCACCAATATGTAAAAAATAACGGCAAAATAACGGTTTAACGGTTATATAACCGATATACACTTTTGAAACCGGTATTTTAGTCCTCACTGGGCTAAAGCCTGTGTACATATCAAATTTCATCCAAATCGGACAATATGTCAAGAATAACGGTTTTTAACGGTCAAATTTTGAAACACTATATAGAAGTGCCATTTGTGTGTGATAACCTTTCTATATACCAAATTTCATTAAAATCCACCTATATATAGAAATAACGGCAGAATAACGGTTTTTAACGGTTGTTTAATCCATTTTCAGCATTACATCACTTACATATGGACAGAGGCTCCGATTTGTCACAAGATCATCCAAACCGCTTATAAATTGGCCAAGTACTTTCTGAGATATTCCATAAAGAAGAAAAACCGTTACAGGCCGTTACAACTGTTAGTAACGGCTATAACGGGGTAAACTGAAACATCAGGCATCATCCGTGACCCATAATGAACATACCTGCTAATTTTCATAAAGGTCGGCCAAGTACTTTCTGAGATATTCCGTAAAGAAGAAAAACCGTTACAGGCTGTTACAGCTGTTAGTAACGGTGATAACGGTAAACTAAAACATCGGGCATTATTCGTGACCCATAATGAACATACCTACAAATTTTCAGAAAGATCGGCCACATACTTTCTGAGATATTCCATAAAGAAGAAAAACCGTTACAGGCCGTTACAGCCGTTAGTAACGGCTATAACGAGGTAAACTAAAACATCGGGCATCATCCGTGACCCAAGATCGGCCACATACTTTCTGAGATATTCCATAAAGAAGAAAAACCGTTACAGGCCGTTACAGCCGTTAGTAACGGCTATAACGAGGTAAACTAAAACATCGGGCATCATCCGTGACCCATAATGAACGTACCTGCTCATTTTTACAAAGATCGACCAAGTACTTTCTGAGATATTCCGTAAAGAAGAAAAACCGTTACAGCCGTTAGTAACGGCTATAGCGGTAAACTAAAACATCGGGCATCATCCGTGGCCCATAATGAACATACCTACAAATTTTCAGAAAGATCGGCCCAGTAGTTTTGTCTGGAGCGAGTGGAACACATTTTGACCACGGACACACACACACACACACACACGCACGCACGCACGCACGCACGCACGCACGCACGCACGCACGCACGCACGCACGCACACACACACACACACACACAGCATTTCTTCGTTCCCATTCTAAAGTACTCCCTGTTCTATAAGAACTGGGAGTACAAAAAGGGAAATATAAACGTCAAACTCTTCTCTAGCAGCTTATGGGACCCAACGCAATCCATCCAGAAGACTGATCTATTCAATATTGCCTGTTCCGAGGCCTTTCGACCTCTGGATCGAATTCATCAGGGAGGCATGCTGATTGTGTCTGTGCTCCCTTAGCATCAAATGCATATATACCACAGCCTATAATTCTGCGCTGTTCTTACCACCAAGGGTTAAAAAAATAGGATCAACAGCACCCCAAACCAGTCAGCGAAGGGTAGAAAATTAATAAAAGGAAAGGAAAGTGTGGTCAGGAAATAATTTGCTGAAAAACTAAAATCACTCTATAACCAGTATAAAATATAGGGGAAAATATTTGCTTATGGAAACAATAATCTGTGTGTGCGCGCGCATGTGTGTGTGTGTGTGTGTGTGTGTGTGTGTGTGTGTGTGTGTGTGTGTGTGTGTGATATTTTTTTTGATAATCATTTACTCCGAGAGCTGTTGTCGGAGTTTCGATGTTTGGATAATGGTATTTCTAAATTAGTACAAAGTATGGTGTCTGTGCCGAGGGGAATGGGCGGGGATGGGGGTGGGGTAGGGGCATGCGTGCATGTGTAAGGATGCGTGGAGAGGCATACAGGCAGACGACCTATAAATGCATGCAAATTGACAGTGTGTGTGTGTGTGTGTGTGTGTGTGTGTGCGCGCGCGCGCGTGCGTGCGTGCGCGCACGCGTGCGCACATTTGTATGTGTTTGTGCGTGTATGTGTCCGCATGTGTGTGTGTTTTCGCATGTGCATCTGTGTGTGCGTGAGTGTGTGCGTGCCTGCGCGCGCGCGCGCGCGTGTGTGTGTGTGTGTGTGTGTGTGTGCGGGCGCGCGCGCGCGCGCGTGTGTGTGTGTGTGCACGCGCGCGCGTTGGCAAGCGTGTACCTATGCGTACATGCGCGTTTTAGACAGGCTGTTTAGTCCATTTTAGACTGTTATAAGTGGGAACAACAGATTTTTTTCTGAATGGGAACTATTTCGACAGTCATTTAAATTTCTGCCTTTGTCTCTGTCTCTGTCCCTGTCTGTCTGTCTGTCTGTCTCTGTCTATTCCCTCCAGCACTCATACAGTCTTTCCATCCCTTGTTGGTATGTCCGATCCTCTCTCGCCTTTATACTTAGTACCCGTTCCCCCCCCCCCCCCTCCTCTTAACCCCTCCGTAAACTCTCTCTCCCTCTCCCCCCACTTCTCCCCCCCCCCCCCCCCCCCCCACGTGTGTTCGTGTTTGTTTTTTTTTTTTAACGAATAGTGGCACCATTTCAGCCATTGCCAGATCGTGACTCGTGTTTTGTGAGGAATGTTTAACAACATTTTATAGCTGAGGCAGTTGGCCTGGTGTTACCAGATGATACACGAGAGCGCAGAATTGATTTTTCTCCATGTCGCCACATTTCCCTGCCTTGAATTATTAATGGAATAATCAGTTGCAGCAGCAATGTGCAAATCCAGTAGCGACAGCTTTTCACCGTAGAGGGATTTGGTTGATTAGATTGTGTTGGGAGTTTTCTGCTGCGGAGTGGATTAAAAAAATCAAACAAGAGAGAGATGCCTACTATGACTTCAGGTTCATGTGACCTCCAGTATCCTTTATCAGAGAGAGAGAGAGAGAGAGAGAGAGAGAGAGAGAGAGAGAGAGAGAGAGAGAGAGCTGAAATCTTTAATGAGGATAACTGAATAAGCATTTCAATACTTTTTTTCATCAGGTCCTCAAAAACAAAGCAAAACCACATCACAGATTAAACACAGACCAGAAAAGAGCAGAAAGGGTATGTTAACAATAATATTAGCTATGACAATACAGGAAATAATATTAATAAAGGATCGGGATGCAATAAACAAAATAAAAACAAAGGGGGCTGAGTACATTATATAAATAAAGACATTATATATATATATATATATATATATATATATATATATATATATACATACATGTACACTTACCTACTTGTACATATAAGTACAACTGAAAGAGAGAGAGAGAGAGAGAGAGGGAGAGAGAGACGAGAGAGAGAGAGAGAGAGAGTGAGAGAGAGAGAAAGAGAAAGAGAGATGAGAGAGAGAGAGAGAGGGGTCATCATCTTGGTAATTTGAATACACTGCAAATATATGCCATTTACATGAACAATGACTTACTTGACTTAATCCTCTTGGTTCCTCGGGGAACATAGGGCCGCAGCCACACTCCTCCAGCGCACTCTGTTCTGGGACGCCCTCTTCAGCTCGGCCCATGTCATTCCGGTGGCCTTGGCTTCAGTGTTTGTACTTCTCCGCCACGTCTGTCTTGGTCACCCAACTTTGCGTTTGCCCTGGGGGTTCCATTCCAGAGACTGCCTTGTGATGTTGGATGTGGGCTTTCGCAGCGTGTGGCCAATCCATCCCCATTTCCTTTTTCTGATCTCTTGGTCGATGGATGTCTGCTTTGTTCTGTTCCAGAGGTCTTGGTTGGAAATCACCTCTGGCCACCTGATGTTGAGAATGTTGCGGAGGCATCTGTTGATGAAGGTTTGCAGTCTGTGGTTGTTTGTCTTTGTGGTACGCCATGTTTCCGAGCCATAGAGGAGAACTGATTTTACGTTGGTGTTGAAGATCCTGATCTTGTTGTGTAGTGAGAGAGCTGAGGATCTCCAGATTGGGCGTAGGGTGTGAAAGGCATGTCTGGCTTTGTTTATACGGCTCCTGATGTCTTCGTCCGTTCCCCCGTCCTTGCTGACCACACTGCCCAGGTATACAAACTTGTCGACTTCTTTGATGTCTTCCTGCTGCAGTTGGATGGGGTCCTGCTGATTGTTGTTTATCCACATGAACAATATACAACGGAATTATAATTATAATAGCTTAAATAAGTAATCTTGGTAGCAGCTTTTGAATGATGCCAAGGAACTCTTTGTTTTAATGCCATCAGGAATTTCGTTGCATTGTTTACCGCCTGAGTATATAAGAGAAGTCATATACAGATCAGTTCTAGGACGGGGAAGTTGTATTCTCTCTTTGTCTCGTAGTTTAGTCTTTCGGAGTTTTTCGTAGAGATATGACGGAGCAGGTCCATTAACTATTTTGTAGAAAAATACTGCTTTATTGAATTGACATCTCAATTGAAACGGAAGAATATGTAATGTTTTGTAGTCATGAATTAGTAGAGAGAGAGAGAGAGAGAGAGAGAGAGAGAGAGAGAGAGAGAGAGAGAGAGATGCGAATCATTTATTCAGATTGAGGCCAAAGCCCATACTGATAGGGTGCCACCCGCAATACAACACACAAGAAGGATTCTTAGTTAAGAAAATGGAAAGAAAAAGCCATTACACATATATACACTATGCAAATACTGTGAATATGCTGTTCGTGTTCGCTTTTGTGCTTCATATATGTACATAGCAAGATCGAAGAGGACATTTTCATTTCTTGTTGCTAACAATAAGTTGACTCTAAAACTACAGGGGTCAAAATAATACTTAGCCTAAATAAATTTAACTCTAAGGTCACTGAGTGCAGGACAGCACAGTAAAAAATGTATTTCATCTCCCTTTGCCTGATTACACAAGCGACACATCAGTTCGTTATCTTTCAGAACACTGTATCTAAACCGATGGCAAGCAATGTCAGAGACACCAAATCTAAAGTTACTCAATGCACTCTTAATATACCTGTTCATATTCATTTCAATCTATGGTTCAATCACATGTGCTGTTTTAAAGAGTCTGTGTTGTGCTAGTCTGTCACTGCTATAGATATGGTCATGCCAGTCTTGCCATCTGCAATCAATCATTCTTTGTTTAAAACATTTCAAAAATCCTGATATACGCCCTGGTTGTCCCAAACATAAGCAAAGCCATCATAATTTAAGCACTGACGAACATGGGTAGCCCATGTCTTCTTGCTATTACCATCCCAATCTCGCAACGTCTTATAAGCTTTAAATGGTGTCTTTTTTCCTTCATTCTTATTTTCATCCAATACGTAATACATTTAAAAACTGAATTGATATAAATTGGATACCTTCCAAGTTCACCATAAACTAAATCATTTGGTGTTCGATTGTCGATGTTCCAAAATCTTTTCATTGCATACAAATGAACATTCTCTATTTCAACATTTTTCTTGAGAGCCCAAATTTTAGCTCCATTCTGTAAGATTGGCTGCACCTGAGAATCGAATAACTTCGGGAAAAAAACAACAACTGAAAATGCGCTATTATTCAATTCATATAAAATATGAAGAATGACTGTGACTGCTTTCCTTGCTCTATTTGCTATATCTTGACACCCAAAAGTGAAACTTAATCTGGTAGTGAAATAAAATCTAAGATACCTGTATGCGTTGACTTCACCGATGAATTCACCCCCGTAGGTCCATTTTTCATTACGTGCCAGATATCCACCTTTACGAAACACAATAATATTGGTCTTATTCATATTAACTTTTAATTATAATTTAGTAGCAGCTGAATACAAGCTGTTCAATTGCCTTTGAAGACCAACAACAGTTGTATAAGTAGTATAATGATGTTGCCAGCAAAAGGTAATACAAACAGTTCCAATAGATCAAAAGTAACGCCATGTCGTCCATTTTGAATGATCTCCAAAGCCAGTTCATTTATGAACAGAGAAAATAAAACTGGACTGCAAACATCCCCTCGTACACTTAACAAAATCTGATAATTTTGCTATCGCTCTGATTCTTGCCTTTACCTCTTTATACATGCTTTTTACACAACGATACAACTTAAGTTTAATTCCTTTTTTTTTTTTTTTTAACAAAATAGGCCAAAATACGTTCCGTGAAACTGAACCGAAAGATTTTTCAAAATCTACAAAAGCCATATACAGCTTCTTATTATTTACAAATTGTTTTGAACTGCAGCTAGTAGACTAAAGATACGATCAATGGTAGAATAACCTTTGCAAGTCGTATTTTCTTTTTTAGAAATATTGTGTACAGTATTCTAGAATAACTGCTGGTTTTAGGCCGAAGAAAAAAGACCATTCAAAAGGGAATCATTATGTTCTTTCTGTTTTCTTTCATTAAATTTTTTTTTATATTCCCTTCTCGCAATGCAGAACAATACTCTGTCATTTTTATCCATTGTTTTTAGAAAAATTCTGAATAATCTACGAAGTTTACGTTTTGCTACTCTACATTCTTGGTCAAACCAATTCTGTATAACATTCTTGTTTGTTGGTATAGTTTTCCTCATAAATTCTGCTTGCTCTTTGACAGTTGCGTTAAACACATTCAGTGCTTTGTTCACGTCCACAAAATAAGATTTTCAGCGACATTTAACTTTTGTAGAACATTTGGTCAATTCATTGATGAATAAAATTGTTGACTGAAGTCTTAGTTCCAGCAATATTTAACAATAAACTGATTACCATCAATAGTAGGAAGAAAATTGTCATGTGAAGGATTATTTTGCATTCTATGCGCAGTACTAGCGGTAAGTGATCAGACTCAAATCTTTCCATCACGTTCAGAGTCATCTGTTTGCACATTAGTTAAAAAAATTCTATTGATGCTAGAAAATAGTCATTTACACTGCTCCCTACATCCAAAACGTCTGTGAAGCGACCTTCGAGATCGCCATTACATATTCCATTTAAAATTGCCAATCCTAATACAGTGCACATGCCAAGCAGTTTTTTTCCCAAACGGATTTAATACCTTATCTTCAGAGCATCTTTCATATTTTCTGTTTCCTTTAAGTTAGTATATATACAACAGTCATGTACAGTTTCTGGAGAAATATTTGAAGTTCTTACTTTCATGTCACCACAGAACAATAATTCAGTATAATCAAAGGCAACAACTTCTTTACAATACAATCTTTCAACATTCCAACCCCATTATCAAATCCATTGAATGTGTAGAAGGGCGCGTTCTCTGGAGGTACATGTATACACACAAGAAGAACTGTCTTATCAAAGCAAAAAGGTCTTTATCGAATCTAAATAACATTGTATACAGACTGTCACAATCACGTGGTGCACGTACGGGACAAGACTTTTACATATCATACAAACCAGTCCTTCTGAGCACCGTCCCTGTTTAGTAAATTTTACGGCCGGCTTTACAAGTAATTGATGGTCTTGAAAAAGGTTTGACTGAAACGACTCAGCAAACGATTCCACCAAACAAACAAAATCAAAGTTAGAAATAAACTGAATAACATAACTACTGAGTTATTAAAAAAAAAAAGATAAACCACATATATTCCAGTGAAGGAATATTACACTATTTACAAGCTTGTTGATACCACGTACACTTTGACTAACGTGGCTTAACTTGTTTGCATCGCTTGACGAACTGCTGTCACCTCGAACGCACATTTTCAGCTTCATGATTATTTACGCTCGATGTAAAAGAGGTGTGTGAATAATTCATGCAGTCAGTCTTTGTTTTATCTAAATATCTTGTCGCACATTCACCGCCATGTGTTGCTACAGTTGCAGAATCAACGATAGTCACAGGGATAGTCACTGTCGCTATGTTAGTTCTAGTCGTGGAGTTTGTTGCTGACGCAGAGTCTCTGTTGACATCTAGTACATTCGTTGTCAGTCAACTGTTCTGGAAGTTTCTTTTTCTGTCACACAACTACTGTCGCTGATCTCATTCACACAGTCATCAGCATTGAAAATCTCATTCAAATTAACAAACTCATCGCCACTATTTCTTTCATTCACACTGACACATTCAGCCCTTTTCTTTATTTCATCAACATGTGTACTCTCACCACCACACTCATCCCTCATGATCACACATTTTCTCTATATATCACTTTTTCTTTCTAAATCACTTTGTATGGCTTCAAGCTTATCAAGTTGCACAACAGATAACAAAACATTGCTGTGTACAATTGAAGCAGAATCATTCTCCACATTTAACACGTTGGCGGAAAGTGTGTCATTGTGATCTAGCACGCCTTCGCCCCTACCGATGTCAGTGACAACGTGCACGGGATTTTCATCGCCTGTCCGCTTCAAGTCAGCATCGTTCACTGCCCCAGTTCAAATGATCCCACGTAAATTTGGAACAGCCACTCTATACGGTGATGGCTTAAATTTCACCTCCCTCTGACTCTTGACAGCACAACATTATCCGATGATAGGCCGGCCTGAATCGTATTTCAGTTCTACCAGGTTGTCACTGACATCCAGATCGAATTGTCTTTACTGTTGATCACAAGTTGATCCATAGACACTTTCATGCCCTATGACCTGGCTGACTTAAGGTGTGTTACAAGCTTTTACCAGGTCTCTCTAACCCGAAAAGAAAAGTCTTCACTCACAAATATCTCAGTTCCTTTCAGTTTCTGTTTTGCACGCAGAATCTCATCTTTGTCGTTGAAGAATGTGCATCGTGCTATTCCTGGCGAGTTCGACTTTGAGGTCAGACGGTGCACACGGTGGAAAAGAATGTCCTTTGAAAGTCCCAGCGTATCCACTATCATGTCGTGTACCAGCTCCTCACATTCTTGCCAAGACCCACCGGCTTTACGAGGATAATGGATAATTATGTTATTTTTCTTCGACCTGCTTTCTAGGTCATCTATTTTCATGTCCAAGGATTCCACCCTAGTGGCGAGTCTCGTGTTTTCTTTCCTCAACTCGTCATTGTCCTGTTTCGAGGCGGACATTTTTCTGTTTTACACCAGACATTTCGTCCTGGAGATTTGCACACATTTTTTTCACGTCCCTCATGTCTTCTCCAAGCCCATCAAATTTACCAGTTAGATCATTCAAAATGGCCACAACGTCTTTCAGAGTGGGATCGGACGGAAATGCAGAGGCAGCATGGACAGAACCCGGTCCTTGACAACTGTCTGTACGGGCACTTTCGGCGCTCTCTAGACGGGTTTGCCGCTTGCTGTCGGACTTAACAGTAGCAGGTTCTGTATTCAGCTCCACGTCACCACACCGTTGGAGCAAATGTTCGTAGCGAAGTAGAGACAGTAACAGTCCTGGAGTAACACCGACTGAATAAACAGTAGCAACAGCAGCAGTAACAGCAGCAGCAGCAGCAGCAGTAGTAGTAGTAGTGGTAGTAGTTAGTAGTAGTAGTAGTAGTAGTAGCAGTAGTAGTAGTAGTAGTAGTAGAACAAGACAAGAACAAGAAGAACAGGAACAAGAAAAAGAAGAAAATGAAGCAAAGAAGAAAAGAAAAAGAAAGAAAGAAAGAAAAGATCCCTAAGTTTCTCATAAGCTTGGTTTTCCCAGTGGCAGTTTGGTAGAGGTATTTGAAGTGTTCTGGATACTTGTCCCATTCCTTCGAATTCTTTAGTTCTGCTAAATGGCACACAAGCTGTGTATTGTCTTCTGCCTGTCCCATCCATGATTTTCCATGTCCTAGCCGAGTGCCTTTTGTTTCCTTGACCACCACATGAAGCGGATTTTGGTGATTTTCAAGTGCTATGAAATATGCCTTCACCTGTTCTAGCTTGTGTCTTGCTTGCATCGAATGAAGGTCAAGCAGGTATCGCATAGTTTCAACTGGTGTATCCTTCATGGTTCCCAGGTGTGTGTGCAGGATAGAGACGAGGAGAGAAGCATGTGCGCATTAAAGAATAACGTGCTCCTGAATTCACAATTACTGTAGATTTGTTCCTAAGAAACTGTATCATGTACTCGGATGCTGAGGCTGGTAAACCCATATTGTCTAGTTTCTGTTTTAGTTCCATTTTTGCATCTAAGATAGAAACGCACACTTTTTCAACCTTATGGAAAAAAAGTGCCCTTTCGAACTTCAAAGTCTGCCGTCAACTACGGCTTTTTCTCGACTATGATGGTAAAAGATCTTGAGGGCGAATAACCGTATCTATGGTGTTTTTTATTTATTGCATAACATTCCTGTCAAGTGTTTGATTCAGGTGATAATGATTGCTGTTAATTATAAAAACACAACTTTTGCCGTCTTAGCCAGCTGTTATCGCACTGAGAAGTGTGTTGAGGATTGCTGACTGACTGGTTAATCCGAGCCTTTAGTCCGTGGGATTTTTATGGTAGTGATCGGCTTCTACCCAGACCTGAGTTTGCTATGGGCTGAAATGAGAGTTTGATATACTTAATAGATGCGTCTCTAACATTGTTGCTATAGTGCACTGACCAGCACTGCAGATGTTTAGATTTCTCGGGCCTGATTATCACCGATATACATTATGAAAGTAACCGTAGAGTACAAGCACTGTCTTGTGGTCTCAAACCGGATTGGGAGTCTGTAGCATCAGTTTCATTATTATCGTCCTCATCGATCAGCAAAACGTCACAAATTCAGTGGCCCGTCATGCATTATTCTCATGATACGTCGGCTTGATTTTTACGCCCTTGCTGAATTCGAGCAGAGGTCGCCGGTATTGGGGAGTTTCTGGGGACCGTCGTTGGACGGACGTGGTGGCGCCCTCTAGTGGGGAACGCTTACTTGGGCCGGCTGTCAGTATGAGTGTTACTGGTGTCTTGCGTGTTATACAAAAACCGGCAACACCGAGCATCGTCCAAGTGTTTCAGCAGTAGTCCAATTTATCGTTTGGTGAGTTGCCTCAAAACGGACGACTTGACATTGGTCCTAGCGGCTGCTGTGGGACAAGTCAGTGTGTTGCATTAAATGGGGAGTCGGAATGAACTGGTGAGGAAAATAAGACAGAGAACAAGATTCTAGCAGTCTCCTTTTGCCGCTTCACGCGGGCTGCCTACGGTCAGAGATTGGCATGCAATAGTTACAACAGTAACATAAATGCGTACATAACTAAATTAAGACGGCAAGAAACGTAACGCCAATAATTTCAACTACAAAAGTTGGGTAGGGAGAGAACAGTCATAGACATCCGCTACATCAGCAACAAATTAACAATAGATTGATGAACTGCATGAAAGATACTACACCACAGGTCTTCAGAACTTCCACACTCCTACCCATCTCCCCCACCTCCACGCCGCCCGCTTTTCTCCCAGGAACAAAAGTAGTAATTAGAGGGAGGAAGAGAGAACTGTATCTATTGATCTCGTCCGTCATCAAGGCCCAAACAGTTTGCGAAGCACGCGATAAATGCTCTTCCCAGGACACTGCTGTTCCTTGTCATGATGAAATGCACGCGCTCTGCTCTGGCCATCTCGCGTGCACCAGCCAAGTATAATGTGACATGGGAGGTCTGAGAGATGGTAGGGTGGATGTCGGGGAAAAAGATAATCGTCACGCACGCACGCGCGTGTGCACACGTACGCGCGCCCACACACACACACACACACACACACACACGTATTCAAGCACGCTCGACAGAAGTATTAGACCTCCTCTGTTTCTGTCCACGTGTCTCTGTCTGTCTATCTGTCTGTTTGTCTGTCTGTTGGTCGATCAGTCTGTGTGTGTGTTTGTCTGTCCATCTGTCTGTTTGTCTGTCTGTCTGTCTGTCTCTCTCTCTCTCTGGGACATAAACGCTCACTTTCTCTAGGATATGAGCAAGGGTTCGGCACATGAAGTCGCGCTTCAGTGCACTGTAAATCAATTGCTTATTAGGGTATATCACGAGTGACTCAGGCCTTCAGAGGTGTAGCGGACTCTGTGAAAACAATGCCTTAGGGACCTTCGGACTTTGGGGCAGCATATGGCTGTTGTCATTGTTTCAAGATTTCATACTGAATCGATCGTGTCGCCATTTTAAGACTGAAGTGCAGAGGGACAGTGCTGTGCTAGGACTGCTTCTATCCCATGCTCCAGAGTGAGGTGTGGAAAGCAGTCCATGTCCTAACACATCCCATCGTCACGACGGGAAAGAACCTGGACTCCTGCACGTCATCAGCAAGCTGAACTCCATGAAGTGTAATCTTGATGGGAAGTTTAGCAATGTGAAGCAGGATATGCATTCCATACATACAGGATATGCATTCCATACATACAGGATATGCATTCCATACATACAGGATATGCACTCCATACATACAGGATATGCAGCCATACATACAGGATATGCATTCCATACATACAGGATATGCACTCCATACATACAGGATATGCACTCCGTACACGAGGAGTAAGCTGCCATGCAGGGAGAGCTGAAGGGCCTGCTGGAGGTGATCAACAGTCTACGGCAGCTGTCAAGAAAGATGAAGGGCTTCAAAACAAACAAACAAACAAAAAAAAAACATGACCTGAGGGGAGATTATAGAGAAAGAACCTCATCTTCTATGGAATACTCCGAATAGGAAAGGAGTATTCATCAACGGAGCAATAGGGCAGACCCTCTCATGACTGCATATTGTGTTCTTCACAGGCAAAACATGGCATAACTTTGTTGATGTGATATGTTGGTTTGTGTGCTGTGTGGGGGCGTGTATTGGTTTTGATTTTATGATTTAATGATTTATGGCGATATGTGTTAGTAATGTCCTGATGGCTCGGACAGCTTATAAAAGAATAGAAACTTAGTTTGTGTGTTGCCTGGCCGTCCATGTTCGTGTGGTGTGGGTCTGTCGGGAGTAATCGATATGGAACGCATCAAAACTTTTGAAAGTGAGAGTCAGACATTAACACACACACCACCACACAATCCGTAACATTAATAAATGTTTGTTATGTACAAAGATGTATGCTATGTATGTATGTTATATACAGCTCCTGAAGAATTTCTATATTATTCTCATTATGAGACATAAAATAGTGTCTCCGTTTCATTTTTCACTTTTTGTCGAAAATTGTGTTATGAGATTGTTTATGGTGACTTGAATAGCAGAATCTGGAAGTTTCTTCATGATGTTAAGGAAACCATTAATAGATAGGATGATAAGAATGAAAAATAGACTCCTACAAATTCGAAATTCAGAAGATATTGTGTCGAATAATTATGGTATATTATTACATGGTACATGACTGCTTTGAAACCGTGTATTTTAAGTGGTGTATGTAATATCTTTCTTCAAGGTCGCCACACATACGTATCCGACAGCAGTGGCAGCGTCAATAACTATTTTTGTGTCTTTTGATTTGTTTATTATTATTTCTTATAGTTGTGAGGTGTTTATGCCTGGGAAAATCCGACGACATGCCTTTGGAGCTAATTTCCACTTCCCCTGTGTGACGTCAAAGTGAAAGTACGTATTGTGACGTCAACGTAAAAAATGACATAATAACATGACAAAAAACAACAACAACAACAACAACAACAACAAACAAACAAACAAACAACGGGAGCAGAGAGAGAGAGAGAGAAAAAAAAACCGTCAGGCCTTGTGTCCAGCCTGGAACTGTACTTTAAAAAAAAAAAAAAAAAAATTATTCGTCGCTGTCTCCGTCTAGTGATGTGGAGAGGCTGACCACGAGGTCAGTAGTGCGTCGTAATTTGCTGTGCTCCGTGGGATTTCAGTGCAACTATATATATATATATTCATGTCACACTGTGCATAAATGCATGCCCGCACTCAGCTCAGCATTCACTCCGTGCACACGCAATCTCTCCAAACAACCAGAAGGCGCACTACAATACTCTTCTTCTCCCCTCCTCTCCGGGGAATAATTTACTAAACAATAATCAGCTTTTCAAACAATGACAACAGGTTTGTTTTCCAATTTACAACTTCTGTTCCTCCACACCAGTGGAGGTACAAACATTCCACAGATCCACTAGCTGGGACCAAATTTCATCTCATTTTACATACCATCTCACAGATACTTCTTTCAGCAGTTTCTCCTCCTCACTGGAGAAACATTATATACATTTTCAAAAAAAGAATCAAAGATGGCTTAAAATATAGTAGTATCATCTGAGTTCATCAGGGGGACAATTAAAAATCATTATGGGTCAACATGACAAATGCTTTGTTTTCTCACGACTGGTGCAGTCGTCTTCTACAGCTCGATTCTTCAACCCTGGAGACAATTAGGTGCTGCCGCAGCACTGTAGCCCAAATATTTGTGCGACTGCCTCAGTCGCCTAACTGGTGCTGCCACAGCACTGGGAAGGGCTGAAACACGAATGAAGTCCGTTGTAAGTAATCTATTTCAAAATCTGAATAATGATAACTTCTTTTCCCTTTTTCCCTTTTCTTAACTCTTTTTTTTTCTCTCCCCATCTGTCTATACCTCACCTGGTAATGGTAAATTGCAGGTGGAACTCGTTCTTCAAACAACCTGTCCAGTCAGTGTCCCCAAGCCATCTCCTTCCTATTTCTTATTTTTCCCTCCTGCGCTCTTTTTGAGTACACATTCAGTGAGTACTCGTCTAACTCTACGCATTACCAGCCCTTGGTTATTTAACCAATGGACAACGTCCGTCCATTCAACCAATAATCGCCCTACGTCTATAGCCACCAGCGACACCGATCACACTGGTCAGGCTATACAAACTATCTTTTCTTTTACCTTTCCTCTTCCCTACCTAGGGAAATGATGCTTTATAACAAATAAGTGCGTACGCGACGGAACGTCACATGTCGCCATGTGAGGCTACATCACATGACACCTCCCATCCCGGGGTGAAAAAAAAAAACTTTAGGCAAGAAAATTTTTTTTTTTTAAATACACATACATATCTAGTTAATATACATCTTCAACCATCAATCATCAATTTTCCCTCTTACAAGAATTTCCATCAATGCATAGAACTAACCTTTATGAACATCATAAAGATCCAAAATCACATTTCAAAATCTTATTTAAAAAAA
The DNA here is from genome assembly GCA_033310375.1 of Conus canariensis. Lineage (NCBI taxonomy): Eukaryota > Metazoa > Mollusca > Gastropoda > Neogastropoda > Conidae > Conus > Conus canariensis. The sequence continues at coordinate 70,473,180 of CM065726.1, read as the reverse complement.
ATGTACAATCAGTTTTGTTTAGTTTTTTAAAAACAAATTCATACTCCATCATCACAAATCACAAGTCACACATACACGAAGAACATATAATGATACTGATTATTCCAAATGGCAATCATGTTTATATATACCAAAATGTAAACATAGTTTTTCCTGCCTTTTTTCCCAACATCCTCACAAAATGAGAATTTCCTCATGACTCACTTGATGAGAAAAATTTGGCAAGTGAAAAGTCTTTGTTCAAGCAAAAATATACAATATAGTAGTCCACTCGAAAGTTAAACACTTTTTTTTCATTCTTCACAGTGGACCGACGTGAAACAAACACTTGTAAGACATCAAATGAAGTATTCTGCACACATTCACAAAATAGCATCCTACAACGAGCCACCAATATCAATACATATGCACTTTTGGAGAAAGATCAGTCACAACTACTTATCAATTCAGATTGACAATAGCAGACATAACCCTGCCAAAATGTGAATAAAGTCTTTCCACAATGAAAACAAACAGCAAAATAAAGTTCATTCACAATGAAAACAAACAGTTACAGCTGCACGAAGGATACTGTGCACTCACGCACGAGACAGAAAATCTGCCATGATATTCTGAGTGCCGGGTAATGGCTCAATGTCAAACTTGAACTCCTGCAATGATAAAGCCCATCTTAACAGCCTGCTACTCCTGCAATGATAAAGCCCATCTTAACAGCCTGCTATTTTTGGTCTTGGACGACTGCAAAAATGTCAATGGCCTGTGATCGGTTTGTAACCGAAACTGTCTTCCAGTCAGGAATCTGGCAAATTTCTCACAAGCCCAAACAATGGCAAGACACTCCCTCTCAATTGTTGAGTATTTGACTTGTGTGTTAGAGAACTTTTTACTTGCATATTGGACAGGGTGTAACAATCCATTCTTTTCCTGCAACAGTACAGCTCCCATGCCTTTGGAGCTGGCATCAGTTCTCAAAACAAAATCCTCTGAAAGAGAGGGCAAAAGTAGCACAGGGAATGAATTGAGGGTGTTTTGAACACATTCCAGAGCTTTCTGGCACTCATCTGACCATACAATACTTTTGTTTTTTGTTCCTTTTGTTAAGTCACTCAAAGGGGCTGTCAAGGACATAAAGTGCGGTACATATCTTCTGTAATAGGACAACAATCCAAGGAGTGATCTTATCTGTTTCTTTGTAGTGGGTCTTTTCAAGGCCAAGATCTTTCCTACTTTCTTTTCCTCTGGTGTAATTTTCCCAACAGAAATGACATGACCCAAAAACTCAAGAGTCTTGAATCCAGCACGAATTTTGGACGGTCTAGCGGTCAGACCAAAATTCCGGAGTTTACAAAAAACAGCTCTCAAGTTTTCCAGAAGATCCTTCCATGACTTTGCAGCAAGCAAAATGTCATCAAAAAAACTTACTGCTCCACACTCATGAAGTTTTAGTGCACGCATCATTCTGGCAAAAGAAGCTGGGGCGTTTTGTAAACCAAATGGCATTTTCGTCCATTGAAACAGACCAAAAGGTGTCTGAAAAGCTGTTTTTTCCTTGTCTGCTTCAGCCATCGGGATTTGCCTATATCCTTTAGTCAAATCTATTTTGACAAAATATTTTCCTTCTGACAGTTGACAAAGAAGTTTCTCAATGTCTGGGATAGGTTCTGCATCAAACACAGTGATTTTGTTTAACTTCCTGTAATCGATGCAAAACCGCACCGAGCCATCAGGTTTGTCCACCAAAACAACTGGTGAGCTATATGGTGACGAGGACGGTTCAATAACTTTCAACCCGAGCATGACCTGAATCTCTCTTTCGACAACCTGTTTTTTTGCAAATGGGAGGGGGGTATGGTTTGACTCGGACTGGGTTTTCCGTACTCAAGTGAATAGTATGGGGTTCAATTGCTGTCACTGTCCCTGGGGTATCAGTCAGAACATCCTGAAAGTCCTTCAAAATACCTTCCAATTGTTCCTTCTGAATCAAAGACAGATCATCACACACAACAACATCACGATAAGTTTCTCCTTGGACAGAAAGAGTGGGCAGAGGTACAGTATCATCTACACTAGTAGATGTTAACAATCCCACATTTGTTGTTTGTACAGTCTTTGCTCTGTCTCTGTATGTGACATCAGGTACAAAATCAGAATCAATGATTTCTGTAACAGCCACATCTGTTCCAGACACTGGACACATCCATTCAATTGACTCATTAATGGCAACATTTGTACGTTCAACATACTTTTTTTTAGCATGTTTACATGGAACACCTTTTCAGTATTTGCCATTTTCACTTTGTAGTTCACTCCAGAAAGTTTTTCAGTGACATCAAAAGGACCTTCCCGGACCTTGGAATGAAGCGCGATTTCCTCTTCTATAGTTTGCTTGTCCAGAATGCATTTGAAATGCCGCGTGAGACTCGAAAAGGGACGAATTTTCCTTGCGGGCAACACCTTTATCCGGATGAGCAATACAGTACTGATCCGCCATCTGACACATTTCGTCAACGCTATCGAACTGTCTTTCTTTAAGGAAAGTGGCCAAATCTTTGCTGACGCTCTGAAAAAGTTGCTCTCGAAGTAGCAAATCTCGCAGTGATTCGAAAGTTTTACTCGTTTTTGTTAGCTCTATCCATCTGTCTAAACAATGACTCATTCTTATCAAAAAAGACGGAAATGATTCTCCCTTGTCAGGACGAATAGATCGGAAACGCTCACGAAAACGGTCAGCTGAGCACTGAAACTTCTTTACAAGTTCTTCTTTTAATTGATCCCAAGTCAACCCTTCCTTTGCCGCAAGTGTGTGGTATAGCGCCAAAGCGCTTCCCTTAAACAGTGACGCGATAAACAACGTCCATTTCTCCTTCGGCCAACCACAAGAAGTAGCGTGGTTCTCGAACCGAAAAAGAAAACTGTCAATATCGTCGGTTTTTTCTTCGAACGGCGGCAACTTCGGAATATATGCTGACTTCGGATTAAATGTACTCGCGGAACCGACCGGTGGAGGTGATGGTGATTCTCTCGATGCCTGTAATTTTTTAATTTCCGCATCAGTCTCTAATTCGAGTTGTCTCAGTTTAAACTGCCGTTCCTTATCCTTATCCTCTAACTCTAGTTTTCTTTGATTTTGTTCCATCTCTTTCTGTAGTTTTTTCTCTTCAAACTCTAATCTTTTTAGATTTTCTTGTCGTTCTTTATCTTTTTCTTCTAGTTGCTTCTGTTTTTCCTGTCTCTCTCTTTCTGTCTGCCCTGTCCATACATTGTTGGACATAGTTTGCTAATTTATCACCTTCAAAGCCTAAACGCTCGGCCTGTCGTACATATTCATCAAAATTTTCCATCATGAATAGTTACCACAAACAAATAAGAAACAATGACTAAATATGATTAAAATAAGGCGATATGTGATGTTATATATGTTTCAACAAAAAAAATTTTTTGTTACGCTATGTACAAATAAAGAATTTAAATGCCGGTATAAACAGAAAAATAATAAAGGCTTACAAAAGAGAAGCACTAATAAGGAATTGACAATGTGATCTTTCCAAAAGAGATTTTCACCAATATTCTTTCCCAAAGGGAAAAGACAGCTGAGAAAATAAAATGCAATACTAATAACTCTTTTTTTCCGAATGAAAAGAAAACAAAGAAAATATAAATTTTTTCCCCGGAAATTAATTCGTTATACTGTTTATGTTCTTAACTGTTCTTATTGTACTTGTTACTTTCTTACTTAGTCACTTGGTAAAACAATAGATGAGTTCACAAAACAAACGAATCGCCTTAAACAATAAGTGAATACGAAGTTACAAAACAAATGAATCAACGAACAATTAAAAAGAGGGGGAGAAAACGAACACTAACGGAAATCCTACCTAAAAGAGACAATGATGAAAAAAACTAGATAGGCGCCTATTGAAAAGAAGGTTTGGAGATTTTTTTTTAAAGGGGGTGAAAAGGAAATGAAAGAATAGACAGGTCCGGTATAGAAAGAGGAAATCAGAAAAAGCGAAAGAAGCCCTCAGACAGCACCCTAATGGCAACTGTCTCCCGTAAAGCTGGAGACGGGGAAGTATTCAAACAATACACACAATATACTAAAACTCAATGCAATAAACAATTAATCTAATCAGAAAAACTCACACATAAAAACAACCCCAAAGATAATCATGAAAACAAATGTTTATTCGGGCTGAGCGGTAATCCACTCCACCACCTACACTAGTTGAGTGACGGAGGTGAAGTCGATCCCACACTCAGAGGGGTAAGGGGAAAAATCCAAATGAAACGAGAGGAAAGATAAAGAATTAGATAGTAATGAGAGAGGGAGGGACTAGTGACTCCCCAACGCCATGCCCCCCTGCTAGATCAGAGCAGGAAGAGGTTGGGGCTATCAGTCCTGGGGAAGGGGACTAAACAAAATCTAATCTAGGGGAAGGACAACGACTCCTCAACGCCCTGCCCCCTTGCTGCCAGGTTCGAGCAAGAGGAGGTTGAGGCTATCGATCCTGAGGGGGGGAAAGGGTCAAAAGGAAATCCTACCAAAAAAAAAAAAAAACCCTAACAGAGTAGAGCAAACAAAAGAAATCTCAAACACTCGAACACACACATACAGAAACAAATGAAAAATAAAAACTACAAACAATAACCACAACAATCAATAATACTTTCTTTTCTTTGCACAAATCAAAAATCTTAATTTTTTTCCCTTGGAGTGGAAATCTTTTTTCCTCTGGAGGGGGTACAAATAGAAATCTTTTTTTTTCCTGGGAGGGGGTACAAAAAAAAAACCAACCTTGTCCTATGTCGGGGTCACCACTGTCACACTGTGCATAAATGCATACCCGCACTCAGCTCAGCATTCACTCTGTGCACACGCAATCTCTCCAAACAACCAGAAGGCGCACTACAATACTCTTCTTCTCCCCCTCCTCTCCGGGGAATAATTTACTAAACAATAATCAGCTTTTCAAACAATGACAACAGGTTTGTTTTCCAGTTTACAACTTCTGTTCCTCCACACCAGTGGAGGTACAAACATTCCACAGATCCACTAGCTGGGACCAAATTTCATCTCATTTTACATACTATCTCACAGATACTTCTTTCAGCGGTTTCTCCTCCTCACTGGAGAAACATTATATACATTTTCAAAAAAAGAATCAAAAGATGGCTTAAAATATAGTAGTATCATCTGAGTTCATCAGGGGGACAATTAAAAATCATTATGGGTCAACATGACAAATGCTTTGTTTTCTCACGACTGGTGCAGTCGTTGTCTTCTACAGCTCGATTCTCCAACCCTGGAGACAATTAGGTGCTGCCGCAGCACTGTAGCCCAAATATTTGTGCGACTGCCTCAGTCGCCTAACTGGTGCTGCCACAGCACTGGGAAGGGCTGAAACACGAATGAAGTCCGTGTAAGTAATCTATTTCAAAATCTGAATAATGATAAATTCTTTTCCCTTTTTCCCTTTTCTTAACTCTTTTTTTTTCTCTCCCCATCTGTCTATACCTCACCTGGTAATGGTAAATTGCAGGTGGAACTCGTTCTTCAAACAACCTGTCCAGTCAGTGTCCCCAAGCCATCTCCTTCCTATTTCTTATTTTTCCCTCCTGCGCTCTTTTTGAGTACACATTCAGTGAGTACTCGTCTAACTCTACGCATTACCAGCCCTTGGTTATTTAACCAATGGACAACGTCCGTCCATTCAACCAATAATCGCCCTACGTCTATAGCCACCAGCGACACCGATCACACTGGTCAGGCTATACAAACTATCTTTTCTTTTACCTTTCCTCTTCCCTACCTAGGGAAATGATGCTTTATAACAAATAAGTGCGTACGCGACGGAACGTCACATGTCGCCATGTGAGGCTACATCACATGACAATTCAATTATAAACAATGCTTGCTCCTATGTCTTAGATTGAAGAAATAGGGGGAGATAAGCATTCATATTTGCAGTGGTAGATAATTCTGCCTAACTAACAATATGTGCTTGAGAGGGTGAATGGGGAATAATATATATCTATATATATATATATATACAAGATCACAATTCCACTCTTCAATTTTTCGGCCACGTGGCCTTTTTCAAGAGGAAAAAAAAGTGTTTTCATTTTCTCTTGAAAAAGGCCACGTGGCCGAAAATTTGAAGAGTGGAATTGTGATCTTGTGTACTGTTTTCTTCCCTTTGGCGGACTATTGCTTTTCTTTCTTACACACACACACACACACACATATATATATATATATATATAATTCGTCGCTGTCTCCGTCAAGTGATGTGCAGAGACTGACTACAGTGCGTCGTAGTTTGTTGTGCTATATCATGAGACTTCGCTTCAGCTGTGTTCGTCAGTGGTTCGATGTGGTTTACTGTGCCTTGTGAATCTACGGTTCAAATGTGTTCGTCGGTGGTTCGTCGTTGTTGCAGTGCCTGTTAATCTTCAGTTCAGCTGTGTTCATCAGTGGTTCGTCGTTGCTGCAGTACCTGTCAATCTGATGCTCCTTGTTTCCTTTTAGGGGACTTCAGTCACTGCAAGCTGAAGTGTTCGCTCCCCCACTTTAGGCAGTACGTGACGTGCGCTACCCACCAGCGGAATATCCCTGACGTCTGCTACGGCAACATCCCCAGAGCCTACAGCTCCAGCCCACTCCCTGGTCTCGGCAGAAGTCCACACAACATGGTGCAGCTGGTTCCCACCCACCGTCAACGTCTCAAACAAGAGAAGCCGGCTGTGAAACTGAAGAAGTGGACAAGAGAGTCAACAGAAGTTTTGTGTGACTGCTTTGAAACAACAGACTGGACAGTCTTCTCCGATCGAAGCCTCGACGTGACTGCCGACGCCATCTCATCCCATATCTCCTTCTGTGAAGACACCATCCTCGAGACCAAGTCATGCATGATTCACCCCAACAACAAGCCCTGGGCTGAAGAAAATCGTGCACAAGAAGAGACGCATTCCTGGGAGGTGACAAGGATGAGGTGAAGGCAGCCCAAAAGAAGCTCCAGAGACAGATCAGGGAGGATAAACGCCTCTTCACATCCAGGGTGGAGTCCAACTTCCGGGTGGGAAACGCCAGGCAGTACTGGAGAGACATCGGGACAATCACCGGCCACAAGCAGCAAAAGTCACTCCAGACCAGTGATGAAGCCAATCTGGCCAGAGAGCCGAACACTTTCTATGCCATGTTTGACCGTCGGGACTTCAGTGAAGAGCAGCAGCGGGCCATGCAGGAGGTGGCAAGTCACACTGCGCATCCAATCACCATCTCAGTCGATGAAGTCAGGACATCCTTCAAGAAGGCCAGTTTGTGAACCACTTCTACCAACTTTGAACTGGCAGCTTTGTTGGACAGATGGGATTAATACTTGCCTGTCTCTACAGGGAGTGTCCGCAGGAGAATTAGCCTGCATACGCAGAAGAAGAAGAAGAACTGGCAGCTTTTGCGTCTGCCCTAGGATGGATGTACACAACGCTGACAAACAGCTGATTGAATTCTCTTGGGAGATAGAAGGGTCTCAGTGCGACTGTCAACAGCTCTACGTACTGAGAACAGAACTGCTCCTTTACTGTGATATACGTGCACCACTTCTTGCTGACAAACATACAGACTCCTCCTCCTATTGTCTTCCCTGTGTCCTTCACAGTCCGGTCAAGGTGAACAACTGTGTAGCCCGGAAAGTCTATTTCCGCATCGTTTTCTGAAAGCCAGGACTCAGAAAAACACAAAAGGTTTGCATCTCTATAGACGTGGAGGTACTGCACACTTGCTAGACACTCATCCAATTTCTAACTCCAGAACGTCTACCTCTTCTTTTTGGACGCAAAAATGGAACCGTCCTGGGCAACTCAAGTGTACCAAGTCTGTTACTTTGAGCCTGGCGAAGGCTAAGCAAGAAATCTCGACTGTAAACAATTGAATCACTCATAGACCTATACTTGGAAAGACAGTCCCAGTGAACGAGTTTAATGTCAAGGGATACTAAGATACTAGATACTGCATACAGTGAAGAAAGCAACACAATTCTCTTTTTAACCAAACAAGAAGTCACAACTGTAAACAAACGAATCAAGCATACCCAAGATGGCTGTCTCAAAGAAGATCGCACTAGCAGTAAGTTCACCTCAATACTCACATCAGTCAGTCAATTTTTCAACCACACTGTGTGTACAGCATCTACACAGTCTTGCCTCACTCTCTACAGACTTCTAAGACGAGGACAACATGAAAAACGTTACAGAAACACTAAAACATCGGAAGACATTTGGCACCACAGGTTGCACTCGAGTTGCGCCCTTTCCCCCGACTCAATACATTGCAGAATGATTGGAGGTGTCCTTTCGCAATTCTGTCTGGGAAGCTCTGCTTTTGAACCGTTATTAAAACTGGAAAAGTAGTGTGCGCACAACGATTCACAGCCAGCCAGCCATGTCCACAGCCATTTTGTTTTCCAGATAGTGTGTGCAATTGTGTCGGAGGGTCTACTTTTTCGCCATGTCTGGAGTGACAGTAAGTGAAGAGTGCCTGAAGAGATTTAAAGAAGTTAAAATGAACACCGGGGACCCACATAAACGAATGTTTACTGTGTGAGGGCAGTGGGCAAGTCCTTTGGACTTGTACGGGAAGCTGGACGTTCCCGCCCCCACAGTCTCCACTATCTTGCGAGCATACCGCAAGCATAGCTGAAAGGTTGACGGGTCACCGACCCTCAACTCTAGGGCTTGTCTACCTTGTATGCGAAGCTGAATTCGGCGGACTGCGCGGAAGAAACCACTGTGGTTCAACGGGTAGAAAGGTGATTTCCAGCAACGTGTTGTGGAGCGCACAGGGCGAGTCAAGACAAAAAAGACGTTACCGTCATCCACTGCACCCCAATCTATTTCCAGTCGTCTCGACTTCGTCTTGCCACTGGACACAGATGGACTGGGGCGAGAGAGTGAGGCTGACGACGCGCAACTCTCCCACTATAATCCAAGTCAAGCGCAAGTTATGACTTCAAACCCCACAGCACAACCTCAAGTCCTGTGGCGATGGGCAAGTGGCGAAGGCGGCAGGTGTGGACACACTGGGAGCTGTCAGTCACGAGCCTGTACACAGGTGGCCCAGGGCATGTGGTCGCTCTCTACTGGACGAAGCAGAAGTGAAGTTCGACAGCCCCCTGGATGTCTGAGCAGCCCTTTTTAGGACCGTACTGCTCACCTCCATAGCAAGAGGAAGGGGCTAGAAAAGGTGCCCTAAACATTGCCTGCTTCACCTTACCCTGGCCAGCAAACCGCGGCTGGTGGGGTGTCCCTCCCAGCGGTCGAACTACGAAGAAAACAAAAACAAAGGTGCTCAACCTCGGCACATGGAACGTGCGAACTCTACTGGACAACGCCAAGGCAGACAGTCCAGAACGAAGAACTGCACTGGTCGCCAAAGAACTTGCTCACTACAACGTCGACATAGCAGCAGTCGGCGAAACACGCCTAGCGGACAAAGGCCAACTTACAGAATGTAGTGGAGGATATACATTCTTCTGGAGCGGACGCAGCAGCAATGAACGGCGAGAGGCAGGCGTGGGATTTGCCATCAGATCCCATCTCACCCAGAAACTTGTCAAGCTCCCGGAGGGCATAAACGATCGCCTGATGACACTCCAGCTTCCACTTGGAAACAAGAAGATTGCAACACTAATCAGCGCGTACGCCCCAACAATGACCAACCCAGATGACATCAAGGACAAGTTCTACGAAGAACTAGACACTCTCATCGCAGCAGTCCCACCGTCTGAGAAGCTATTCGTACTCGGGGACTTCAATGCCAGAGTGGGGACCGATCACCAGACCTGGGAAGGGATCATTGGGAGACACGGTACTGGCAACTTCAACAGCAATGGCCTCCTGCTTCTCAAAATGTGCGCTACTCACGACCTTGTCATCACCAACACTCTGGTTAGCCTCCCTACCTGCAACAAGACGTCATGGATGCACCCACGCTCCAAGCATTGGCATCTGATTGATTATGTCACCACCAGGAAGAAAGATGTGAGAGACGTGAGAGTGACGAAGGCCATGTGTGGTGCCGACTGCTGGACTGATCATCGCCTCATCTTGTCAAAATTAAACTCAGCATCCTGCCAATGCAAAGACCCCAAGGTCAGAAGACTGCAAAGAGGCTCAACGTCTCTAAGCTCAAGGATAGTAAATTTGCAGAAGATTTCTCCTATGACCTAAATGGCAGGCTGCCCAAGACACGAGAGGATGACCACAGCAGCATTGAAGAGCAGTGGGAGGCCTTCAGAGATGTAGTCCACTCTACTGCCCTCGAACACCTCGGACCAGCAACCCGTAGAAACCAAGACTGGTTTGATGAGAATGACGCAGAAGTGCAGACACTGCTGTCAGAGAAACACCAGCTCTTCAGAACGCACCAGAATGACCCCACATCACAAGCGAAGAATGATGCCTTCACCAGCGCAAACAAAAAGTGCAGAAGAGGCTTCGCGAAATGCAGGATGCCTGGTTCAGCAAAAACGCCGATGAAATCCAGGGCTACGCAGACAGTCATGACACCAAGCATTTCTATGACGCTCTGAAGGCTGTGTATGGACCCCAGGCCTCCGGCTCCTCCCCCGCCTCAGTGCAGATGGGATCCAGCTGCTGACAGAAAAGAAGCAGATTTTGGAGAGATGGGCTGAACACTTTAACCAGGTTCTCAACCGCCCTGCCTCAATCAACGATGAGGCCATTGCACGCCTACCTCAAGTGGGGATCAGGCAAGACCTTGACACCCCCCACAGAAGAAGAAGTCAGAAAGGCAATAAAACAACTTTCCTGTGGCAAAGCACCAGGATCTGATGCAATCCCTGCCGAAGTTTACAAATCAGGAGGCCCAGCCTTGACACAGATGCTAACGCAGCTCTTCCAGTCCATGTGGAATGAGAAGAGGGTCCCACAACAGTTGAAAGATGCCAACATTCTCCACATCTACAAGAGAAAAGGCAACCGCCAGTCCTGTGACAATCACTGAGGCATCTCTCTCTTGTCCATAGCTGGGAAGATCTTGGCTCGTGTCCTGCTCAACCTTGAGCAGGGTCTCCTAGAAAGCCAGTGTGGCTTTCGTGCAGAACATGGAACTGCAGACATGATATTTGCTGCACGACAGCTCCAGGAAAAATGCCAAGAGCAGCAGAGTGATCTGTTCGTGACCTTTGTCGATCTGACCAAGGCCTTCGATACGGTCAGCAGAGATGGTTTGTGGAAGATCATGGAGAAATTTGGCTGTCCCAGCAGGTTCATAACGATCGTCCGACAGTTCCACGACGGCATGATGGTGAAGTACTGGAGGATGGAGACGAGTCAGAAGCCTTTCCAGTGACCAATGGCGTAAAGGAAGGTTGCGTTCTCGCCCCTACACTCTTCAGCATGGTCTTCTCCGCCATGCTGACTGATGTCTTCCGTGACTGCCAGGGTGGTATACACGTCAGATACAGAACTGACGGTGGACTGTTCAACCTCAGGCGACTGCAGGCTGTTACAAAGGTGAAAGAGACCGTCATCAGGGACTTCTTGTTTGCTGATGACTGCGCCCTCAATGCCAGCACAGGGCAGATAATGCAGCACGAAATGGACTGCCTCTCACGAGCCTTCGACAACTTCGGTCTCACCATCAGCACCAAAAAGACCGAAGTAAGGTATCAGCCTGTGCCAGGTAAACCCTAACAGGAACCACACATCACGGTAAAGGGGCAGAACTTACAGGCAGTTGACAACTTCACCTACCTGGGCAGCACACTCTCACAAGCTGTGAACCTTGACGCAGAGGTCAGGAACAGGATTGCCAAAGCCAGCTCTGTGTTTGGGAGACTGTGAAAATGTCTGGGAGTGGAGAGGACTAAGCCTTACCACCAAGCTGAAGGTCTACCATGCAGTGGTACAAACCACTCTCCTCTATGCCAGTGAGACCTGGACTGTCTACAGCAGACACGCCAAACAGCTGAACCATTTTCACCTCAGCTGTCTCCGCAGACTCCTACACATCAAGTGGCAGGACAAAGTCCCAGACACAGGTCTTGGAAAGGGCCAGCATCCTCAGCATCTACACTGTCCTTCAGAAATCCCGAGCCAGATGGGCTGGCCACATCATCAGAATGCCAGATAGTCGACTGCTGAAACAACTGCTGTACGGAGAACTGAGTCAGGGCAAGCGCAAAGTTGGGGGGCAGAAGAAACGTTTCAAGGACTGCCTCACAGTGTCCCTCAAAGGCCTGAACATCGACCTCAACACCTGGGAGTCGCATGCCCTGGACCGCCCAGCCTGGCGAAGCAGCATCACAAAGGGTGCATGTACATCAGAGAAGAGACGCACAGCAGAAGCTAAGAGAAAGCGAGCCGCACGCAAGACCAGAGCTACCTGCACCTCCGCTGTAGCACCCACCCACATGTGGGCGTTCCTTACGGGCCCAGATTGGCCTCACCTGCCACCTGCGGACCCACTCTCAGCGATCTTGCATCTGAGATTGAAGTCATGGTCATCTTCGAAATCAAAGGACGAACAACAACACCTGTCAATCTTCGATTCAGCTGTGTTCGTCGGTAGTTCGTCGTGGTTTACTGTGCATTGTGGATTTTTACTTCAACTGTGTTCGTGAGCGGCTCTGCTTGCCTTGTGAGGACCCTGGTTCTTCTTGGTAATTCGTTGTGATTTACTGTACCTTTTGGATCTTCACGTCGTCTGTGTTCATGAACGTCTCTGCTTGCCATGTGGAGACCCTGGTTCTTCTTCTTCTTGGTAGTTTGTCGTGGTTTTGGATATTCACGTCGTCTGTGTTCGTGAGCGGCTCTGCGTGCCGTGTGGAGACCCTGGTTCTTCTTATTTTAGTGCTTTAGACACTAACTTGGGCTCGGTGCAACCAAGCATGTTGACTGTGTCTGTTAGACACTAATGACGGTGGCAGCGAGGTCTATGATAACAAGCATTTATTTTATTTTTCCCCATTCACCCACTCAAGCACATACTGTTAGTTAGGCAGAATGATCTACCACTGCAGATATGAATGCTTATCTCCCCCTATTTCTTCAATCTAAGACATAAGAGCAAGCTTTGTTTATAATTGAATATTTCTTGCAGTCATTGCAACACCAAGCTGCTCTGTAAGTTGCTGGAATGGTGCTCGGTACTTATCCTTGGAATTTATTAGTTGATTGTAATTTAGTCCCTTGCGGATTCATTCCAAGAACTGGCCCTCAGCACTTGTGTCTTAAGAGGTTATCTTTTTATATTTTCTACTTTTCACAGGAAAATGTAGCTTGTTTTGCTCTTTCATGATTTTCTTTTGCTTCTTAGGTGGCACCTTTGGTTGGTTTTTTGAAAACTCAACAAACATACTACGGTATTGCACACCAGCCTTTTCTGGGATAGCATTCTTCTTAAAACCGAAAAGGCAGAGGAGTCAAATTACCACTTTCCGCGGTCACTGAGGAGAAACAATCAGGTTTCGAAATATCGGTATCTGACCAGGAGTTATATGTTAGTGGTTTTCCTCCCCATTGGAGATTGTCTCCTTCTTGGAGACTATAAGCTTGCTGAAGGCTCATTTTGAGAAGCATTTATTTTATTTTTCCCCATTCACCCACTCAAGCACATACTGTTAGTTAGGCAGAATGATCTACCACTGCAGATATGAATGCTTATCTCCCCCTATTTCTTCAATCTAAGACATAAGAGCAAGCTTTGTTTATAATTGAATATATATATATATATATACACTACTAAAAACAATTGAAGTACCACCCCTAATTTTTGTATGCAATTTTTAAAAAGCTCTGATAAACCAATTAATACTGATAATTGAATAAACTCTGCTGGATAAGCTTACCCGGTTCTCAAATACTACTCCTCGTGCATTTTTGTTATGTTAAAGTCGGTCAGCAGTTATCTACCGCGTCGCATCTGAGGCAAAAAAATCCCGAGAAATTATCGAACTTGTGTCGCTCCCAGATTTTGACACAGACACAGCAAGAAAAAAAAATGTGATGCACGTGAAAGCAAGGTCTTTTCTGAGCAGAACTGCAATCAGTTAGCACATTTGACGGGTATAAAAAGTCGCGAAATTTAGGAAGATTTAACCATGCCTGCGAGACAACGACTAAGCAACACCGACAGAGGAAGAGCGATAGCATGGTACCAAGAAGGTATTGGCTTGAGGGAGATTGGTCGACGGCTTGGAGTGAGTCACCCAGTCATTCTGAGGCTCAGAGACCGTTGGCTTAACAGTGGAAGTGTTGAAGAACAGCAGGGACGTGGACGGACGAGAAGCACCTCCAGACAGCAGGATCGGTTCATTGTTATCGCTTGTCTGAGAGACCGTTCAGCCAGTGCCACAGTACTCCGAGACCAGCTACGACAAGCCAGCAACGTCAACGTCAGTACCCAGACAGTTCGGAACCGGCTCCACGACGCCAACTTGAGGTCAAGGTCCCCAGCAGTGAGATCAATACTGACCCCAACGCATCGAGCTCATCGTCGGGCCTGGGCAGCATGTCATAGAAGGTGGACAAGAGCTGAATGGGCAACAGCACTCTTCACAGACGAGTCAAGGTTCACCCTCAGGTTCAACGACGGGCGGGTTCGCGTCTGGCGACGTCCTGGAGAACGCTACGTTGACGCTGCCGTCAGGGAGCATGACCGCTATGGAGGTGGCTCCGTGATGGTGTGGGGTGGGTTCAGCCTACGTCACAGGACCCCCTACACCGTGTTGAAGGCCGCCTGACCGGTGCCACCTACCGCGACACCATCATCCGCCCCCTTGTGATGCCCGCCCTGAGGGCAGTTGGCCAGGGCGCCCAGTTCCAGGACGACAACGCGCCGTGCCACCGCGCCGCCATCGTGAATCAGTTCCTACAAGGGCAGCAGGTGACAAGAATGGACTGGCCTGCCAGGTCACCAGATTTGAACCCCATAGAGCATCTGTGGGACGTGCTGGAGAGGCGAGTGCGGGCCCACAACCCTCCAGCAGACACCGTGGACCAGCTGTTTCAGTTGCTGGAGCAGGAGTGGCAGGCGATCCCCCAGGACACTCTCCGCCGCCTGGTGCACTCCATGAGACGTCGATGTGACGCTTGTTTGAACGCGAACGGTGGTCATACCCGTTATTAACATCATGACATCTACCATAGACTCTTGTTACTTTTCATTTTGGGGGTATGCCTCTTTAATCAAGTGTAAAACAAAGATAATTTTTTGTCACGGTGTTTGAATAAATTTGAATGGATTGAGGAATAATAAAAATAAAATATTCAATCATTAAATTATGTTCAGCTTTGTTTTCTTTCGAATGACAGCAGTTTTCCTAAGTGGTACTTCAATTGTTTTGAGTAGTATATATGTGTGTGTGTGTGTGTGTGTGTGTGTGTGTAAATTCTAATGTGACAATTTTGTGAGAGCGGCGGTTCAAGCTCCATGTGTATTGATTATGTGATGAATTATAATAATATGATGTTTAATATGATATGTCGAAATCTGACGGTTAAAGCTCCATGTGTATTGATATCTTAGTTAATCCAAAATAGTGATCCGCGCACTGTGTGGTGGCGTGTGTTAATTTAGTGCCTATCAATTTGTGCAAATGATTAATGGTGATATGTGTATATATTGTTTTGGTGGTTCAGGCAGCATATACAGAAAAAAAACACCTAACTCGTGTGTTGTCTGGCTATCCATGTTCGCATGGTGTGGATGTGTTTAGGGAGTAATCGTTACATGCATTCAAACTTTTAAAAGTGAGAGTCAGACAGTCATACACACAGCACCACACCATCCGTAACCACCCAGATTCATGAGTAAACAGGCGCTGAACAATTTGCAAATGTATCTGGGGATGAATTGTGTGATGATTTGCTAAAAATGTAATTCATTCGAGTGAAATGCAAATGCGTGTGCAAGAAGCAATAAGGCTGGTTGATATTAACATTGTAGAAGAATGAAGTGTTTTAACTGTTGTATAAACGAGGCTGCAGAATGTATGAAAAACGAGTTAGTACTGGAAACGTGGTTTTAGGGGTCTACTTTGAAGGAAACGTCGATTTTATGATGATGTGGTAAATGAAAACAACATACATGAAATTAAACGATGACGACAAACTGAATCGTCTGATTTCCAAAGGAGTTTTGATGGCTTTCAGAAAGAGAGAGAGAGAGAATATATATATATATATATATATATATATATATATATATATATAACATCGGAAAGCAGCTGGTTCAGAGGCGGTAATAGATCACCTAATGAAAACTGCTCGCTAGTGAAATTAATTTCTTTTTTTTTATAATTTAATGATATATCCAATCTTTTTATTTGATCGATGTGAATGTCATAGAAATCTATTGTCATTCCTTTTTGAAAAAAAAAATGACGATGCAAACATTCCAAAGAACTACAGAGGAATTCCAATGTGTAATATCTGCAGTAAACTGTACAGTTCTATCCTTGAGAGGAGATTGAAGGTTTCGCTTGAAGAACAGGAGAAAAGCATAAGAAAAACCTCTACTGTTGATCATATTTCACATTGATGACATTTAAAAAAAAAGACAGAAAGAAAAGAAGAAAAACAGCTTTATTCAAATCGTAGATTATTTGCTGTGTTGATTTCTAGGATACTTTTGATCTAGTTACTGGAACTTTACTGTGGCCTGTCTGGCTCAAAAATGAAAACTATATGAATTTAAGTATGTATGACTGTGTAAAGCAAGAGTGCCGTCTGTCACAGCTTAAACAGATTACATCAATTTTTTTCAATGTAAATTAATGAGCAACGATTTGGCGTTATACATTATAGAAGGCATGCTGCAAATATTGTAAATAATGTTTTAGTGATCGTCTTTTTTCTTTTAGCTGAAGGCGTGACCTTAGTATCAGAGACAACATCAAAAACAGCGACTGGATTACAAACTCAGACACTTTACAAAGGTTTGCAACTGCTTTACAGTTAAAAGTTTATAAGGCAAAAGTAGTATGATTGTATTTAGAAAGGAGAGATATCTTGTATCGAGAGAAATAGTAACACACAATGGATCTGTTATGCCAGTTTTCAATATGTACAGATACTGAGATAAGCTGGCTGATGGGTAAAATTGCTATGGCCGTGACCACAGAGTTCTAACACTGTTTACCTCCTTCGTATACTTCTTCACATCGTCTATTACCTCTCTAGCGGGAACGGACAGGATTTATACAGCTAAACCTACATGATGTTTACCTCCGAATATCATATGATGTATCTAATCATAATATCAGTCAGGGATGTCGTTGAAACTCCGAAACCGGACAAAATGAGGTTTTGTTATTTCCAGTTCCCGTCCTTTCTAACTGAACGTTAGAATGAGGATGTTGGTTGCCCTTCCATTTAAGTAGATTCATAAGAGGAAACTGTATGACATCTTTTTCGCTGAAACAAAGCTTTATTGACGGAAATAATAAGCTCATAAGCATGTCTGAAATGACCATTTTTTAGATAACAGAAATACTTACTATTCTTTGATAGTCCATCAAAGCTAATTTTTCTCCTAGATCAGAAGCTGCTGATTTGGAGGATCAAGTGGAGCTAGGGTATTTATTACAAAGGACATTGAGAACTAGTTGCCGTACATAAATGTGGTAAGATTGGGAAGTTAGCTTAGTAAGTGATTATATTGAGTTGGGTTAAAATCAATTGTGGAAGGATGGGGTTGTGAAGACGACGGAATTTCACTTACTTAGATTTAGTCCATCTCCTCGTGTCTTTCGGTCGAACGCAAGGTATGCTGCAATGATTGTTATGTGTTGATTTGGTTTTGGGGAATGGTGTACTGCAGTGCTTGTAATGATGTGAGTGGGTTAGGGTCTTGGTGAATGATGTACTGCAATGCTTGTAATGATGTGGGTGGGTTAGGGTCTTGGTGAATGGTGTACTGCAATGATTGTAATGATATGGATGGGTTAGGGTCTTGGTGAATGGTGTACTGCAATGATTGTAATGATATTGGTGGGTCAGGTTTTTGGGGATAGTGTGCTGCAATGATTGTAATGATATTGGTGGGTTAGGTTTTTGGGAATAGTGTGCTGCGATGATTGTGATGTGTGTGGGTTAGGGTTTGGGGAAAGGGTGCACTGCAATTATTGTAATTATGTCTGTGGGTTGGGCTTTAGGGAAGGGTATGCTGCAATGACTATAATGATGTGAGTGGGTTAGGGTTTTGAGGAAGGGTGTGCTGCAATGATTATAATGATGTGGGTGGGTTAGGGTTTTTGGGGAGGGGGTGTGCTGCAATGATTATAATGATGTGGGTGGGTTAGGGTTTTTGGGGAGGGGGTGTGCTGCAATGATTATAATGATGTGGGTGGGTTAGGGTTTTTGGGGAGGGGGTGTGCTGCAATGATTATAATGATGTGGGTGGGTTAGGGTTTTTGGGGAGGGGGTGTGCTGCAATGAGTGTAATGATGTCTGTGAGGAAGCGTTTTGGGGAATTGTGAGCTGCAATGGTTTTAATTATGTCTGTGGTTAGGTTTATGGAGAAGTGTGTTTCAGTGATTGGGATGATGATGTATGTGAGTTAGAGTTTTGATAGAATGAGCTGGAAGCTAGAGGAAAAGGGTTACGTATACATGCTGGGGTTAGGAAGGGGGGGGGGGGGGCGGGATAGACATGGAATCATTGTGTGTGTGTGTGTGTGTGTGTGTGTGTGTGTGTGTGTGTGTGTAACCTGCAGTAACTTATCTGAAGATTTACTTGGTGAAGCATTCCTCCATCACCACCCATTCATCCCCAGTCTTTATTTATACCCACTCTCATCCCCCTCTCTTTCCCTCTACTTTTCCCTTTTTTCTTGTGACTATATCATTTTTGTTTTGATTAATTAAAAAGTTTAAAACAAAATAGAGAAGGCGGTGCAAAAGTGGTATCTGCGTGAGGTAGAGGGCATTCGGAATGAGCGTGGTACTCGATGTATATTGCCTAGTCGTAGTGCTATGTGTCCTTTGCCTAATCGTAAGGATTTGAAGGCAAACGCTGGTTGAGTCGTGGCATAATGAGGTGAAACGGGAATAAAATGAAATGCAAATATTACTCAGGAGGAGCAAATTCCATTTGAATGCGGATTCTCTATCTACATTACATATGAACTGCCGAGATGTAATTGTTATAGAGGATGTCAAGATGTGGAGACTTGGCCACGCAATGAATCTGAATTTTGTGAAAGAGCAATGGAACAGTGGGATCGGTTTGAAGATTAGGTGGGGTGATATTCTTTTTCCAGTTCATTATCTTCGAAACGTATGTAACATAGGACAAGCAAATGAATAAACAAATAAATAATGAAATATAATAAGTAAATAAAATAAATGAATAAAGGGAGGTCGCAGGGTTGAAATTATATTGACGAAGATTTGAAACTAGCTGAAGAATGTGTGTCAAGTACAAAAAACTGTACGTTGAATTTAGTGATGCAGTCGGTGACCGGTGATGATATTTTAAAAATCTAACTCTTCAAAGGTGAAAAAAACAAAACACGAATGGTCAAAGATCATCTGTTTACTGAAAAAGAAATATTGATGAACATTCTTGCGTCACACATCAGTCTCTACGTACACACTCCCATGCATACAAAGAAAGCACACGCCCCACACACAACCACAAATCTGACTACTTTACAATAAAACAAACCAGAACTCAATTTTAAAATTTTCCATGTTAAAAAATTGATTTTTTTTCCTTTCTATATGAGCCGCACTTCTTTTGGCGCTAGGTTTGTTTCTTTGTTTTATAAATATTTATATCTTGACCAATATATCATTCAACAGGATGTTTCTTCGCAAAAAGAATTATATTCTTCAATTGCCTTCAATTTGCCAAGTATCATGTTTGCCTACAATCCTCACAAGGATTTTCCACGTAATTGCAAGTTCATGTCAAATATTCATATCAAATCGCAGGTTCTTATGAAATTTTGGTATCAAATTACAAGTTCGTATCAAATGTTTGTTATCAAATTATAAGTGTGTATGACATTTTCGTGTCAAATAGCAAGTTCGTATCAAATGAAGTATACTAGGAAATCGTAATAGTTTGCAGGCAGTTACTGTCCTTCAAAATTTGACGTCAGATATAACGGCACTAGCTTCCTCGTATAGGGTGCTAGCCTCTAGAATCAACAATATTTAATCATATAAAGAGCTGATAGCTCAACGCTCTATTCTGTTGCTCGTCGTCTTCTCCTCCTAACCCTAGCTAATCTTTTTCTGTCTTTTCCAAGTCTGTGCTCTCTAGTCCGCTGCTTCCACCAACGGGACCGGCAATCTCTTTTTTTTCTCCAAGACCACAAATCCCACCCACCCTCACCTAACCCCCACAAAAAAGAAAAGAAAAGAAAAGAAAAAAACCCGACCAATGAGGAGCAAGCACCCTATGTTTCAGTACAAGTTCAAATATTTTCTTTCATTTCTTTCCCGGGGCGCATGACACCTTGATTGTTACTCTTTATTATTTGAGATCAAGGATTTTACATATAGCTCATGGTACATATATGCAGGAGATTTTGGTTCAGAAAATAGGCGAAAACCGTGTTCTCGTTCCTACTGGCCCGGAAGAAATACAGCAATCGAAACTTACGTGAGATAATGTGAAAATTATAATTGATCAAAAACAGTGTGTAAGAGGAATAGAGCATCGTTAAAATTGTTTATATAGGTGCTCTTATGAGAAAATGTTATATTTACATACTAAGCCGTTTGTCAATAACAAAAATGGAAACATTTATGTCCTCGTAACGCTTGATCAATTCACCAAACAGGCAGGAAGAGATATGATTTTCTAACTGAAAAAGTTGAAATAGTGGCAAAAGCGGCAGTTGAGAGCATTTTTTTTACTACAATGGGATATCAACAGTGAAATCATCACAGTTCAAGGTTTTAATTTTCGAAAGTGAACGCTTTTTGAAGAATTATGTTCATTAACCAAAACATACCAAACGAAAAAATACACCTGATCATCCAAGAGCAAATGGTCAAATACAATTAATGAGAACAGTATCATGACAAATGCTTGGTTGTGTAATTGAAAATATACAAGACATCTTGGGATGAAAAAACTGCCTCTGCTCATGGCCACAGTAAGAAATATGATGGCATCCGTCTGTCTCGAGAGACAATAGTGTTGCGCCGTGGATTAGTCAGTTGTGGAGTTGCAGCACCTGCTTTGGCTGGAGACCCCAATCCTCAAGTAGCAGACTCTGTTGCAGCTGCTCTGGTGAAGTCTTAGTCATCAGTGTATTTGGGTGCTGACGCAATTCTTTGCTGTCTACGGCGCTTCCGTTCTTCCCACTGGGCCTCTCTGCTCTGCTCTGCTTGCTTGTTGCCGGACTTGATGGTGGACGCCAGCTGACCCGGTCTGAAGCTGCTGTCTCCAGGTCTGCTGGATCGAGGCTGCCTGCCCTCAGGTCGCCCTTGCAAACATCCTCGTAGCGTAGGGCGGGCCGTCCTGTGGGTCTCTGGCCTGTAGCCAGCTGGCCGTATAGCATGCCCTTTGGGATGCGACCATCATCCATGCAGCTAACGTGGCCAACCCAGCGCAGGCGTCTCTGAGTCAGCATGGCGAACATGCTAGGCATCCCTGCCTCGGCCAGGACATCCTTGTTGGTGATGCAGTCCTGTCAAGTGATGCCCAGGAGTCTTCTGAGGCAGCGCAGTTGGAAGGCGTTCAGTCTGCGTTCTTGTCGAGAGTACAGGGTCCATGCTTTGTCTCCGTAGAAAAGAAGAGTGCTCAGCACGCAGGCTTGGTACACTTTAATCTCAGTGTTTGACGTTAGCATGGTGTTGTCCTAGACTCTCTTCGCTAGACGGGCCATCGCTGTTGCTACTTTGCCAATCCTCGTGCTCAGCTCGGCGTCCAGAGAGAGGTTGCTTGAGATAGTGGAGCCCAGGTAAGTTAAGTCTTCAACCACTTGGAGGATGTGATCGCCGATGGAGATGCGGGGAGTGCTGCTGATCTCTTGGTCCATTGATAGTGAGGCCGAACTCAGTGCAGGCATCAGCGAAGCAGGTTATGAGCCATTGTAGCCTTCCTCGATGTGGGCAGTGAGGGCGGCATTGTCTGCGAAGAGTATCCCCTTGATGAGGACTTTCCGCACCTACGTTGTTGCTTGGAGGCGTGCCAGGTAGAAGTGGTTTCCATCACTCCTTGTTATGTGTGACGGTTGGTGACAAGTTCGATAGACTAGAAGATGGTAACAATACAAACACTTCCTCCCTTCTCCTTCCAATGTAAAACAGAGAGGTGATTTAAAGTTCAACAATGATTAAAATTTATTAAAATTAAAACAAATGATGAGTGGTGGTGAAGATGATGGGGAAAAAAAAATATACACAAGACCTGCGTGGGGAAGTTCCTCAGAATGTCCACTCTTGTTTGCCCCACTTGCTATTATATGTCACAAAAGTAGTCTCAAAAAAAAAAGAAGAAAAAAATCTAAAGTGTGGCGCTATGGAGTGCATGCGATGTGGTGTTTGTCCAAGAAATAAAGGGGTCTTAGCTTGTGTCTTGATGATGTTCCATGGAGGGATCTTCTGTGTCTCCTCCAGCATTCCAGATTGGGCCTCGTCTCTGCTATTGATGTGGACTTGGGATTGATGATTGTAGACGGATGAATGACGACACGAAGAAAAGAAAGCAAACAGGAAACAAACAGGAAACCTGCAAAGGACGAATTGTCTAAGTCCTCGATCTATATGACAATTCCCTGGACACCAATCACCCTCCAACCACACTTTTACAATTACACTATCTTGCGCTACGATTTCCATTTCTCATTATGTGAAAAATTTACTTTATACCAATATTCCTTCTTAACATTTCCTTCTTAAATGCCTGGGCTTCATAAATAAAAAAAAAATCATCAACACAAGATAATTCTCGACGTCTCTGCATCTTAACATTTTATAATAATATTCTCAACACGAGATGATTCTCGACGTCTCTGCATCTTAACATTTTATAATAATATATTCAACACAAGATGCATCTCGACATTACTGCATTTTTACATTTGCACTTACAACATTCCTTTTCCTTTTCTTTCAAGAATGCACGTCATTTTCATTTTCATGTAATCTCACATAATAATAAGAATAGCTTCAACATTGCGTTATATCAGTTCAGCATTCAGACATCTTTCGCCCAACAATTTCACATATCAGCATGTAAATAAATCAGCGTTACGGCGACGATGTGCTGAGATATAAGAATGGCATGGTTAAAGTCTTAAACATCACGACACAGGGTGAGTATGGTGTGTGTGCGAGATGAAAATGACTGCTCCACGATCAATAATATATGCATCGGATCTAAATTTGTAAATGTCAGCTTAAGTTAAATATTTGTTTCAGAATTTTGTAGTGATCGCGGACAAAGAAAATACGATTATATTTCAAGCATTTATTGATTCAAGCGGATTTGAAAGGAAAAAATGAATGTGCAGCTTACCCCATATCAAACTACATCAGCGCTGATTAGTTGACCGGGCCGGTTCGACCTCTTCAGATGAAGTACACACATCCTCGCCATGTGTTCCGACTCTTCAACTCTTCAGTGCAACACTTCCACTCAATACTGGCCTAGTACTAACACTTGCTAAGATCTTGAGATAGCTGAAATCCTTGGTCAACCTGCTTGACCATTACAACGTGACTCCTGACGGCAAGTCCCAGGCAGCGAGTGAACCGTTAGAAAAATTTGCTCCACTGCGCTTGCGCGTTGCTGTGAATTATGATTGGTGGTGTTCATGGCAGCAAGCTTTTATTATATAACAATTTCCTGTGAGTGTTTTAAAATTTGAAGGAATTCCATCATCACAGGTTTCAAAATCGAAAATGACTAGCGAAATGCAGATATTAAAAATCTTTACTTTTTGAAGATTTTGATAGCAGTCGAATGCACAAGTTAAAAGATGACGTCATGCGAATGATGACGAGATTTTTATGAATGAAAAGGTTAGATCTGTTGATATGCTGCCACACTATGGAGGAAGATGCCATCTTCGGACTGTCGGAAGGCGTAGCGCAGCAGCAGGGAGAAGAAGACACCGAAGAGTATTGGAGCAAGCATGCACCCTTGATTGGGAAGGGGTCCAAAAATGAACCGTCGTACTGGACAGTGCCATTCTTGTTGCTATGGGTTGACATGATTATCTTCAGGAGCTTGGGGGACATCCAATCAGGTGTAGTTGGATGAGGAGGCCTGACCTACTGACCAAGTCGAACGCCTTGGTCAGGTCGATGAAGGCAATGAACAAGGGTCGTCTCTGCTCACGGTACTCCTCTTGTAGCTGCCTCAGGTAAAATATCATGTCAATCGTCTACCTCACAGCTCTGAAGCCTCACTGTGCCTCTGGGTACACTCCTTCAGCAAGTAGCTGCAGCCTGTTGAGGACGATGCAGATGAAGGATTTGCCAACAATGCTGAGGAGAGATATTCCGCAGTCGCTGCGGTCCCTTTTGTTCATGTATAGCGTGATGATATTTGCATCGCGCATGTCCTGGGGTAAGGTCCCTTCCTCCCAGCACTGCAGCAGAACCCATGGAGGTGACAGAGGAGAGAACTGTCCTAATCGGCTTTCATGACTTCGGGTGGAATGCTGTCTCTACCCGGAGCTTTACCACAGGCTAGCGAGTTGATGGCCTTGCTGAGTTCCTCAATGCTGGGTTGGGAATCGAGCTACTATATGGCAGGCAGGGGGCCGTGTATTCAATGGCTGTGTGGGTGACTGAGTTCTCCCTGGAGTACAGCTCCTGGTAGTGCTCCGCCCATCTCCCCATCTGTTTGCTGCGGTCAGTGATGACATCTCCCAACATAGATTTTAGAGGAGCGATCTTGATGGTGCAAGGGCAAAACGCTTTCTTCATGCCTTCATACATGGCGCGGATGTTGCCACAGTAGGCGGAGATCTGGATGCCCTGGCACAGGTTCGGCCAGTACTTATTGGTGCATTTATAGGCGATCCACTGGTCGTTATTGCGAGCTTTTGGGAGTGCGGTTAGCATTTCTTTTAGGGCTCTCTCTTGTGATCGAAGAGTAAGGCTCGCTTAGCAGCAATGGCATGGTCACTCTCCACGATTCCTGCTTCGAACCAGTCTTCATTCTTCCTCATTCTCTTTCCTTAGGTGTCCGAGGCGGATTGGTAAGTGGTGTCATGGATGTGTTTAAGCACTGTCTGCCTGGCAGTCCTCTAGGGCATTGTCAATGGCTCGCGCAGTTCGGGCACTGACGTCATGGCTGTGTTGATTCGAGGACGTTCCTTCCGTTTGGAGCGGTGGATTCGCATGGGCCGAAGACGCACCTTGCTTCCGACCAGAGAGTGGTCAGTACAGTCAGCACCGTGGTAGCTGCGGTTGACGACCACATGATTGGGCAAGGATCTTTCAGTGATCACGAATCCAACTGATGCTAGTGACGGGATCTGCGATGTCTCCAGGACACTCTGTGATGTGTCTTGGTGGGGAAGAAGGAGATGTTCGCGATACAGAGGTCGTGGAAGGAGCGGAGCTCATGTAGCCGCTGTCTGTTCTTGTTAAGCTTGTCGATGCAGCGGGGCCAGGAGCTGTGGTTTGTACCAATCCGGCCATTGAAGTTCCCGAGCAAAAACAGATGTTCCTTTGCAGGTAACTCTCTGATCTTGGCTTCTGGCTCTTAATCCTTAGCCTCGGCTGTAGAGCAGAGTTGGGGGGGGGGGGGGGGGAAGACACTAATGATGTTTGTTGGTCCAGAAGCGGTCGTGAGCCGGAGAGAGAAGATTCGCGCTGTCCTTTTGGAAGGTGGTTCTTAAGATAGGAAAGAGTGGCGCACTGCGAAACCGACGCCATATAGTCAGCGCTTCTCTGACTCCAGTCCTTGCCAGAACGTGTAGTCCTCCCTGGGGCTGCTGTTGGAGAGGAGTCTTATCTTTTGAAGGGCGGCGATGTTGATATTGTTCCTTTTCAGCTCGCGGTTGATGATAACTATTTTCCTGGCGTCATCAACTCGCTGAAGGTCGCCAGAAAGGCTCTGACGTTCTAGGTTGCCAGCCGTTAGGCTGGTAGTTAGTTGTTGTTGTTTTTTTAATGAGCTTGCCGATGCAGCGGGGCCAGGAGCTGTGGTTTGTACCAATCCGGCCATTGAAGTTCTGATGCTGGGTTTACAGTCTGCTCATTGGTCTTTCCCCTCAGCTCAGAGCGCCCATTGACGTGGCGGGTCACCACCTTATTGGCTGGGGGCTACCCAGCTTCAGGCGGGCGTAGCTGAACAGTGGAACGCGATGATGCTCCCACCGTCGGAGACAACCCGTAGCGCCCGAGCTTACGCCAATACGCTCTGGGCTTATAACTCGTAACTGCTGTCTCCCGCGTTGTTTCTGTCACTGGGATAGCAGCATTGGAGTGACCTCTCCAGGGCGCAGCCCTGGGCGAAGTGTGTGAAGATCCTGGGGTGCCCAATCGCCAGAATTCCCCTCTCGGCCTTGCTAACAGGATTCAAAGGAAAGGACAAGCCAGTACAGTATGGTGCCAGTGCAGCTGCAGGAGTTGCCAGAAGGTGACACTGTGTGTTGATCAACCGCCTTAGGGGCTGCACTCCGGATTTTCTTTCAGGGTTTACTCCCTTAGTGTTTGTCTCTCCCGAAACAGTCACAAGGCAGTGAAGCTATTTGACCCATAGCTGGGAGTCTTGTTTGTGGGCACCAGGGCGTATCCACACGCCGGTGGACCTGCATGCCACACGTCTAGTGGCCAGATTTCCTCCGATTCCCTTGAAGGAGAGTCTCAATGGTTGGTGTGATGTGCCTAGTGTGTTGGCGAAGTGTCTGTGTGCTTATCACCTCTCGCTTTCAGCCTCCACCGCTGACTAGCACCGCTGCTATCTCCAGTATTATATAAGACTGCTTCTCAGGAAAACAAATGGAAGTGCATTATTATAGGTTCAGAAGCTGTAAGGATGGTTTAGAAGATTACGTCAGAGAATTATGAAAGCAGTACAGACGAAAAATGGAATTAGAAACACACGCACGCACGCACGCACGCACGCACACACGGTGTATAGTCATTGTAAATAAACTGATGACGGTCATTTCAAGTTGCATGCAGTGGATATGAGCAGTGGTTTCATATTTGTGTTAACTCAACAGAAGAATGGGTAAAAGAAGCTGATGAATATTTCTGTGAAGGATATAGTGAAATCACATGAATCCTACAACGTGGAAAAGTAATTTGATTTCAGAGGAGGAACAAGGGCAAGAACAGAATAGCTAGCCTCTAAATGAAGAAAAAAAATTACAAAACAAGCAACGCGTTTCGACTAATGGGTCGTCTTCAGGCAGGTCAAATAATATTCAAAACATTGAAAACAAAAGACTTACAGTCTCTTGTTTCTTCGATCTTGATGTAAAATTTCGTCTTGGATGAGTAACTACTACTATGGAATGAAAATGAAGAATGAACAGATTGAAGGGGAGAAGGTACGAGTTGATGATGATAATGATGATGATGATGATATGAGATTATAACAACAATAATAACATTAACAACAACAGCAACAATAATGATAATAATAATAATAATAACAATAATGATAACAGTAATAGTAGTAATAATAATACATATAACAATAACATTAAAGGACAATAGTAACAGTAGTAATGATGATGATAATAATAGAAGAAGAGGAAGAGGAAGAAGGCTGAGAAGAATAGTTACTATGATGATTTTAACACTCGTCCAGTGCCGCGTCAGATTTACACAGATTCACAAAGATGGAGGAGGGAAGGAGGCATAGAGGGGAGGAAGGCGAGAGGGGACGCTGAGAAAAAGCTGGGTGGAAGTGGAAAAGAGGAAAGTGAGAAACCTACGACAAGAGGCAGTGGAGGGGAAGAAGAGGGGAAGAAAGTGTGTGTGAGTGGGGGGGGGGGGGGGGGGGGGGGAGTTGCATACCTTTCTTCCCTCTGATCACTACTGTATTGCCTTTGAATCTGGGAGGACGGACAGTGAAGATCGAGAGGGTGAGAGTGGAGCTGGGGTTGGAGGTGGTTGGGAGGAGGAAGGAGGGAGTAACGAGGCGAGGCCCAGAAATTTGGATGGGAGGGTATGGGGAGGGGGGGGGGGGGGGCGATGGAGTAGGACCCAAGATTTCTTCGTCTGTCTGTCTGTCTGTATGTCTCTCTTTCTTTCTCTCTCTCTCTCTCTCTCTCTCTCTCTCTCTCTCTCTCTCTCTCTCTCTCTGTAGTAGTAGTATTTTAATTTTACGTCTTTTGACAAAATTATGTTATATTAGACCACGTCTTATTTCTCTGAATCGAGAGGAAAAATCAAGAGAGAGAGAGAGAGAGAGAGAGAGAGAGAGAGAGAACACGTGTGTGTTTACATATGTGCGTGTGTGCGTGAGTGTTTGCATGTGCAGGTGTCAGTGTGTACATATAATCACACAAAGACCGCCAAGATCATGTTTAATACCTAACCGGACTATGTAACAAACAAGAAGTAACTAGTTTAAAAACAAGATCAGCATCAGAAAAGCATCAATCACAGACATGCCTGATAAGCAAGGCAAGTATGCCATGAGAGCGCACTGTCAAAGAAAACATGATCTCTTGATAGGTTTGTTTCGCCATATATACATTTATTGAAGCATTATGTTTAGTTCTTAGAGCATCTAGTGTC
>CM065726.1:70426977-70439477 GCA_033310375.1 Conus canariensis | reverse complement strand
GTCGTGGTTTGACTACTTTTTACACTTCCAAGCCAAACTACGCTCGTTTTAGTCAAATTCAAATGAAGACATGAAACACAGTTAGATCTAAAAGGAACTTCACTACAAGTTTAAAAAAACTTTCTTATCCACTGCAAGTAAAAACTCTGTGTCATCAGCATACTGAGTAAAACTTTATTTTATACTGTTTGCATAATGTCTTTAGTTTTTCAGCAACTTTTTTCCTCCCCACACTTTCGTTTGGTTTCATTTACTACTCTTCGCTGGCTGCTTTGGGAGTGCTATTGGATTCTTTTTTGCACTCTTGGTGGTGAGAACACCACAGTATTATGGACTGTGGTGTGTCTCTATTTGACGCCAGGAGCGCAGACACAACCAGCCGTGTCTCCCTGATGAGTCCGACCCAGCGGACGAAAGGCCTCGGAGCAGGCAATACAAATATGTATATCTGCCATCAAAAGAGATTGCGATGGTTCCCTTATGCAGCTAGTGAAGAGTTTTCATATCTGTAACATATTTTCTTAATTTCATGTTCCCAGTTTCTCCATCTTCAAATTACCCCCCCCCCCCCCTCCTTAAGTCCAAATCTTTGCCAAGTCATTACTATGAAGATAGTTCAGTTGTTGGCCTGCGCTTGTTTTTTCCCCCACTATTAGATTGTTCGTCTATGTATTTGTCTGACTTTATTCAAGTTTAAAAGGCTGTGCCAGTCTTGAATAAAAGTTACTCTGTGTTAGGTTTTCTTATGGGAGCAAAAAATACCCAACTTGTTTACTGTTTTGAGTAAAACTTATTAACAGTTTCATTCATTCTAATTCTTCGAATATCTCTCTGACCACATTTCGACACAAATCACAAACAAATATGGATTAATTCGATCTTCTTGTCGACAGCTTTTTTGATATCGAACCAATTTGTAACCTGTCCGTTAACAATAACGCAAGACTTGATGTTTTTGTAGAATGTGCTTACCCATCTACAAATATCTTTTTGGGAACCAAACGCTTTTAGGACTTTGGACATAAATTCCAAATTAATCGAATCAAAAGCTTGTTCAAAGGCTGTATTCAACAACAAACCAGGCAAATCATTTCCGTCTTTACAGGACATGCTGTCAAATAGCAATCTTATATTGTCGCCGATGTATCCTTTCTGAGAAATCCGGTCTGATCTTCGTTTATGATTTTAGGCAGCACAGATTTTTTTTTTCTGTTTGCGATGCAAGAAAATCCTATCTTATAAACCACATTCAACAGTGAAATAGGTCTCCAGTTTTTTGTGTACTGCCTGGCTTTATCACCTTTGGAATACATGTACTGATTCCCTCTCTTTGTACACATTACTGTTCTCCTTTTTCGAAACTTGCGTTCAGTGCTCTGACGACAAATACACCAATTTGTTTCCAAAAGACTTTTAAAGGATTCGGTTGTAAGCCATCGGCACCGGGGCTTTTATTATTTTTCATAGTCTTTAATACATATGTCGCTTCCTCTAATGTAATTACACCTTCTAATTCAGCTGCTTCTGTTTCATTTAAACGGGGGATGTCTTCCACTGAATCTTTTACGTCACAACTTTCTACGGCATTATCTGTGTATGGCGCTTTACAAAAAAACAACAAAAAACCTGTACACTTCTTTAAGTATGTCCTTTTGATTTGTTAAAACATTACTTTGATTATCAATTAGTCTAGCCATGGTTTTACTAATGTAATGCCATGTGATGCAGAGTGATTGTTGACCTGCATCTGATATGTTTATTTGGATTCCTTTAGATGTGACCTGAGTTGTGTGATTGTGCCTTGTTGAAGAGAAAAATGCCTTCTCTCTGAAAGGAGAGAAAAAGAGTGGTAGGTTTGATTAAAAATTCAGTCACTGCTGCTTACTTCAAAATACTCATTCCGTTTACAATGTCTGACTTGATCATTAGCTTCAAAAGATAAACATTTTCCTTTTCGAAAAGTGATGTTCTGTGCTGTATGTTGTGAAGCCACAATGATCTGAAAGTTGAGTTAATAATCGTATCTAACTCATCACCATTATCTCATTGACAATTGAAGTAGTAGCCATTGCTTCTTCATGCGGACAACTGAATACTCCACCTCAATGCCTATCTCAAGAGCCAATAGTCTGTTATACACCCTGACTCGCCATTCGCCGATGATTATGGACTATGTGACAAGCTGTGTAACAACATTCTACCGGATGAAAACTGGACAACTGCTTAATTTATTTGGTGCCTCCACACAGGCCTCCTATAGGGCGATAATTGAATGCATGCAGCTGAAGACACTGGCAGGGAGGGATGGTAATGCCAACGGTTTGTAGAGCCTCCAACCTGAAGCCTTTCAACCAACCCCTATGCGCTGAGTGTAATATGGAGTTTATATGTCCCACTTAGCGAACTGGCCTGGCATCCATCGGACATCAGTCCAACGGTCTCGCATCAGCTGTACTTCATCGATGAGTGCAGAAAGCTCTTTGTTGTATATCCCAGTGACAGAATCTGCAAGCGATTCCGTAGCAAAGTGTTTGGTAAGGTCCCGCGGGTAGCGCCAAGGGACGTGTGGACCACGGTGTTTTCATTGCGGCGGCCTTTCGTTCTGCTGGAGCTATGCTCTTGATCAGTGCCATTAGCCACTGGTTATTTGCCATGCATGAGATACAGTGGCAACCCGGTGATGAGGCTGTAGCACCACTCCTCTCGTGACCTCATCTTTTTCTCTGTCTGTGTGGATCGTGCCACGCGTCAGTCCAGGGCCTGTGTGACGAGGAAGGAGGGCTGGTTGGTTCTAGCTTATCATCCATTATGCATGGGAGAGGAGAGATGAGGGGAAGGAACTGCTGACTACTCTGTAGTCGACTTACTCTTCTCAGAGCTTTTCTCCTTTTTAGACTCTAATTAATTGGAAAACAATGTGAAAAGAGTTTTCTCATAACATAGTTTACCGACCTGAATAGAATTTCTGTTTTATCGGTTTCCTGTTGGAATGCTTCGTTCTCTTTTGACAAGATCGCCTTTGCATTTACTGAATGTTGGAAACGATGTACAAAGTCTCTCTCTCTGTGTCTCTGTCTCTGTCTATGTCTCTCTGTCTCTGTCTGTCTGTCTGTCTGTCTCTCTCTCTCGTCTCTCTCTCTTCTCTCTCTCTCTCTCTCTCTCTCCCTCCCTCTCTCTCCCCCCTCTCTGTTTAACCCCCCTCCCTTTCTATCTCTGTCACACACACACACACACACACACACACACACACACACACACACACACACACACACACACCGCGCACGCACGCACACACGCACGCACGCACACACGCACGCACGCAAGCACGCACACACGCACGCTCGCAACTCCAAAGCTTATAAATGTGGGGCAGACCGATTATGCTTGACAGATAGTTTTGAAAATATAAACTGTACAGTATTTAAACCGGGCGGACATTTACCTGCCCGAGAAAAAGGGTTCTGTGAAAATAATGAAATTAAAGTAACAAATTCACTTGAATATCTGGGTATTTTACAATTTGAGTATCACTCTACTGCTGCAAATTCACTTGAATATCTGTTTTTTTACGACAATTTGAGTATCACTACTGCTTTGTCTGAGGCTTGCAGGAAAGGACAAAGGGGAGTTACAGAGGTATTGAAATCACCAAGAAGACTGAAGACAACAGATTATCTGTTTTTGAATCTGTTTTCCCGAGAAAGACAGTAAAGTGATGGACACATGCACATACACTTGACTTTGAAAGTATTCTGAATATTGTTCTGCTCGCCTCGGACAAACTGATCTACGGAGAAACCAACAGATATTCTATCAGCATTAGAACATCTGTGAAAGGTATCAGATACTGGCGGAAATTCTGTAAAGTATCCATGTCACTACCATGTAGACAAGCATATGAGATGCTTCTTACTCTGCATGAGCCAGGGCATTACAACTGGGTAACCAATGATTATTTCAGCACACTCAGTATCGGCGGAAGAACCATCACAAATTTTCAGTTGGCAGATAGCATCAATGGCTTGCAAGACAGTGAACGAGCACTGGCCAAGCTTGTTGACGACTGGATGACTTCAGCAAAATATAGCATGGAAATAATCGCCGAGAAAACCAAGGTGATAGTCAGCCACACAACACAGATATAGTTGGTCTCTGGTCAGAAGCTAGAATCTGTTTAGAAATTTACTTACTTGGATCCATCATTAACAGTCAGTAACAAAAACAAGCCAAACAAAGATCGTCTCAAGGACAACATGGACAACGGCAGCACTGTCCTGATTAAACCTTGTATAGAAGGACAAGAACATCCCCATTGAACAAAGATTAGGCTCGAGCGTGCACTGGCGTATTGATCGTCCTGTACGCATTTGAGACATGAAGTCTCAGAGCAAGTAAGTACTTCAGTTATTTCACTAACGTAGTATCTTGTCTTTTTAGGGCAAACACCCTGTACGAGAACCCTGACAGCCCATTCTTGGCCCTTGTGATGATGATGCCGGCTGCAAAAGGATTGTGATTTTGAAGTATTTTGAATATTATAAGAATTAGGGTCTGTGAAACTAGAGTGATCTGTTTGTGTGTGGCAGGTTCAGCATCTGTGTGACCCAAAAGAAAGGAAGAAAAGTGAATTGTGCATAATGAATGTACGAATTAAAAACGGTGTTTGATGTACTTTTTTTGCGAAAATATCTTCAATGATATTTATAATGGCAAAAAAAGAGATGAAAACTCAAAATCTCCGTGCGCCAAAAGAAGTGAGGCGCAGAAAGAAAGAAGGAAAACATTTTTCTTACCGGGGGAGAACTTTGAAAAAAAAAGGTTCATTTGTTTTATTGAAAGAAAGTAGTCAGATGTGTGGCAGCGTGCGAGGCGCATGATTGTCTTTGCATGTGAGTGTGTATGTAGAGACCGTCGTGTGACATTCATATAGCATGCAAAACTGACACTCCGCATTAGAAAACAACGTACTTCAGCCAGGAAAGTACTTGATTTTAATCACAAATAAATGGCACAGAGAGTACTTTTCAAGATTTCGACTCAGGGTAAGTGTGATTAATAATTTCGAGCAATGGTTTTGAATGGACAGCTGATGGTGACATGTCCTTCATATGAAACAAAAAGAAATCGAAAATGACTTGTTTTTTCGTTTCGATTTTTTTTTTTCAAAATACCGCACAGCGTACAGTGATGTCCGAAAGAAATGCACTGTGCTTGATACGCCTTTCTGTATTCCTTACCAGACTCGTATTGCAAATATTTTAACGTGCAATAAGGAAAATCGTAATAACAGATTTGGAAAAATTCATGTCACAAGTTGTGAATATCAGGGAAAAGAAAATGAAAAGAAACAACTAGTGATATTGTTCAATCCATGAAATAATTGTAAAGAATGTCCTCTCTTCTCTCTCTCTCTCTCTCTCTCTCTCTCTCTCTCTCTCTCTCTCTCTCTCTCTCTCTCTGTGTGTGTGTGTGTGTGTGTGTGGTTTAGCGGATGGGAGGCAGGGCGGAGGGGGAGGAGAGTTGTTGTCGGGATGAGTTGTGAGCTAGGAGCTGTGAAAGGGAGAGAGGGGTGGGGGGGGGGGGGTGAGGGGGGGGGATGAAATGAGCGACTAGTGTTTCTGAAGTGTGTTCATGTGTTCTCTAGTTCGAAAGGCTTCATTGCTGAACTGACAGTATAATGTCTCTCTCTCTCTCTCTCTCTCTCTCTCTCTCTCTCTCTCTCTCTCTCTCTCTCTCTTTTCTCTCATGCCTTATAAAGCATACAGAATGCTTCTTGATTTAGATTTGCGTGGGAAGAAAAATTGGGCCTCAAATATTCGCTGTAAACTACATATGTTTGGATGTGGATATGTATGGCTAAATCAAGGCGTGGAAGGGATTAACGAGTTTTTGAAAAGTTTTAAGGAAAGGCTGATTTCGTGCAGATGGCAAGATTGGAATTTCTGTATTAATGATAGTGATAGGTTTAACGTTTATAGAGCCTTTTGTACTCTTCCTGGTGTTAAAACGTATTTCTTAATCAATTTAGACAGGTATTTTAGATAACACTGACAAGATATAGACGTGGAATTTCTGAAATCGCAGTGCTTCGTTTTCATTATAGAGCATACAGTGAAAGTAAATTAATATGTCCACTTTGTCTAAAAGAGAAAGAAAGCGAGGTACATTTTGTTTTATGTTGTCCATTTCTGTATAACCTAAAAGTAAAGTACATTCCGCTGAAATATTACAAAGTGCCAAGTCAGTTAAGATTTATAGGCCTATTGCTTATGACGAGTACGCACGAAGAAAGTCAGGAATCTGTCAGTCTATCTTTAGAAAGCCTGAAAGTTGCATTCTGTTCTCACTTCTTAAATTTACAACCACCAAGCCAGTTTAGGATGATTTCACTGTTCACAATTGTCAGTTCTGAAAAATGTTTGAATATATGTACCCCATCATGAGGGGCAATGGCCTATACATGATTAAACTTTCCTCCCTCTCTCTCTCTCTCTCTCTCTCTCTCTCTCTCTCTCTCTCTCTCTCTCTTGGGGGACAGTGAACTGCTGTAATTGTGTCAGGACGCTTTGTTTTGACCTCTGACAATCACTGCTGATTGTGACGGACGAAGACAGGATTGTACCCCCAGATTCTCCAGACAGGTGTCTGATCAGCCATGCCGTCTGCTGCCATCGACTTTCGATGTGTTTGTGGCCGCTTCCTGCCCGTCTTCATCGCGTTTATGACAAGAAGGGCTAAAGAAAAGGCCCCCGACCGCACCGCCATTGTCACACTTTACAAAATTTATGGGAAATTGTGCTCTCAATATAAGGTAATTCAGTAGTGCTCTCAATATAAGGTAATTCAGTAGTGCTCTCAATATAAGGTAATTCAGTAGTGCTCTCAATATAAGGTAATTCAGTATATCCGTAGCATTCCCAATTCACGGTAGTGTGTGTAAAATCTAAGACGAGGTTGTTTGACCACGTCCTGTTTTGAACAGTTATAAGATCAGTGGGTTGAACGAGTACCAGCAACTAGTATTTGAATCTGTATAAAACTGTGTGCTGTCCGTTGATAAAAGGCCGCCCTGCCGACGATTCGCACATGTCAAAACGCATCACTGTGTCATCATCATGAATCGTCACAGTCATTTAAGAAATAAACTAGAGATGGTCTTAGGTCCAAAACCTAGTTATGCAAACTAATAGTATATATTAGTAAGAGCAGCCTTTTATAACAGGAGGTATATCCAGAGAGAAGGTGTAAATCTATTCTACCTGGAAGCTATCTTGGACAGTTTTATATCTTCTTCATACTGAGGCTATTTCCACTATGACCTCAATGACATTTTCCGCTATGACTTTTGTCTCTTTAGTACCGTCCTGATTAACACTTTTCTGGAAAACTCTGAATGTGAAAGCAGGGACGCTAAGTAAATCATTTGACTATGTTGCAGAGACATCAAGATGGAAAACATCATGCTGGACGAAAAGATGAAAAATGTGAAACTCGTGGGTGAGTACAGCTCAACATAACGAATGAATACGTTTTGTGCGTGAGTATGGATGCATCATTATCGTCTTCATCATCATCATTTATCATCATCATCATCATCTCTCTCTCTCTCTCTCTCTCTCTCTCTCTCTCTCTCTAACCAGTGTTCACGAGCATTTCAAACACGCGCCTCTATAAAGGAAAAGGAAGAAAAAATCTGTGAAGAACAGGCAGGATTTCGTAAAAATTATTCCACTGTCGATCATATTTTCACTTTAATATCAATGATAAAGAGTAGTTAAACATCAAACAGACGGAAAGGTAAATTATACGTTGCCTTTATAGATTATATGAAAGCGATTGACACAGTTAACAGAGATAGTCTTTGGAGAACGCCAAGAAGGATTAAGACTTCCGCTGAAATGATTCGCATGTTACGTAGTATGTACTCTTCCGTTCAGGCATGTGTAAGATGGGGCGCAACTGTGTCAGATTTCTTCGAGTGTCCAGGTGGGGCTGAAACAGGGTTGTTTGTTGTCTCCCCTGATCTTTCTTTATTAATATCTGATGTCGCTCAAGAGGTAACAAGAAAAGGGAGACATGGATTCCAGTTTTTACCTGGTCTAAAAGAAATCTTTCTTTTGTTATTCGCTGACGATATTGTACTCATATCTACTACCCCTGTCGGATTACAAAATCAATTGAATAACTTAGCCAACACATCAGATAGATTAGGACCAAAGGTGAATTTAGGGAAAACTAAAGTTATGGTATTTAGAAAGGGGGGGTCATCTTTCAAGTTCAGAAAAATGGTTTTATAAAGGAAATAAGGTAGAGACTGTGAATAGTTATAGGTACTTAGGCTTTACTCTTACAACGAAAGTATCAGTTGAATGTGCTGTAGAAGAAGTAGTTCGGAGGGCAGAAGCAAAAGTCGTTGATATTCTTAAAACAATGTGGAGTTTGGGAGGAATGAATATGACAATGTTTTTCAAGTTGTTTGATGCACAGGTCAAACCAGTGCTGTTGTAGGCTTCGGAAATCTGGGGTGTCACTCAATTGAAAACAATCGACTCTGTACATGTATTTGCATTAAAAAGATTTTAGGTGTCAGTTTGAGGACACCGAACACAATGGCATATGGTGAGACCGGAAGATACCCGTTATATATAGATAGCACTATATCTAGTCTTCGATACTGGTTTTCTCTTCAGAAAATGGACATAACACGTTTACCACACCAAGCATATTTAATGCAGCATAATTCAGCACTAAAGGCTGAAACAGAAAGACCGTCAAAAGTTGATAACTGGGTGTCATCTATTAAAGCATGTTTAGACAGATATAGTTTCTCGGGGGTATATATAAATGGAATGATTGGAAATCATAAGATGTTCTTGAGAATACTCAAACAAAGAATGATAGACTGTTTTCAACAGACATGGGAATCCAAGATTAAGGATAGTGACAGATTTAAATTCTATTGCTCTTTCAAATCACTTCCACACCGTGAACAATACTTATCAATAATAACCATTAACAAATTTAGATCAGCACTCACCGGATTCAGATTAGGCATAGATGATTTAAAGATAAATAGACGCTACAGGAA
Organism: Conus canariensis; assembly: GCA_033310375.1. NCBI lineage: Eukaryota > Metazoa > Mollusca > Gastropoda > Neogastropoda > Conidae > Conus > Conus canariensis. Next base: position 70,430,389 of record CM065726.1, on the reverse strand, counting down.
GAGTGGTTCCGAGGATATGCAGTGTCCATTTTGTAAGAATAGTGAAGGTGAGCTACATTTTTTCTTTCGATGCGAAGCTTACGCAATTACTAAGAGATAGATATATATATCAAAGCATTTAAAGGTTAACTGGTCAACAGAGGTGAAGTGCCGATATTCATTGTGTATTGAGGAAATCAGAGTCAATCGTGATGTAGCTATGTATATTTTTTATGCACTGAGACACAGGGAAGAACATATTATTGCTACAAATTTAAGTTGATTTCTATCACCCGTCTGTTTGGATAGCCACTACATTGTTTACGTGTACCTGTGTTCACAGGCTGGAGGCCTAACATTAAAACATTGTCATTGTCATTGTCTGTCTCTGTTCTTCTGTCTGTCTGTCTGTCTGTCCTGTCTGTCTGTCTGTCTGTCTTCTCCTCTCTCTCTCTCTCTCTCTTCGTTTTCACTTGACAAGAGTAGGTAGAATAAAATCGTTACTCATTTCATGGTACGTGGGACACATAAGTACAACATGTAATTCAGTTTCTGATGCTTTTTGCAGAATGAACTCAATTCATCATGATCACTGTTCGCTATATACTGTAAGAAATGTGAATTCAGGTGAGATATTCCCATTTGAAATCTTGCAAAAAGTTCTTCGAACTTGTATATTCTTAACAGGATACATGTAAGGACTGGGAATCAATGTGCTTTTGAACTGCGAATAAACATCGTAGAATTCGAGTGACTGCAAGGAAACATGCTAATTCTCTTTAAAACAATCGATCAGTCTCTGTTCGAGTACTGTCATAAACAAGTTAATGCTTCCAACACTCTGCGCCTTCCAAACGACACCAAAACCAAGTTCATATACAACATTGCGAATTTTGCAGGCCCAAGTGGTATAGGTTTGGCTTCACAGAGACAGTAGCATTTTATGAGCCTTTTTGGATACCTATCATCATTCAAATACACCACTCGCAGCCAAGAATACGTGTTGACAAAAATGGGAAACCTACCAATTTTTCTATACACTAAATGTCTTGAGAGACTTTGAATGAACACACTACAAATCTTTTCAATGCAGACAAATATACTCTTTCAATGCACTCTTGGCCCTGTGTCAGTCCCCAAATTTCTGAGCATTACGTCAAAATTGGTTGAATCTGAGAATCAAACATTTCAAGAATATATTCTGTTCTCTAATGGACCATAAAAGTTTTATAGTAACACAAATGCCCTTCCTCGCACGATCTGCGAGATCTCGTAATGTAGGTTGGAAAGATGGCTTTGTTGTTAGCTATATTCCTAGATATTTGTACATGCTGACTATTTTTTAACTTTTCTGCCCCCAAAACCCAATCTTCATTCATTGAAAGAAAACCACCCTTTCCGTGAACAACAATATCAGATTTCTCCACGTCAACAATAAGATCTAAGCGTTTAGACGTATTGTATAGGATATTTAGCTGTGTCTGCAGATCTATGACAGTATCCGAAAATAATGTCACATCATCAGAGAAGAGCAGAATAAACAGTTCTACAAGATCCGGATACAGCTGAATCCATGTCTGCCATTACTGATGGTATCTTTAGTTAGTTTATAGATGAACAAGGAAAACAGGACAGGCGAGCATACTTCACCTTTCTTGAGGCCATGTGGGCTGAATTCAGACAGATCATCGCCTGCCCGAACATGAGCCTGAACAACAACGTAATGCTTTTAATTGCACAGGCAATTTTTCCTTTAATACCATATTGTTACTTAAAATTTTCCATAGTTTCTCTCTGTGAACTGTATCAAATGCTTTACGAAAACTGATAAAAGCAACATACATTTTTTGTGTTTTACAAGCTGTTTCTGAGTCAGTGCCATGAGCCTAAACACATGCTCTGAACTTTTATGCTTTGCTCTAAAGCCAGCTTGTTCTCCGATTATTTTGTTATCATCGATCCATTTAATGATTATTTATTTGATACACAGCTATACACTTTGCTACCTACACTCAGCCGTGAGATTCTCTTGTAGCTGTCAGGCACATCCATATCCGCTTTCTTTAAATGCAGGTTTTTAAAGATTGACTAGGGTCATTTAACTGAATACAGGCCATTGTCAAAAATATGATCGAAAAATTTCATCAAAAAAAGGAACAATGATATCAACACTTCATTTGTATTGTAAACTTCTCCTGTCATACTATTCGGTCCAGTTGCTTTTTGTCTCTTTAATGCTTTGATTGCAGTTAAAGGTTTTGTTGCGTGTAGAGTAATCATGGGTTAGGTCTCAAAAGTAGCTTTTGGATCTTCTACTATGTGCCGGTTGGGCTTGAAGGTTCTGCAGATGGTTAGTGAATGTACATGGAGGAGGAGGCAGGCAGTATGTCTGTTTGTTTATTTTGGAGGTTGGGCTTCGTGGATCACGTGCACAAAATGTAACAAAGCTGCAGTTGTTACAATGTTATAATTTACGTTTTTTTTTCTTTTGGGCTGTATCAATGCCTCTTTGATGACAACTAGGTTCTAAAACAAAAACAGCATAAAAAAAATAAAACAAACAAAGAAGAAAAAAAAAACACAAAAATTAAATAGGTGTGCAGAGAAATGCAAAATCGAAGTCTGAAATTCTGTCGCAATAGAAACCAAGTTACACACTGTCCGTCATGTCTATTCGTGTTACGCAAGAGCTTACATCAGAAGGTGAGCAGTCATCGTGGTACAGCAAACGTAGCAATTTAAAGTATGCTTCGCATACATCATGACCACCTGTTTCTGGGCAACGTTGTACGTACACTCTACCGCATTGCGAAAAGCTGATACGCTGCCGGTCCGTGACCTTGCAGGAAAACAGTATATAGATCGATTTTGGTTACGTGACACAGACGCTAGGGTCCCCGTGACTTTGCAAGAAAACAGTATATAGATCGATTTTGGTTACGTGACACAGACGCTAGGGTCCCCGTGACTTTGCAGGAAAACAGTATATAGATCGATTGGTTAGGCCTACGTGACACAGACGCAGAATTCGTTTGTCACGTTGGCGGTTAACTCCATGTTGTTTATTACATTTAACTTCGAGGCATTCAGACTTTTTTACTACTTCAGTAAAGAGCGCTAAATTTGAAAGCGAGAACGACGTTTTAAATTTTGGCTGCCATTGTTTCATCAGAATGACAAGAACGAAAGAAAAACCGTGCCATGTGAAGAAGTAGTGGGTGGCAGAGTTCACGGCCTTCGCCTTCGCTCGATGAGATGATTACTTTTGCTTTACAAGTGTCTCACTTCAAAACCAGTCAATGTTCAGTTTTCCCGCTTGGCAAGCGTTCGCTCATCTGCCCGCTGTTTGACACTTGACAGGTATGACTACCTGGGAAAGCTTGCTCTTTGACTCTCAGCAGATACGACCACTAGGAAAAGCACAATCTTTTGA
>CM065726.1:70411977-70419477 GCA_033310375.1 Conus canariensis | reverse complement strand
GTGATATAAACCACGATGTTCGTAATTTGATAGGAGCGTGTCAGAGGTGTAAGCTTAGATGTTGGTAATCAAATAAGGCTGTGCTTCAGGAGCATGGCCATATAAGCCATGGTGCATCTCTCATTTCTGTGTGTTACATGGACATAGAGCTGTGCGCCACGCTATCTGTATATGTGTGTGTTAGAGGGACATAGTGCTGTACGCCACGATGCATGTAGAATGTGTATGTTGTTGCAGAGACGTAGTGTTGTACGCCTTGATGTATGTTTAATGTATGTATAGTACAGGGACATACTGCTGTATGGCATGGTGGCTTTCTGATGCGTGTTGCAGAAACATGGTGATGTGCGCCATGACATCTGAAATTATGAATATGTTCGTTACAATGTGTTAGCTGAAGGAACACGCTGTCCTACCTGTATTTGGGCAACCTTTTACATCGAAAGAAACCCAAGACCCATCCCTACCCCGGACAAGGGGAGACAGTTAGAGCTGGGTGGTTCAGCTTCACCGTAGGGCTCGCAGCCAAACAAAAGCGACATTATGGCGACCTTGATGTGTGAGTGAACAAATGAACGCCAGACTAGAAGAAGTGAAACATGAAGGTCACGATCTGAGAGCGGATTATGCGTCTGATCAAAGTGAGCTAGGGAGGCTAAAGCAGGAGACCATTGATATTCAAACTAAACGTTTTGACCTTCAAAATACTAACAGTGACTTAATCTAAAAATGGATGACTAAGAAAATAGACTTGACGACCTAGAAGGAACTTGCTTTTCCATGGTTTGCCCGTTAGAGAATGAAAAGAATACTGAATGTGAGGGTTTGCTTCATGATTTGTTTCCGGACAGAACAGGACTGATGAATGATACTGAATTTGATAACGTCCATCGTCTTAATGGCGGGATGGACGCTCCTGTCATCACACGATGCGTTTTCTATAAAACGAAACTTAAAATCCTTAATCCAAAACGTAAATTACAGGGTTCGAACATTTTCATTGCTGAGGACCTCTCAAGACATGTCAGAGACATTAGAAAAAGACCGACTCCACACATGAAAAAGGCAAAACAAATGTCAGAGAAACTTCTATGGAGCCCAATTATTTGTTGACAGACTGCAAGAGATACCCCGTAGATAGAGACATGGTCTGATTGAATTAAAAGTGGGAAACTGCAAGCCCAAATGTCATCCTTCTTGTGACGTTTTATTTCACAAGGAAACACATGTAAATGGAGCATCGGTGTTGCTGTGCGCCAGGGCTGTCTGTGTAATATACGTGTATGTTAAGGGACATGGTGTTGTACACCATGTCTGTGCAATGTACGTGTGTAGTACAGGGACATAGTGCTGCACGCCTGATATCTGCTTAAAGTATGTTTTTATTACAGGAACATAGTTCTGTATGTCACGATGCTTGTATGATGCATGTTTGTGTACGTTTAAGAGACAGAGTACTGTATGTTTTGATGTGTGTACGGTGTATTTTTGCTACAGAGGCATAGCGCTGTATGCAAAAGGATATCCGCATAACATGTGTGTGTGTGTGTGTGTGTGTGTGTGTGTGTGTGTGTGTGTGTGTGTGTGTGTGTGTGTGTGTGTGTGCGTGCGCGTGTGTCCGAGGGGCATACTGTTGTACACCTTGATATCTGCATTTATAACATCCGTATGCCCTATGGTCATAGCGTTTTGTCCCATGATATCTGTGCCATATATGATTGTGCCCTATGGTCATAATGCTGTACGCCCTGATGCATGAATAATATATCTGTGTGTCCTATGGCCATAGTGTTGTACACCATACTGCCAGTATCATATATCCATGTCTATAGTATTGTGCACTATAGCGCCTGCATCGTATGTCTGTGTCTTATGATCATAATGCAGCACACTCTGAGGCCTGTAACACGTATCTGTGTATCTCATGGTCACAGTGTTGTACACCGTAACGCCTGTATCATATATCTATGTATCTTATGGTCAGAGTGTTGTACATCTTGATGTTTGTATTACATATCTGTGTGTATTATGGTCATTCTGTTTTGTACCCTGAGGCCTGTATTGTATATCTATGTGCCTTAAGGTCATAGTATTGTACATCATAATACTTTTATCATATAGCTGTGTGTCTTTTTGTTATATTGTGGAACACCATAATGCCTGTATCATATATCTGTGTGTTTTATGGTCATAGTGTTGTACACCATGATACCAGTATCATATATCTATGTGTCCTATGGTCATAGTGCTGTACATCATGCTCTCTTTGTCATATATCTGTGCCTGGTATGGTCATAGTGTTGTACATTCTGATCCCAGTATAATATATCTCTGTGCTTGACGGTCTTAGTATTCGATACCATAATAGCAGTATATTATATCTGTGTGTCTTATCGTCAGATTAATGTACACCCTGATGTTTGTGTCATGTATTTGTGTGTTCTATGATTATATTTCACACTATGATGCCTGTATAATATTCCTGGATGTCCTATGGTCATAGTGTTGCACAACATGCTGATAATCACCGAGCACTGATGGAGATAGGCTTGTAGCAAGTGGATGTACTGGAGTTAATTGTTTCTCCTATGAAGACAAGGTTTTCCACACCGAAGTAGGAACCACAGCCCTACGTCAGGACTGCCAGACTACATGTTGGTGGATCACACACTGATATGGCATCCGTCTGTATTGAGGGACAATGCTGTTGCGCCATGGATCAGTCAGTTGAGTTGCAGCGCCTGCTGTGGCTGAAGAGCCCAATCCTCGAGAGGCAGATTCTGTTGCTGTTGCTGCAGGTTAAGTCTTGGTCACCAGTGTCTGTTGGTGCCGACGCAATTCTTTGCCGTGTGCGGCGCCTCCGTTCTTCCTACTCTGTTCTGCTTGTTTGATGCCGGCCTTGATGGTGGACCTCCAGCTGACCCGGTCTGAAGCTGCTGTCTCCAGGTCTGCTGGGTCGAGGCTGCCTGTCCTCAAGTCGCGCTTGCATACATCCTTGTAGCGTAGGCCGGGTCATCCTATGGGTCTGGAGCCTGTAGCCAGCTTGCCGTACAGTATGTCCTTTGGGATGCGACCGTCATCCATGCGGCTGACGTGGCCAAGCCATTGCAGGCGTCTCTGAGTCAGCATGGCGAACATGCTAGGCGTCCCTGCTTGGGCCAGGACGTCCTTGTTGGCGATACGGTCATACCAAGTGATGTCCAGGAGTCTTCTGAGGCTGCGCATGTGGAAGGCGTTCACTCAGCGTTCTTGTCGAGGGTACAGGGTCCATGCTTCGCTTCCGTATAGAAGAGTAGTCAGCACGCAGCTTGGTACACTTTCACTTGGTGTTTGATGTTAGCATGGTGTTGTCCCAGACTCTCTTCGCTAGACGGGCCATCGCTGTTGCTGCCTTGCCGATCCGCGTGTTCAGCTCGGCGTCCAGAAAGAGGTTGCTGGAGATGGTGGAGCCCAGGTGAGTGAAGTCGTTGACTAATTGGAGGATTTGATCGCCGATAGAGATGTTGGTGGTGCTGCTGACGTCTTTGCCCGTGATGTTTGTTTTGTTTTCTTCAGGCTGATAGTAAGGTCGAACTCAATGCAGGCATCAGTGAAGCAGGTGATAAGGCGTTGTACCGCTTCCTCGGTGGGGGCAGTGAGGGCGGCGTCGTCTGCGAAGAGTATCTCCCTGATGAGGATTTTCCGCACTTTCGTCTTTGCTCGGAGGCGTGCCAGGTAGAAGACCCTTTCGTCACTCTTAGAGGGGAGGAATATGCCATCTTGAGACTGTCAGAAGGCGTAGCGTAGCAGCAGGAAGAAGAAGATGCCGAAGAGTGTCGGAGCGAGCACGCACCCTTGTTTGACACCGCTCTTGGTTGAGAAGGGTCCGAAGACGAACCGTCGTGCTCGACATTGCCATTCACATTACTATGGAAGGACATGATCATCTTCAGGAGGTTCGGGGGACATCCAATCCGGTGTAGTTGGATGAAGAGGCCTGACCTACTGACCAAGTCGAATGCTTTGGTCAGGTCGATGAAGGCGATGAACAGGGATCGCCTCTGCTCGTGGCGCTTCTCTTGTAGCTGCCTCAGGGAGAATATCATGTCGACCTCGCAGCTCTGAAGCCGCACTGTGCCTCTGGGTACACTCGTTCGGCGAGTAGTTGCAGCCTGTTGAGGACGACGCGGGCGAAGGCTTTGCCAACAATGCTGAAGAAGGACATTCCGCGATAGTTATTGCAGTCGCTGTGATCCCCTTTGTTCTTGTATAGCGTGATGAGCGTGATGATGTTTGCGTCGCGCATGTACTGGGATACGGTCCCTTCCTCCCAACACTGCACCTGAAGCTCATGGAGGTGATTGAGGAGAGAACTCTCCTTGCCGGCTTTGATGACTTATGGTGGATTGCCGTTGCTATCCGGAGCTCTACCACAGGCTAGCGAGTCGATGCCTTGCTGAGTTGTTCAATGGTGGGTGGGGCATCGAGCTCCTCCATGGCAGGAACGGGAGTGGTGTTCTCGATGGCTGTGTGGGTGACTGAGTTCTCCCTAGAGTACAGCTCCTGGTACTGTTCCGCCCATCTCTCCATCTGTTTGCTGCGGTCAGTCATGACATCCCCCCGACGAAGATTTAAGAGGAGTGATCTTGATGGCGCAAGGGCCAAACGCTTACTTCATGCCTTCATACATGACGCAGATGTTACCGCAGTCGGCAGAGATCTGAATGCTGTGGCACAGGTTCAGCCAGTATTCGTTGCTGGATTTACAGGTGATCCGCTGGATGTTGCTGCGAGCTTTTCTTCTTTGAGGGCTCTCTCTTGTGATCGAAGAGTGCGACTAGCTTAGCAACAATAGCAGGCTCCATCTTCACGATTCCTGCTTCGAACCAGTCTTCATTCTTCCTCATTTTCCTTCCTTAGGTGTCCGAGGCGGATTGGTAAGTGGTGTCATGGATGTGTTTCCACTGTGATGAAGGGCTGTCTGTCCGGCAGTCCTCTAGGGCCTTGTCAATGGCTCTGACGAAGCGTTCGCGCAGTTCGGGCATTGACGTCATGACTGTGTTGATTCGAGGACGTTCCTTCTGCTTGGAGCGGTGGATTCACTTGGGCCGAAGACGCACCTTGCTGCCGAAAAGAGAGTGGTCAGTGTTGCAGTCAGCACTGTGATAACTGCGGGTGACGAGGACATGGTTGAGCAAGGATGTTACAGTGATCACGAATCCAACTGATGCCAGTTACGGGATCTGGGTGCCTCCAGGCCACTCTGTGGTGTGGCTTGGTGGGGAAGAAGGTGTTCGTGGAATGAGCAAAGCTCAAGTAGCCGCTGTCCATTCTCGTTGAGCTTGCCGATGCCGAAGCGGCCAATGCAGCGGGGCCAGGAGGTGTGGTCTGCACCAATCCGGGTGTTGAAGTCCTCGAGCAAGAACAGGTGTTCCTTTGCAGGTACCTCTCTGATCTTGGCTTCCAGCTCTTCATAGAACTAATCCTTAGCCTCGGCTGTAGAGCAGAATGTGGGGGCTTAGACGCTAAGGACGTTTGTTGGTCCAGAAGAGGTTGTGAGCTGGAGAGAGAGGGTCTGCGCTATCCCTTTGGCAGGTGGTTCAACTGAGGATAGGAGAGAGTTTCGCACTGCAAACCCGACGCTATATAGTCAGTGCTCCTCTGGCTCCAGTCCTCCCTGAGGCTGCCGTTTGAGGGGAGTCTTGTATCTTGCAGCGCGGCGATGTCGATGTTGAACCTCTTCAGGTTGCGGTCGATGATGGCTGTTTTCCTGGCGTCATCAACTTGCTGGAGGTCTTCAGAAAGACCAGGACACATTGTTCTGATGTTCTAGGTTGCCAGCCGCTAGGCTGGTAGTTTGTTTATCTTTTACTGCTTGGTGCAGGGTTTACAGTCTGCTCTTCGGTCTTACCCCTGGGCTCCAAGAACCCATTGAAGCAGGCAGACTGTGGCGGTATAATTGGCTTGGGGCTGCCCAGCCTGAGGCGGGCGGTAGCTTACCAGTGAAACGCGAAGATCCCTTGGAGACAACCCGTAGCGCCTGAGCTTACGCCAATACGCTCTGGGCTTATAACTCGTAACTGCTGTCTCCCGCGTTGTTTCTGTCGCTCGGACAGCGGCACTGGAGTGACCTCTCCAGGGCACAGGCCTGGGCGACGTGTGTGTGGATCCTGGGGTGCCCAATCACCAGAATCCCCCTCTTGGCTATGCTGACAGGATCCAACGGAAAGGACAAGCCAGTACAGTATGGTGTCAGTGCAGCTAAAGGAGTTGCCGGAAGGTGACACGGTGTGTCGACCAACCGTCTTAGGGCTCCATTCCAGATTTTCTTTCAGGGCTTACTCCCTTAGCCTTTGTGTCTCCCGAGACATCCACAAGGCAGTGAAGCTATTTGACCGATAGCTGGGATCACACTCTACGATCGGGCATTCTGGTCGGCACTTTTCAGAGGACTGATACTCTTCCAGTGTTTAACTGTCTTAACTACCATACTGATACTCTTCCAGTGTTTTAACTATCTTAACTACCATCACCAACAGTTGCCTCCTCACGGGTCCTTTCCTCAAGATTTTGAACAAGCTATTATTAAGCCTGTTTTGAAAAAGGCTTCTACGGATCCCAACGAGTCAAAAAAAAAAGGCCTACAGGCCTGTTCCAATCTGTCCTTTCTTTCTAACCAGTTCAAGATGGTTGTCACGGCTCAGCTACTTGACCACATTCAAAAAATGACCTTATACTTCACTTCCCGTGCTAACCATAGCACTGAAACTGCTCTGGTCAGAGTTCTTTATGATCTGTTGAACGCCAGTGATAATGGTCAGGTTTCCATTCTCACACTTTTAGATCTTAGTGCTGCCTTTGACTCCACTGATCATGACATCCTTCTCCATCGGCTTCAAACTGTCTTTTGTGTAAACGGCCGAGTCTTTTGTCCTGCATCCAACCCAATCTCACTGAAACAAACTGTTCTCATTGATGGCTTCACTTCTAATCTAGCTCCTCTCTTGTTTGGCGCTCCACAGAGATCTGTCCTTGTTCCTCTTCTCTTTGTTTTGTATACACAGTCACTCTGTGAAATGTTTTTAAGCATTCCATTTCCCATGCAAGTTTTGCAGGTGATTCAGCGAGATCAGAGTATATTGCTTCCCTAACTGTTACTATACAGAGATGTTAAATGGTAGGAAAACAGAACTTTTCACTGACATTTCTCATAGAGCAAATTTACATTTCAGTTGGCCAACGTCAAATTTCAAAGTCTCACTCACTTCTTAACTTAGGTGTTATATTTGATTTCAGGCTATCAGTGAAGGAACAGGTTAAGAAAATCTGTCAACGAGCATTTTCTACTTCGCAGAATCGGACAAATTCGCCCCTACCTTTCCTTGCAAGCTGCAAAGACTCGTGTTTCTCCTCTGGTTCTTTTTCATTTTGATTAGTGCGATGCGTTGTTGACCAGTGTCATATATAATCACGTCACCCATAAAATCGTGTCGCAGCGACAGTATTTCCTGTGAAATGCTG
>CM065726.1:70389477-70406977 GCA_033310375.1 Conus canariensis | reverse complement strand
GGGAATCGAACCAACAACCTCCCACCGCAGAATCCACGACTTCTACCACAACGCCACCTCGACTTATATGTACGAACTGCGTTTTTACTGTTCCTTTTTAGCTGGCTTTTTAAAAATTATGTCATCAACTTTTTTCATCGTTGAAATCCTTACCTCGCTTTACTATGGTAATAAACAACAGAATAAACAACAGAAATGATACCCGAAATTTGGATCCAGACTGATGTGTGTGTGTGTGTGTGTGTGTGTGTGTGTGTGTGTGTGTGTGTGTGTGTGTGTGTGTGTTTCCAAAATGTTTTACGTTTACTTCCTTTGTCCAGTACTAGTACCACTGGTAGCATCTAGAAATTGACAACAGTAAAAGTAGGGTGACTACTAGTTCAGTATACACCACCATGACGGGTTTCACAGTGATTTGGGAGAAGACTGTACACCATGACATCTGTGTGTCTGTATTATCATGTGTTAATGGCTGCTAGGGATATACTGTTGTAAGTCAGGCTATCTGTGAAATGTGTCTTCAAGGGGCATGGTGCTGCACACCATGGTGTCTCTATCGTGTGTGTGTGTGTGTGTGTGTGCGTGTGTGTGTGTGTGTGTGTGTGTGTGTGTGTGTGTGTGTGTGTGTGTGTGTGTGCGCGTGTGTGTCCGTGCGTGCGTGCGTGCGTGCGTGTGTGTGTTTGTGTGTGTGTGTGTGTGAGTGCGCGCGCGCGCGTGCGTGCGTGCGTGCGTGCGTGCGTGCGTGCCTGTGTGTGTGTGTGTGTGTGTGTGTGTGTGTGTGTGTGTGAAGGGCAAAATGTTGTACCACGACGTTTATCTCACATATATGTGTCTCCTAGAGGTACAGTGCTGTACGCAATAGGTTCTAATTCGTGTGCATGTGTTAGGGGCATAGTATTGTACACCTTGAGTTCTGTTTCATTTGCGTATGTGTGTCCTAGAAGCATATGTCTGTATTATAAGTAGATAAGTAGATCTAGCTGCATATAAGACGTTTACGCGTCTTGGCGTCTGTATTGTAAGTGTGTCCTAGCAGCATGTAACGCTACACGCCTTGATGTCTGTATTATAAGTATGTCGTAGCAGCATGTAACGCTGCACGCCGTGATGTCTGTATTATAAGTATGTCGTAGCAGCATGTAACGCTGCACGCCGTGATGTCTGTATTATAAGTATGTCGTAGCAGCATGTAACGCTACACGCCATGATTTCTGTATTATAAGTATGTCCTAGCAGCATGTAACGCTACACGCCGTGATGTCTGTATTTTAGTATATTCTAGCAGCATGTAACGCTACACGCCGTGATGTCTGTATTATAAGTATGTCCTAGCAGCATGTAACGCTACACGCCATGATGTCTGTATTGTAAGTATGTTCTAGCAGCATGTAACTCTACACGCCGTGATGTCTGTATTATAAGTATATCCTAGCAGCATGTAACGCTACACGCCGTGATGTCTGTATTATAAGTATGTCCTAGCAGCATGTCACGCTGCACGCTATGATATCTGTAGTATAAGTATGTCCTAACAGGCGATCCTATTGCTCACCATGATGTCTGCATCATACATGCATGTGTCCTAAAGGTATAGCGTTGCACACCATAATGTATGTATAAAATATACGTGTCCTAAGGGCATAATGCCGTAAATCATGAGTTCTTCATCATACTTGTGTGTGTCCGGCCTAGAGTTACACACCATAAGTTTTATGTCCTGTTTGCGTGTCCATTGGGCATAATGTTTTACACCAGGATGTGTGTATTCTGTGTGTGTCATAGGGGCATAGTACTGTATGCCATGATGGTGGGCCGTCTTCCCTTCACCACACCGTACACTGACCACTACAGGCGGCAGAAACTGGTGCAACAGATGGAGAAAGGACTGACTGAAGCCCATACAGTCGAAATGGCTTTTCTCTCTCAAGGTCTGAACTTGACGCACGATAGAGAATGCAATGCCATGCGCTCTCTCTCTCTCTCTCTGTCTCTCTCTCTCTCTCTCTCTCTCTCTCTCTGTCTCTCTCTCTCTCTCTCTCTCTCTCTCTCTCTCTCTCTCTCTCTCTGCAGATGATATAACAAGTTTGTTGACCTTGGTTAAGTCCATTGACATTCTTTCTCCTTCATATTCTTTTGGTTCTGTGCACTCAATGTTGTACCAGTTTTTGTGTTTCCGAGTTGATTTTCCAGAATTGTTTATTATCTTTGCAGATATGCGCTTTCCATTGTCTTTGTGTTCATATGAAATCATCTGGCCTCGTTTGAGTTTCCTGAAATCAACGTTGTTTGTGTTTCTTTCATTTGTTTCATTCATTTTATCTGCTTTAGTGTCTGATTCTGTATCAAAGTCTGGTAATGTTTCTGTACAGCTGTTCTTTGTGTTATCTTCCTCTTCACGAGCAGATTTGGTGTACTGTGAGCTTTTCTACTCCTCGTAATTGTTGCTTGTGAAAGACCGAGTTACAATCAGCTTCAGGGTTTGTTTTCTCTTGTTCTTCTTCCACTTTTCTTAATCTAGTTTGATGTACTCTGCAATTTACTGTATAAGTTTTCAACATTGTAGGTGAGAAACGTCAATTGAGTTGCCCTGTCCTATTTTCTCGTGGCGCTAGAACGCAAGTTCCTGGCATTCGCACCACCGCCTTTCCCCTTGCCTCGGTCCGCACCTGTAAACCCGCTTGGCTGGTTGGTTACCCAAGTAGGTTTGAATGCCCGCCTGCCTGCCTGGCGTCTGTTCTCTGCGTGGAGCACGTGCGTCACTGTCACGACGATCACCAGAGACAGAACACGGGGAATCCCCGCTGGTAACTGTTGACCCGTGTCGCTCTCTCCCGCTGTGAGGGGCAGACCGTCCATCGCCGCTGTCCCCGTCACGCTGCTGCTGATCCTGGGTGGACCGGTTACCGCAGAGTGAGGAGGGGGAAGGACACCCACTCTCACCACCCCGCTCGTTCTGAGTCGATGTCTCTTTATGACAGGACTCGAGCTGTTGTTTACTTGAGGCAGACACATCCTGCTTATTAAGACATGTGGCGTTCTGAGCAAGTGTCATGTCACGTTTTGGACTTGTGGCAGCACTGCTTTCATCTCCACTTCTCGCTACCTGAGCATATGTCCGGGGCTCTGGGAGTTGGGGGCCCAATGACCGTCTGACCTTTTCTAAAGAAAGCTCGAAAGATAGAGAGAGAGAGAGAGAGAGAGAGAGAGAGAGAGAGAGAGAGAGAGAGGAGAGAGAGAAACACGTATATATATGCAAACACACGCACACACTCGCTACACGCATGCACGCACGCACATATGCGCGCGCGCGCACACACACACACACACACACACACACACACACACACACACTGTCCAGGACGGGGGAAATCGTGATGGTATTGCTTAAGTGCATTAAGTTGATGTATTATTAGTCAGGCTTAACACACCAAGGTTATCTCTGCACTCATACACGCATATGCGCACTCATGCACCCACCAAACGTTCACCTCTCTCTGGGAATGGGATGTCACGCATTCATTTCTCTCCTAACACGACTGAGCACAAGAAATACAATTTCTATGCTACTTATAATTACACATGAAAAATCCAATTATTCAAAATGGAATAATCAAAACATAAAAGATCAATGCTTCCTAATCCCGGGTTATGATAACATGGCTTCTTTCCTGGCCAGATTTCCACACACACAACCACACTTTCACACCACACCACAGTTCTCGAACACGTCACTTTAAGTTCTCTTCAGCACTGGGTGATGGTGGCGCCCTTGGTTGACTAGCTCCAGGTTTCAGGACTGGGTCTTCGTGGTCGTCTCTGGGAACTCGATGTAGAAATCTTCTTCTTTGTCTCTTTCACCCACCTCTGGGTTTCAAACTCAGTCTTTTCTTTTCAGCTTGTCTTTTACCCCAAGACCTTGCTGTCACTTCTGTCTCCCAGACCACGTTTTTCTCAACTCTGCTCTGTCCTGCTCACTCTTCTCTCCTCTCTCTCCTCTGTCCTTCTCTCCCTCGGGGTGTTCTTCTCTCCCTCGTGGTGTTCTTCTCCTCCCCCCGTCACGTTGTTCTCCCTCAGTTTATATAGGGATGGACACAAAGGATTTCCCTTTGGGCCATGCCTTTGTCCATATTGCTTCTCCACCACCTTGTTCACTAGTACACTGAATTCCCCTTTCGCTACATTCTTCCACACATCCCTACTTAATTGCTTAGGAAACAGCCACTTGGCACCAAATGGACATCGAAAATTCCCACCGACTCCGGGAGCCACTTGTACACAGTAATTATCCTAGAGAAAGCTATGACAACAACGTCCACGCGCATTCAACCAGCCTGGCAAAGCCTCAACACAGTGCCCAACGGCAATACCATCTAAACGAGCCCAAGACTCTGCTCTTCAAGGTCTGTTTACAAAGCAACCTCAGCTGACTGAGTATTTAGCGCCTACTCGATGCTCCGAGGTCTTAGTGGTTACATTTCCCTCCCTTTCGCTATCGGGAAGGTTCGAACTCGGGAGGGTCCTCACGACCTTAGGTGCCATCTGTCACTTGACCACTTCAACCTCCTTCACACAGTTCGACCGTATGCGCTAGGTGAGGGTGTACTGCTAATCGGCCCATTACCTATTTCTCTACCACATGCGGCATTCCTTTCCTCTAAAGCGCTTAAGGCCCTTTGTGAGAGGTTTCGCTCCACACACATACACACGCACACACATACGCACACACACATTTGTGCGCGCTTGCACGCATGCACACACACGTACATACACATTTACACACACACACACACACACACACACACACACACACACACACACACACACACACTTGTGCGTGCTTGCACGCACGCACACACGCGCATACACACACACACACACACACACACACACACACACACACACACACACACACACACACACACACACAAACACACACACACGTGTATGTGCGTGTGTGTGTGTGTGTGTGTGTGTGTGTGTGTGTGTGTGTGTGCGTGCGTGCGTGCGTGTGTGTGTGTGTGTGTGTGTGTGTGTGTGTGTGTGTGTGTGCACGCGCGCGCGCGTGCGTGCGTGCGCGTGTGGTGGTGTGTGTGTGTGTGTGTGTGTGTGAGGGGGGTGCGTTCGTGTGTGCGAGCGTGCATGCGTGTGTGTGTGTGTGTGTGTGTGTGTGTGTGTGTGTGTGTGTGTGTGTGTGTGTGTGTGTGTGTTTACAATCACGTGTTGTGTTGTTCGTTTGGTTTTTGCGTCTGGTTATACGTGTAAACATGATGTTGTATTGCAACGCCTTTCCTGACATATATGGGTGTTTCTGAGCCTATTATAACTTAAGATCTTTAGTTTTATCTATCATGTAAAGGAAGAAGTTATCTATTATGTGTCAGTGTGTAGCATATTTGTTTTGTTAAAAAGGGCACTTCAAAGTGAGCAGAAGCTCACAAAGAGATAATCATCTCAAAACTTATTGCGTGCAGACTGTCAGGACATGCTGCGGAAAGTGATCGAGCCCTCCCCGGAGAAGCGGATACATCTGTTGGACATGGAGGACCACACTTGGGTCACCAGCAACGCCAAGCTGCCTTTCTTTCCTTTTCAGGCTTTCCCCAAGGACAAGATCATGCGTCATCAGGTCGGTTATCTGGGGCGGGAAGTGGCACTTTGGTGCCTTACAGATTCCTGGGAAGAGAAGGGAAGGTACTGCAGGTGTCTGGAGTGGTGAAATGCAGTCTTTTGTGTTCGATTATTTTTTGATTACCGTGATGTGTGTTGATTGTCGACAAATGGCAGGAAAGTGAAGAGTCGTAGTCATTAAGAAACTCACTTTACTTGGTCTTGATCTGCAATATCCCACATTGTTGCGCTCAAAGTAAGGGCGAATAATAGGTGTTGCAAGTACTAAGGGGTCGAACGACCATCAGTCATATTCTTTCAACGACAACAGATAGAAAATGGTCACCATCAAATAGTGTTTGATAGGCATCCAACACGTTCTTTACCCATGATGATGTAAGGTTAATTCTCAAACTGTGCATGACGCGGTCTTCTCTGGTGTACAGTATCTAGAGTTTATTTTTCACTCAGTTATACAGTGTAAAACTTTTGAACATTCAGTCAGTCTACTCAAATGTTACCGACACACACAATAGGATTAATCACCGTACCGTCATAGTGGATCCGCCCGACAGCAGTGGGGATGCCAAGTTGTGTATGCTGACTGCGTTTTTCTCTTCTTTTTTTTTTACCACAATCTATGTGTTCAGTACGCTGTTATTGCTGACAATATGAGGGTGTGGTTCATAAGAGAATAACAGGAAAGAAAAGGCAGGATGGAAAGAGAGGATATGGGGAGAAAAACGAGTTAGAACGGGAAGGCACATGAGGGCTCGAATGTTTTGATTATCATGGGTCTTTTTCTGCCTCTGGATATCCTGATTAGCACCATACAATGCAGCAAAGTAGTGTGTAGACCATAAATTGATTGTCAAGAATTTTAGGAAAATTCTCTTGCTGTTCAATCCTGTACACCAATGCAAATTCTGTTTAAGTTTACGAATGTCATTCGATCATTTTCACAATTATTCTCCCCCTCCCCTCCTCCCTCCCTCTCTCCTTTTTTTCCGCTGTCCTTTCTTGTCCCGCTGCGACTCCCTTTCAGCTTCCTAGCCCCCCCCCCCCTCCCATCTCTGTCTCTCTGTTTCTGTCTCTCTGTTTCTCTCTCTCTCTCTTCTGTCTGTCTGTCTGTCTGTCTGTCTGTCTCTCTCTCTCTCTCTCTCTCTCTCTTCCCCTCTCTCTCTCTCTCTCTCCCTCGGGGATTGTGAGTTGCTGATCTTCACTTGAGGTCACTTGTTTTGTCCTCATTGTTCCACGCTTTGAAGTTTGGCAGCAAGTCATACGATGGATCATGCCATTGTTTGCACTGGATTTCAGATCAGCGTGTGGTTGTTTTTATTCGATTTTTTAGGCCTCATGTTTAAACGTGCAAGGCAGAAGAGGGCCCTCCACTTCGCCATGTTGACATTGACACGGAGAGCCGACGGTGTAATAGTAGGATTGCTTCTCTTGTGTTTGTACTGGGACAGCTTTCTTCTTCGCTGCGGGGACGTGGAAACTAATCCTTAACACAACAAGGACAGCATGAGGCAATCCCGACTGACCAGTACGAGATCAACAAGTAGCGGAGCCAGTCTGGACAGGATGGACAACCCTTGAAGCAATAATTCCGTGAAGCAGCACATCAACCCACCCTGTCTGACTAATAGGCATGCTTAAACTCCATGGGCACCAGGTTGGACACTAAGACTGGATAGGTGAAAGATGAAGACCACGTGGCCGTGAAGGCCGAGCTGAGGGAACTGAGGGAGAAGATCGTCATGTGCACACTCTTGTCAGCAGAACGAAACCTGCAGAGGAGGATCGACGGTCTCAGCAAGAGGATTGAAGACCTGGAGAAGAAGACGGACGACTTGATATTCTACGGCTTGCCGAGGAAGGACGACGAGACAACCGCTGAGTGTGAAGGTATTGTAAAAGATCTTCTCAGTCACAGGCTGGAACTACCTCGTAATGTAGAATTTGACAGAGTTCATCGTATAAACTCTAATCCTGACTCTCCCGTGATCGCCAGATGTGTCGTTTATAAGTAGAAGTTAGATGTGCTTAATATTAATTGTAAGCTCCGGGGAAGTCGGACTGTCATCGGTGAGAACTTTTCTAGTCGAGTGAGAGAAGTTAGGGAGGAAGTTGACACCGCTTTTAAAAAAGCTCGTGGTGAAGGTAAACGGGCTTACATGGTATTTGATCACCTCCTTATAGACGGAAAGAAATACTCTGTTGATTCTGGTGACAGGCTGGTAGAAATAGGTAAGGACGTTGGCCGGCCCACAGATATTCATGGTGACTCAGTAGATGGAACAAACATTCACAGTGCACTGGTTTTGCTGTCACAATAGCAGGTATGGTAGAGAATTTGCACGAGCTGATCATGGGACGGGTGATCAGGTGTGTTGTGTCAACGGTTCAGACGCGTCTAATGTGAACATATGTGTATGAACACTGAGCATGTGTTGAATGACTTGGGTTCAAACAACGTGTATAAGAGCAGGTGCTGGGCTTCTTTCGTGTTTACTGACTGTCTAGACCCAGACTGTTCCTTTGTACATAACAACTCTAAATGTTTTTCTCCACTGGAATGTAAATGGATTACTTTGTATGTTACATGGTGAAGAATTCGTGTAGTTTGTTTCTTCCTTCGATTTCATTTGTTTTTAGGAACATTTTTTTGAAGATTTTTATTCGTCAATATTTATAGGACACAAGAAAGTATGTAAACCTGCCATTAAAAATACAACCTGTGGTAGCCGTTCTGGTGGACTTGTACGTCTTCTGAGGTACGAGCTCTGTTCATTTATTGAATTTTTGGATATTAAATCGGATAGTTGTTTTCTTTTTATGATCGACAAAGCTCTGATGTGTGTGAACAAAAATATTATGTACATCTGCGCCTACATACCACCGGCAAACTCACCTCTTTATATGTATTCTGGAATTGGCAATGAAATTGATATACTTGAGTTTGTGAGCGATTGTTTACTTTCTGTTGATGATGTTTATGTGTTATTAAGTGGTGATTTAAACAACAGGACTTTAAATATCTCACATGATCTGGAAGACGATGGTTTGCCTTTTGATCACAACCGTCTGAGTAACCCTGTATGTACAAACAGAAACTCCGATGATACTATATTAAATGATTATGGTAAGATGTTGATCAATATGTGTACGGCTTTACATTTGTGATTTTGAACGGGTCTCCGGGCGATCTCGACGGTCGCTACACGCACATTTCTGAGATTATTTTATAATGTCACGTGACATATTTACAATTAAAAAAAATGTCAACTGCATGTATTAGAAAGAGATGAACCGAACCATATGCCAATCAAAACTTGAGGAGGAAGGTGCTGAAACTGGAACGTAAGACAGACTACCTCGAGGAACGTTCCAAGGGGAATAATTTAATATTCTATAAGCTTCATCGCAGGGAAAACAAAACTCCATCAGATGTGAAGGTATATTGAAAGACTTGATCGCTGACAAGCTAAACCTGACTGGGGACTTTCAATTCGACGATGCGCATCGACTGAATGCCAAACTGAACTTTCCTGTCATAGCATGGTGCAGTTTTTTTTTTCAAAGATAAAGAGAAGATTCTGAAATATAGAATACAAACTGAAAAGCGGTCAGACTTTTATTGGTGAGGACTTTACCTTGCGCGTCAGAGAGTTTAGAAGGCAGTGAACGTTCAAGCACACAGCGAGAGAAAACGTGCTACAATGGTTTTTGACCAGCTGCTAATATATGGTAAAAGAAGTACGGACTTGGTGATGTATAGAATCTCAGAGAAATCGTATAGGGAGTGGCCAGCCCGAGATGACACTGGTGAAATTACCCAGTTGTGAGAAATATGATCGTGCAACACGAAAGTAGAGAAATAAGGACAGTAACGTAGTCACTGTGAAGGATGAATTGGATGAAAACGTAAAAACGGGTTTTCTGAGAGGTCGGGGACGGGGGAAAAGCGAAAAGTTTGATTCTATTTGTGAAAATGTTGCCTCTTTGCTCAATGCTGATTGTTTGAATGAATGTGATTTACCTTTGCGTGTGTTGGGAGACAATCAATCTGAAGGAAAAGAAATAGAACAAAGACCTTTGTGCAGTACTGATTATTGTTCGTTGAGTAGCGGTGCCGTTTTGGAAAGTTGTGATCAGGAATCATCTAAAAAGAACAATGCTAATACCGCCACGAATGATGATTGTTCAAATGGTGCTAAGTGGGCATCTCATAACAAAGACTGTGTTATTCATGCAAATCATAACTGTTCACTTTCTGATAAGGATGTATCTTCAATGAATGCTTTTGATATCATTGCAGATGCTGACTGTTTTGATGATCTAATCCAGCTTGGAAAAACATGTCTTTAGAGAGAAGCGAATATTGCGAAAATCGAGAGACAGTGTCACAGAGTGTCACAGAGACAAGATCACAGAGTGTCTCTCTTAACATATGTTCACATAACAGAGGTGATGATGTATATGTAAATAACAAAACTGATATAAAACCCATTCCCTTCTTACATTGGAATATTAATGGTCTTCTTTCCAAACTTGATTGTCGCGATTTTCTTTCTTTCTTGTTAGAATTTGACTTAATATGTTTGGTTGAAGCATTTGTTGAACATGTCCAATTGTGCGTTTTTACTGGATACACTGTATTCAGAAAACCTGCTATCAAGTTTATATAGCATGGTAGACATTCAGGGGGTATTTGTATAATAAGAAATGAATTAATGCTGTTTGTACTGAAATCGATATGAACTATCCCAATGTGATTGTATTCCTGACTGACAAATATTTATTTGGTGTTACAGAAAATGTTTTGTATGTGTGTTCTTATGTACCGCCAGAAATTTCACCCTACTATGTACATTTTGACATCGGCAATCCACTGAAAGATGTATTTTTGATTGCATGCTTGAATATAAAGATGCGTTTGTAATGTTATCCGGTGATTTGAACAGTAGAACAGCTAACATCTCTCCAGATATACCAAATGGCAGTGATGCTTATGGTGTTAACGTTGGCAGTTGTTCTGTATCTTTTGGCAGAAGATCAGCTGATAATGTACTTAACAGCCATGGAAACTATCTTTTCAGTATGTGTACTGCACTTGTGGTTTATGCTTCCTTAATGGTTTATGCGATGAAGACTTTGATGGAAATTATACTTATATAACTGATTCAGACAATAGCGTAAACGATTACTTTTTATTGTCTAAGGATTTTTTTTTCTCTTTCTCTCTTCTTGCAATTTAACTGGTTTCAGAAAGATTAGGATCAGATCGTTTACCTGTAGAGATACACTTCAAGTTTACTGAGAAAAACACTGGTTGTGCAAATACAGATAGAAAAGATGAGTTCATTGAAAAATATGTATGGAACTGTGATCTGGAACAGTCATATGTTCGTGTTCGTGCACTTTATTCCTCTGAAGGATTAGCATTGCTCGATCACGATATTGATCTGATCAGTCATAACTGTAACGATGCCTTGAATGTGTTTAGTGAGTATACAAAAATAAAACCTCTGGAGGCTGTATAAAAAAGAAAATCAATTTAAATGCAAATGGAAAAAACAGTGATTGGTATGATAAGGGATGTAAAGATAGTAAAGCAAATGCTAAGACATTACTGAAAATATTCCTAACTTCCAAAGAACGAGCAGACAGTGATACCTATTGTGGAACAAGAAGAGAATATAAGTATTTTAAAAAGAAAGAAAAAGAACATATTGAGTTCTTAACTGAAAAGTTATTTGCCTCTGTACTTAGTCAAAAGGAGTTCTGGGACAATGCTGAAAGGTCTCCTGTAAAAGAAACCGGCCACATAATAACTTAACGACTGATGACTGGTTTAAGCACTTCACAAATTTGCTTGAAAGAGGACACATTTTTTAGAACAAAATGATGACCATACACATGATGATGTAAATGATCAAGGAGAGGTAACTTGTTCAACGAATCGACCTATATCAAAGGAAGAGTCATATTAGCAACACGTAGATTAAAGAGTAATAAAGCTGCTGGGGCAGATGGTACAGCAGTGGAAATGTTGAAAACATCTGGCAAACGGGTCATTGAATTCTTTGTAAAATTATTTGATACACTATTTGACAAAGGCATGTTTCCAGAGACGTGGACGGAGTATGTTGTAACCCTTTTTTAAAACAAAAAGGTGATGTAAATGGCCCTAGTAAATATAGAGGTATCTCACTTTGTGACTGACGCAAGCAGTAAAATCTACAGCACAATTGTTAACATAGACTCCAAGAATATGTTGAAGAACATAATCTGACAGGGGAATACCACACAGGGTTTAAAAGGGGATATTCTAAATTGATCTTAGGTTTACATTATTAGCTATGATACAGAAACAGTTCTCTTTTAATCACAAATTATACGTTGCTTTTATTGACTTTGAAAAGACCTTTGATTCTGTAGAAAAAAATATATGGCCTATGCTCTTAAAAGATTGAATTAAAGGCAAGCTATATATATATATATATATATATATATATATATATATGTATTCGTAGTATGTATGCAAATGTAAAAGCTAGAATTCGATGTGGGGCAAAATTGACTGAGTATATAAATTGCACTCGGGGTAAAACAAGGTTATGTAACTAGTCCTGTGTTGTTTTCATTATTCATAGATGAGTTAGCCTTAGAAGTAATCAGAAAAGGGAGACACTGTGCTACTTTTACCCAAGATTATTATGAATTGTTTATCTTGATGCTGGCCGATGATATAGCGTTGATAGCTGAAACTGTTATTGGTCTACAGACACAACTACACAACTAGAGAGTTTGTATAAAGCAGTATTTACACTACGTTTGAATGTGATCATGAATAAAACTAATATAGTTGTATTGAATAAAGGTGGTTACTTGCCAGCAAGAGAGAGATGGACTTACAATGGGGCGATGTTAGCTGTTGCGAATGTATATAAGTATTTAGGAATTTATTTCTCCACAAGACTTAGATTTTCTCTTGCATATCAGGATTTTGTGAGCAGAGCTAAACATGATTTGCTGTGTATTCTACAGAAACTGTCTAAACTAAATGCAATTCTCTCAGTTTATCTCTAAAACTTTTCGACACGCAAATTCAACCAATGATTCAGTATGGGGCAAAGTTATGGGAATTAGATAAGATGCTCAACATTCTGAAAAAAATACATTTGTTCGCTCTCAAAAAGTTTTTAGGGGTTGAAATGAGAACACCAAATTCAGTAGATGGGGTAACGAATCTATATCCAATGTCTATTAATTCAGTAGTCAAATGTATTCCATTTTTGCTAAAACTAATTCGAATGGATGAGTAAAGACTACTACGCAAAGCCTATAGGATGCTGCTTGATTTAGATTTACTTGAGAAAAGACGCTGGGCTTCAAATATCCGGTATAAGCTGTATATGTTTGGTAGGGCTTTGTTTGGACAAATTAAGGTGTCGAAGAAATAAATGCGTTCTTACAAGATTTTAAGGAAAGGCTGATTTTATGTATGTGGCAGGAATGGGATTTTACATTAAGAATAGCGATAGATTTAGTGTGTATAGAATGTTTTGTATGGTTCCTAATACGAAAAGACATTTATTACTAAATTTAGATAGATCTAGTTTCAAAGTGAGGCGACTGCATGCGGAAATCTAAACACATTTTTAATATTAATGTTAGCGCACTGTCAAAAGAACGTAGACAAACGATCACATGACAAAACACGACGCGTCTCGACCTCTTAGGTCTTCTCCAGGCAAGAAACTAAACAATCAGGACAACGAAAATGAACGAGCAATCACATCTTTATCCACTTCAGCGCAAGATAGGCGTTGATTGAAAACAAGGTTGTCAGAAAGAAGATAATGTGTGAGTCGAGGTAGTAATGATGATGATTATGTTACTGATACGAATACAAATAATGGTAATGATGATGATCAAAATATTCAAAAAATAAATAAAGACGGGGATTACTACCACTTTGTGTGATAATATGGCAATAGCAGTTGTAATAAGGGAGTAAAGGAGAGTGGGTTAGAAGATTCTTAAACAGCATGATTGCCGTGACAACAGTCTTAATGGCGATGGCGATGGTGATATTGATGGTAGTGATGGTACTAACAATCGTATTAATGATGATAATGCTAACAACTATAGTAAAGGTAATGGTAATAATGGTACTGATAATAAAAGCATGATACAAAAATATAATTAAAAAAAATTACAATAATAATGTTTTAATAGATAAAAGTAAAATACGTAAATAAATATTAAAAATACTAATAATAGTACTGATAATAATAGTACTAATACTAATACTAAGAGAAAAAAAGAAACATGGGGAGGAGGGGGAGGGGAGGACAGGGAGAACAAAAACACCTTCATAGCTGTTACCATTGTTATATTAACTACTAATACTATCATTAATATAGTTATTATTCTTTACAATATTTCTAACATTCCAGCTTACCACTTTTACAGCCTCCTATAGCATCACTATTATTACTAAATGGTTACAATCATGATTATTATCAAAACTATCAACATACCGATAATTATTGATATACCTGTTAGATTCTATCCTTCCCATAATTCATACCTTCCATCTCCTCTTTGTTCTTCCTGTCCTCCCCTCTCCCTCCTCTCCTGGTTTTTTTTTCTTCCCTTAGTATTAGTATTAGTACTATTATTATCAGTACATTATTGTATTTTTTTTATTTTACTTTTATTTATTTTTTTATGATTATCATTATTTTTGTTTATTATATTTTTGTATCATGCTTTTATTATCAGTACCATCACTACCATTAACATCACCATCGCCATCGCCACTAAGACTGTTGCCACGGCAACCATGCTGTTTAAGAATCATCTAACCCACTCTCCTTTCTCCCATACTACAACGGCTATTGCCATATTATCACCCAAAGTGGTAGTAATCCTGTCTTTATTTATTTTTGTCAATATTTTGGTCATCGTCATAACCATTATTTGTATTCCTATTAGTAATATAATTATCATCATTACTCCCTCCACTCACACATTATCTCCCTTCTGACAGTCTCGATTTCATTCAACGCCTATCTTGCGCTGAAGTGAATGAAGATAAGTGATTGCTCGTTCATTTTCGTTCTCCTGATTGTTTTGTTTCTTGCCTGAAGAAGACCTGAGAGGTCGAGACGCGTCCTGTTTTGTCTTGTGATTCGTTTGTCCATTTTTCTTTATTTTTATTTTTTGCGGTGCGCCAACATTAATATTCAAAATAAATTTAGACAGACATCTGAAAATTATATTGACAAGATTCAGACTCGGTGTCTCAGATATTACTAGACATTGCTACCAATATCGATTCTATAATGACAATGATATAATCTGCCCACTGTTCATTTTGTTTTATGTTGCCCAGCACTAAGTAGCGTAAGTCAACAATAAATTACTGAAAAATTTTACAAAATTCCAAGCTTGTTTTGACTAAGTTTACTTGGCATTTGTAAACATGAAAGAACCATCAGAAATCTTTCAATTTTCTTGTACAAAGCGTTTCAGTTGCGTCAAAATGCTATCTTGTAAAATACTATCTTTAACCTTATAATTGGTATAAGAAAAAAACGTGTGTGAAATGATTATACAGTTACTCCCCTTCAAGAGGGCCAGTGGCCTATACATGAATGAAACGTCTGAATCTCTCTCTCTCTCTCTCTCTCTCTCTCTCTCTCTCTCTATATATATATATATATATGGCTTATCAGGTACCCTTATTTCCTGCAGAATAAAACTACTTAAGATGTGTGAAATGATTGTTCAGTTACTCCCCTTCAAGAGGGCCAATGGCGTATACATGAATAAAACGTCTGAATCTGAATCTCTCTCTCTCTCTCTCTCTCTCTCTCTCTCTCTCTCTCTCTCTGTATGGCTTATCAGGTACCCTTATTTCCTGGAGAATAAAACTACTTCAGATCAAGTGTTATTCTATGCCAAAGAAAAATGTAATATGTTTCAAAATATATGTCATTTTTCCCATTCACACCCTCATCGCACGATTGTTTGGTGCCAGGTGCACCGCCCTTTACTGCATGCCAAGCGAAACACTAATACCTTTGACGACCGCATGTCAATAGAATATTCACGGATCTCTTCTTTGACCTTTACCTGTTTGTTGACTGTTTGTCAGTACTATATTCACTGGTCTCAGCTTTATCTTTGGGAGGCAAACTTGTCATAGAAATGTTTGTTTTGTGCGTTGCCCTGACACATATCTGTTGAACGTTTTAGCTGATGTTTTGTGTTTACTTGCATTTTCTTAGTGTCCTATTACTATTTCATGCTTGTCTTAAACTGTAGTTGGCTCTTTCCTGTCATCGACTGCTTTCTTTTTTTTTTCTTTACTGGTTAGTTTGTTTTCAAAGCAATTTCTTTTTCACTGTAGAGTTATCTTCCGTGATCCTGTGATCTGGCCAAAATGATGTATAATGCTGCTGTGTTTTATCTCTCTCTTAGGTTTTTTTAAATTTCAAATGTTTGTTTCTTTGTAATGTGATTTAAGATTTTGTTCTTGTTTATTTGATGTAATGACACAGAAGAATTGTTTTCTCTTTTATGTGTCGTTCCCAGTTTGACGTTTGGTTCTTGCCGTTTTGAACAGAAATTGTGTTGATTGCCTATTCAAACGACTGTTCGCGCTTCCATCTTCATCTTTTGAACGATTTCTTTAATTTCTTTTTGCTTGTCTTTCTCTTCCAGAATAATTCTATCGTATTACTATTCGTCTTTACTCCTTTTTGTTTCAAAATGCTCTGCATTTATTTACATGAAAGTCTAGCATATTTTACTTGTCTGACAATAAAATACTCTTCCGAAATGGAGTTTTTTTTTTAATGTGAACGTAGATGTTAAAGAATCAATCATAGAATCCAAAAGTACTGTTTGTTCCTTGCGATTAGTCTTGATCGCGCACCTGCGCTCGAACACAACACTCCAGGCACTGTGCAGGAAAACGCCAACAGAAATCTAATCAAGGAACCACTGTCTATCAGAAATCATACTTTTTAGACAAAAACAAAGGAGCAATAGGCTATATCTGTTTAAATGACGGATGAAATCAGTCATGTTGAAAAAAAACAACAAAAAAACTACGTATGGAAGAACCAATTAACAGTCCCCAGACGCGGAAGGAAAAGAACACGCATAATCCTGTGGTCGCCGGAGACAATGCGTAGCGTAAATGATAACACATATGTCGTCCTGACACATTTAGTTCGCCATTCATATATTTTGGGCAGTACTCATCGCATCCATTATTCTGTTTGTCCGTCTGTCTGACTGTTTTTTTTGACCGAAACTGGACGAATCTTAAGTACAAAAATGATAGTGATGATGAAGTAATAAAGAAAGGTATCGACGATGATTATCACAGTAGGCAGGTGTCGTTACTGACCAGCTACTGTCATGTTTACAGTATGGCAGGTGTCGTTACTGACCTGCTACTGTCATGTTTACAGTATGGCAGGTGTCGTTACTGACCTGCTACTGTCATGTTTACAGTATGGCAGGTGTCGTTACTGACCAGCTACTGTCATGTTTACAGTATGGCAGGTGTCGTTACTGACCAGCTACTGTCATGTTTACAGTATGGCAGGTGTCGTTACTGACCTGCTATTGTCATGTTTACAGTATGGCAGGTGTCGTTACTGACCTGCTACTGTCATGTTTACAGTATGGCAGGTGTCGTTACTGACCTGCTACTGTCATGTTTACAGTATGGCAGGTGTCGTTACTGACCTGCTACTATCATGTTTGGTTTGAAGGCCCATTTGAACAAGAGCAAGGGTCTAGATCAGCTGGTAGAGTACATAGCTCTGGTTCTGATGACTGGAATTAGACTCGCATATAA
>CM065726.1:70384477-70386977 GCA_033310375.1 Conus canariensis | reverse complement strand
TCTGAAGTTTTACCATGTACAATCCTTTAGTCAACGGACACACGGCGGTCATGGTCACGTCGAGGAAGGAAATTATTAAACTGAAAAGAAAAAGGATGTGCCTTGAACCCGAAACGCCATGATCAGAAAAACATGTGGGTACTCCCGGCGCATATCGTGTTCTGGCTGACAGTATGTATTGAACGCGACCAGTTGCCCTCACACCGTCGACAGTATATGCCGGGGTAACAGTTTGTGCCGTTGCACACTTGCCCACAAACAGAATGCGTCATGACGTCGACTAGATGTCAACAGAAAAGTACCAGGAAAGATGTCCGCTTTATTGTCAAAGACCAGCCAGTCCACTCAGGTCATGGTTTACTTTCTTTCTTCATTTGTTTATTTTAAGTGGCTGTCAGTTGTTTTCAGCGAGTATTGTGACCCAAGATCAATTATACACTGTGTAGATGAGCCAACAGGCAAAGGACAATCGTATTTTAAAGTTTGGATATTGTAGACAATTGACAACATGTATAGAGCAATAAATGTTGAAAACTTTTTCAAGAACAAAGCCATGGTACCAGCGGCCCTTTACTGTTGACGCTGGTGTTCTTTTTTCAATGTCCTCTTCCTGGCAAGCAAGTCAAGACAATGAGCTAAAAACCCAAACTTTTGTACAACAGCCAGTAAGATACACAAATCGCATTACTTTTATTACACTGACAAAGTGACTTGCCGATGTTCAACATGTGGTTTGCACATCATTAGGTGTCAATATTAAATAATCCGACAGAGCTTCCCTCAAGCTTTTCCCCGCCTCCCTTTGTAGGTACCAGTTCGATTGTGTGTGATGTTTCTAGTGTCCACTGCCCGCTATCCTCTCCCTTCCTGATTTTTTTTCAAATTGTCTTTGTCTCTTTTGTTTTTGCACTCCGTCTTTCTTTTATTCAACTACCCATTTTCTTAATTTTCTCATTGCAATCAGGCGGAGTCAACTGACTGTGGTTTTTACGTGAATCTTGAGAGACGAGGTCATGAAAAAAATGCATCCTTTTATTCGAAATAATGTGACTGGCTTTATGACATTCTAATGATAACGCCAAGAAACATCATTCGATTGCAAGCTTGTATTGTAGCCCTGATGAAGCGTTACTGCCTCAAGAAGTCATCGTCGTCACACGAAGTGCTTTCTGGGCGCCCTTTCATATATACGTAAGGTATTGCTAACATCTCTCAGTGATCAAGATTTACAACGCAAGACCCAGTTCTCTTTCCATATGAAAGAGCCTAACACGAGCCTGGTTAAAATGGTTTGCTCGTCTAGTTCAGTTTTAACGCATGTTCGTTTGTGTCATCATCATTCCGTTGTTATGCATCTCCTTTTTCTCTATTCGCAGTTTGCTTATGGACGTCATGTTTGTATTACCTACCTCTGGCTGTCTCCTTGCTACCCACGCTCTTTAACAAACGACACATTCCAAACCGTGATATTGTACTACACAGTTTGTAGACTATTGCACATTATCTGTATTCAAGCAGTGTTCTAAGGGGTCTGCAGATCCGACTCAAATGTGTTTCATAAAGAATTTAAGGATTCGAATGTGTTGCTCCACTTCAAGACTGTGCTAAGCAGTCAGCAGCTCGTTCTTGAATGAACATAAGGTTTTCCGTACGGTTTCTTTGCAGAGAGGGTGAGTTCCATGATTTTGTTTATCATTTCTCGTCATATGTTTTCAAACATACTCATCAAACTAGCTTTAAGATTCTGCCACAGAAAGGCATCGAAAAATTGCTGAAAATTGTGATAACTGAAAATAGCTTAAGGGGGAAAAAAGCGCTCCATTAGTGGTGCTATATACTTGATTGATAACCCCCAGTCTTTTAAACGAATCAAAATCAAAATTAAATCAACCAAAAAAAAAAAAAAAAAAAAAGTAATTGGAAAGAAACTCAGTAAAGTCAAGTCAAATTTAAGTGCATCGACTGACTCAAAAGACTACTGTTAAAATTCCTACCGTGTATTAGAAGTCGATGAAAAAATATAAATGTCAGAACAGACCAAGAGATGTAAATGTCACAGCAGACCAAGAGAAGATCCATTGTTGTACATAAATACACGTTCACATGTCACTGTATATGAAGTCTGTTCAAGCTGCAGTGCAAAACTGTACTGACTTGCTATAGGACCAGAGAATGCCGTAGAATAATTTGCTGTATTTAAATTGAATGAAAATGGTTCAGTTTGGCATTGTACTGTCTCTTGAATACAGATTGAAATAGGTGATTAAATAACTGTCAAATTACCTTTCCTATGAACTCAATAAACCTGACAGGCACCCATACAACTTTTCAAACAGAACGCAATTTCAAGTTTGAAAAAATCTAGCATCTTCACTAGAGCAATGCATAGGTCATGCCAGTGTGGCACTCATTATCTGTCAGTATTAAGACGTCGTCAAGCCTTGTTACCATTTCTCTCTCTCTCTCTCTCTCTCTCTCTCTCTCTCTCTCTCTCTCTCTC
>CM065726.1:70374477-70379477 GCA_033310375.1 Conus canariensis | reverse complement strand
TTGCGGATGAACAATGGAAGAATTGAAAATCAGACGAAATACCCCCATGCTCTGTTTTAATAGAATTTGCTTAGTTGATATAGTTATAAGAAACTGTGCTATAAAAAAATGCTATTTCATAGTCGAATGGTCTACTACTTATGTGTACAGACTGAAACCAAAGCTTTCGCAATTCTTTTATCAGTAAACCAATTAAAGATAAAATCTGTTTTACAATATATTTAGAAAAGACAAAGGATTTCAGAACAATTTAACATATGCTGCTTTCATCAACCCAGATGTGAGAATTATTGCAAGGTCACATTTTGTTGCATGTTTTATGTCAAAATGGTAATGTGTTCATCTATATCTGTGTAGATTTCCGTATTTACTGATTGATGTATATGTGCATGTGTTCCGCCTGGTGCATATAAACATAGTCATGCATAATGACATTTCTTGCAAGTAAAGATAAACCGAAGTTAAGATAAAGTGCCACATAGTTTATCAATTTATTGTGTGTTTGATTTCTGTCATTCAGATTTTGGACGAGAAAAAAATATTTTGATCACATCAGTCACATCCATAGTATTTCTTAGCACAGTATAGCAGCACATCCATAGTATTTCTTATGGCTTGAACATAACTTGCTTCAAAAACAAGTTTTATTGGCGATAAAAGGTGTAGTTCTCTCTCTCTCTCTCTCTGTCTCTCTGTGCAATGCGAGACGTTTTTTTTCCTACTACACGTTTAATCGAGTCGTTACTTTTCTGTGTTGTGGCTGAAAGACCAAGGTGAGTGGTCGGTCATTACTATTGAAACCATCTGTAAGGACCAGGTGTCTTCGCTTGTTTTTCTTTTCACCTTGTAGACTGTCGCTGTCTTGACTTGCTGCATATGTTGCCTAGATCAGATGTAGATGACGTAGTAGTCGAATATGAACATCAGTGTCATGATTAGTGCCGGAAACCGAAAATTAATTCACACGACATATACACTGCACTGTCAAATTCATACATTAGAATCCAACTTCTGATTGAAGACACCGGCGTTCTTCGAAACAATAGCTCAGAACCGGGACTGTGTCAGTTGGTATGATTATGCATGCGTAGTTAACCAGTTTGAAGCGAGTCTGTTAGCGCCACTAATTGTACAACGTCACTTCTCAGCTCTGTCTTGGCGTTCGTTTTGTTCTGTGGATGTGAGATCACACAATAGAATGACGTAGGGAGCACGATCTTACAGATCCCTGCCATGATCATTAGACAAAAGCGTTTGAACGTCAAAAATGTGAATATCATGCATTTTGAATGATGTGTTTGCATATTACATGAAAACTACATGAAAAATGATTTTAAAAAGTATCAAATAAAATATGATTCAAACAACAACAACAGAAGAAAAAAGTAACATGCCTGATAAATGTGCCGTGTGTGTTACGCTGATTTGAAGTGAATCTGCTCGTGCAACCACTTGCATAGCCTCGTGTACAGCTCTGGGAAATATCCTTAAACATGTTCGCTCGCACACAGATACACGCAAAAACACGTATGTACACTCACATACACACACACACGCGCGCGCGCGTGCAAACACATGCACACACGCGCGCTTGCTTCTAAAAGAAAGCGCGCGCAGAAACGCGTATTGTTACTTCTTTTCCTTTTCCATTGAATTTGAAGTGAAATACTGGATGTCTCTGACTCCATTACAGTTTTCATTTTTAACCACAAAAGTATTAACAGGCCTATGGTAATGCCGACTTGGGATGTAAGCCTTGTGGAACATAATGAACTGATGCGTGAATGAGTTCCATTCTCTCTCTCTCTCTCTCTCTCTCTCTCTCTCTCTCTCTCTCTCTCTCTGTACCTACATACATACCTGCATACCTACCTACATACATACACACATACCTACCTACCTACTACATACATACAAACATACCTACATATATACATATATATACATACCAACCTACCTACCTACCTACATACATACGTACATACATACATGCATACATACATACATTTTGGGGGTGTTCTCAGAAACAGATGGGGTTTTGAGAATTTCAGTCACTTGAAGGTTGTGTTTTTATTTGTGTCACCGTATATAGTTGTCGACTATGCCATTTCTTGGGGGGGGGGGGGGGGGGGGGGGGGGGAGGGGGGGGGGTTAAAATTGAATTGATATGATTCAAAGAATTAATGAACGTTTGTTATTTTGTTGCCAAACATCGATCTTTAAAGCAAAAATAGCAGGGAAAAAAACCTGGTGGATTTGTGAGAGGAAATTGCTCGCTGTCAATAGATCATTGTTATGATGTTTACCAGTCATTTTGAAGCACCTCAAAATGAAACAGCAGTAAGGGGTGCTACCTGTTCTTAGGCTGAACAAACTAGGTTGCTATCTGCAGTAAGGGGTGCTACCTGTTCTTAGGCTGAACAAACTAGGTTGCTATCTGCAGTAAGGGGTGCTACCTGTTCTTAGGCTGAACAAACTAGGTTGCTATCTAAATACAGGCGTGTATCAGTTGCGACTACTTGTTTCCATTTCTCGTTCCAAAGTTTACTGCTCCATATAAGAACAAACTAATCAATATTCTATGGAATATTTTTCTATACATGTTGAAATTGACGCACATCACAGCATGGGAAAGGATTCATTCTTATTACTTTGGTTCATGCAGTTTAGATAATGACAGCTTGCTGAGCCTGCATCGTTTCTCGGTTGTTGTGGTGGTGTTTTTTGTTTTTGTTTTTTATTCTTTGTTTTGTTTTTTGCTGTAGCGATCAATGAACGGACACTTTTGTGCAAATTCTGTGAACAGAATCCTCCGACTCAAATTTTTAATCCAGGCTGTTTACTCTTGGTCCAGGAAATCTGTGGCACACAGGCATTTCCGCTCTGCACTCTGCTTGTATACCACCAGAATGTTGCCTTGTATCTTCTACGCACTTTCGTGATGTCACAACGGTGACGTTCGCCCGAGACAAGGATAGCATGCTGATCACTTTAGCTATTCTTGAATTCATCATTAACTGCTCTAGGCTGACAGTCGCTGCACAATTTAAACAAAGTAAAATATTAAATGTTTACAACTTCTTATGCTTCTCAAACATCCTTTTTTCTGATCTACTGGTCTCCATTAAAGAATTACCGCGTTTCTGAGAACAACCCTATCTCTGTCTCTGTCTGTCTGTCTGTTTTCTGTCTGTCTGTCTGTCTGTCTGTCTGTCTCTCTCTCTCTCTCTCTCTCTCTTATATATATATATATATATATAGAGAGAGAGAGAGAGAGAGAGAGAGAGAGATGCCTACACGCGTGTTAGTCGTTAAAAGTGGTTAAAGCACACTTTCAAGGAAAGAAGCATCACTGAATTGTATTTTATTTTCTCATTAATTATGTGCATGAAAAATATTCTATCCGCTAGTATAGTATGGTACAATATAAACATGGTTCTTATCCTATTTTTTCAGCAATATTATGACAATATTCAAGAGAGATTAGATATTCCTTAAATTAAAGTATTTTGAGATGTGTTATATTGCCTTTTGTATAACCTAATTATACTTATGCTGATAAAATATGAGTGTAATGTAGTTTTGTAAATAATCATATCTGTGTGTTTGACAGTGTGTAATTCACCTTACATAGCGTGTTTTCAAAATATGTGTCCTTCAGCTTCTTGTACAGATTTGAAAAGTAGGTTTTTACTAAATTGAAAAGGTTGCTGTCGCTGGTTCATGCCACTGTCATTGACTGTGTCTTTCGCTCTGTCCACAACCCGTTGTGTGTGCCATCATGCAACACTTTGCAGGCCCAGCAGGACTCTGTGTGTAGGACAGACGATGACGAGGTAATCCTTCACTCCTCTCTCCCTTCCACCTCCTTCAGAACTCTGTCCCTTGGTGTCGGCCTCACTCAGACTTGTTTGATTGAATGATGGAAACCCTACAGTTATCACTTTGTTTAGCATCAAGTTCTTTGACCAGCTTGCTGACTTCCCGACCTCTCACAATGTGTGTGTGCACGTGTGTGTGTGTGTGTGTGTGTGTGTGTGTGTGTGTGTGTGTGTGTGTGTGTGTGTGTGCTTTGAGTTGCCGATTTGAGATCGCACTTGAAAAGTGACACCAGCAGTTTGAGTTGATGAACATGGTATGCGTCCTAGTTTAGTTCTGGAATGCAATTATGCTCGTGTATCGGATTTGGAACCGTGTGCATTTTCTGTTATACTTCAGTTAGCCTACGTAGCGTTCTCAGAGGCCAGGATGACAAGGCCTTGACGTTTGAAACAGTAATTTGGTTGATGTATGCTGTTTAGTTTTGTTTTCAGAATGCTTGTTTGTTTGTTTGTTTGTTTTTTTCGCAAAGGACTGAAGCAGTGAATGGCAGACTAGTTTCCTCGGAGCTTTATTCCATTTTAGTTTGTTTTCCATTCATAATTTGTCATAGCTTGTTGTTTTCTTTTTTTTCCCATCTGAAACGATAAACCCTGTGACATTTAATTCTCAGATTGTCAGTATATTAACATATCATCCCATGAAAAGATAACCCCTGTGATGTTTATTTTCCCGATTGTCAGTATATCAACATATCATTCTATTTTACCAGATGTCACTATCATCGAAATAATCATCCCATGAAAAGATAACCCCTGTGATGTTTATTTTTCAGCTTGTCAGTATATCAACGTATCATTCTATTTTACCAGATGTCACTATCATCGAAATAATCATTTCGAGTATTGGTCTTTCTTTTGTTTCAGTTTTTAGACCAGATTTTATCTAATTTTTTCTTGTCCTGTTAGTGGCATTACTCCCGCTGATTTTTTCTGATCCCCCCACCCCCCCCCCCCCCTCGCCATTTACACTCTGCTCACCAACCCACCCACCCAATCGCTCTCTCTCTCTTTCTTTCACTCACACACACACACACACACACACACACACACACACACACACACACACACACACACACACACGCACTCACGCACGCACGCACGCAAGCACACACACACACA
>CM065726.1:70344477-70371977 GCA_033310375.1 Conus canariensis | reverse complement strand
ATTTATCTATTCATTCATTTACTTACTCGCTGATTTATTTATTTATTTATTTATTTACTCACTTATTCATTCATTCGTTTATTTTCATTATTGTTCTTGTTATTGTCTTCATTTGTGCTGTTGGTGATAGTTGTATATAGGTTTCAGAATTCTTTTAAACCGATTAACATAAATGTTTGTTCATCAGTCATTGTCAGTAATTGGTTGCCATTGCCCCTTCCCTCTCTACCTCTTGTCTTTCTCATCATCACCAAGTATAATCTATATCGTGAATATTACCGGTATTGCAGATTATCGTATGTCACTTTTTTCAACATCAGTTTTTATATGGTGTGCTGAACGTATTGTATGTCACTTTTTTTCAACATCTGTGTTTATATGGTGTGCTGAACGTGTGTTAGGTTTTCAACATCAGTTTTTATATGGTGTGCTGAACGTGTGTTAGGTTTTGGAATGTGCGTGTTGTCATGCTGTATTGCAATATGCCTGAAAACTTTTTTTTTGTCTACACGTTTGAGAGTTACCTTTTCTGTATGCAGTATACTAACATTGCCAATGATACATTCTGCATATTTAATTCACTTGACGTACGGAGATGTACGGAGCGTTGTTGTTGTTGTTCTCTCTCTCTCTCTCTCTCTCTCTCTCTCTCTCTCTCTCTCTCTCTCTCTCTCTCTCTCTCTCTCTGTTTTCAATATGTCAATATTGTGATGCTTCAAACACTAACATTTTGTTAAGAAATTGTTTGCATAATAATAACCATAACGACAACAGTAACAACAATAATAATAATGATGATAATAATGATAATAATAGTAATAGTAGTAATGATGATAATATGATAACAATAATAATACTAGTAATAGAGTGAAACTTTAATGACTGTCTTTAAATCCTGAATCCTAAAATGTTCTTTGAAATAAAGACCGTAGCTGCGCAATTGTTTTTAGGATCTTTTCATTAGAAATTGACATCACTGATGTCATGTTATGGAATAAAGATGGAGGTGTCAGTGTCAGACCTGAATACGCCGCTTTCAAAAGGTATAGCACTTGGATGCATTAAAGACAATGACGAATCATCCCCAACATTTATTGCCAGTTTTTTACTGTCCTGTGGTTTTCCAGTCGACCGCTCACGTAC
The DNA here is from genome assembly GCA_033310375.1 of Conus canariensis. NCBI lineage: Eukaryota > Metazoa > Mollusca > Gastropoda > Neogastropoda > Conidae > Conus > Conus canariensis. The sequence goes on along the minus strand of CM065726.1, from coordinate 70,370,834 downwards.
ATTCTTCTTAATTTGACGTTTTACTTGTCAGCCACAAACGGACAATCCGTCGACTGTACTATTTTGAATTACGTTAGAAGTCAATGCTACAGCAGACTTATGGATAAAGAGATTCACCTTTCAGAGGGAAATGTGTCCTAGACATGACTGTCCTTAATATAACATTACTGAGTTTCAGTACAATGTGTATTCGTTTTCTGTATGTGCTTTACAATGTGTTTTAAATGATTTTCAATGTATTCGTAAGGTAATGCAGTTTTGTTGTTGTTGTTTTGTTGTTGTTGTACAAAAGACAGACAATTTACATAGTAAACAATTGTTAAGCTTAAAACATTTGACAAAAGTTAGAAACCAAACAAAACGTCACTCATGCGCGTGACAAATTGAGCATACTTAACCACTTTATTTCGAAAGAAAAGGGGTTAGTTACCCCCACAGATACAGATACAGACAAACAGATTACAGGACAAAACACAATGCATTTCGACCTCTTGGGTCTTCTTCAGGCAAAAACAGACAACAATTAGGACAGTGAAAACGAAGAACGAAAAACCACTTATCTTCTCATATTCGGCGCAAAATTTTATTTCAGTTTCGGTTATATACGTGTGCGCACGCGTGCCTGCTTATGTATTTGTGTGTTTGTGTGTGCGTGCGTTCGTACGTGCATGTGTGCGTACGTTGTGCGTGTGTGTGTGTGTGTGTGTGTGTGTGTGTGTGTGTGTGTGTGTGTGCGTACGTAAGTGTGTCTGTATGTAATTACGTGCGCGCGCATCTTTATATGTGTGAGGCAGTGGTAAGTTTAGGATGTGCATTTTTTTTCGGCACTTACAATTGCAAGCAAATGGAAAACTGAGTACAAAGATACATATTGACAGAAGCCAGTTCAACCATTCCGAAAATGAAAATACCACCAAATAGTAAAGACTGTAAATCTGCAATGAAAGTTTTAAAGACTACTTTCAACATTACTAAAACTCTTTCACAGAAACTCTTATCAGTTACAGTTGTAACTATTGGTTGTTAATCTGACGAAACAATTTTAAGTGATATTCCATACAAATGTTGCACAAACTTTTCTCATGTACTGTTCATTCTTCCTGGTAATTGTCACCACACTACGTGTCTAGAAACTTGGCAGGGATAAAGTTAAAAAAGGACGTTGGGAGACCGACTCTGTATCTGTTACTGAAGCTGTGAAGAGTCCAGAGATGCTAAACAACAAAGCTCAATTGTTGGGAGACCGACTCTGTATCTGTTACTGAAGCTGTGAAGAGTCCAGAGATGCTCAACAACAAAGCTCAATTGTTGGGAGACCGATTCTGTATCTGTTACTGAAGCTGTGAAGATTCCAGAGATGCTAAACAACAAAGCTCAATTGTTGGGAGACCGATTCTGTATCTGTTACTGAAGCTGTGAAGAGTCCAGAGATGCTAAACAACAAAGCTCAATTGTTGGGAGACCGATTTTGTATCTGTTACTGAAGCTGTGAAGAGTCCAGAGATGCTAAACAACAAAGCTCAATTTTTTTCTCATCTTTCTTTTTAAATTACCAAATATACTACATTACAAAAGAGACCAAAGGTACATTTACATTTATGAGCAAGTAACTCAAAGTGCCTATATGATACAGGATTCGTGAATCAACGTTTCTTCATTACAGCGTCCAGACTATCATATCTTAAAGAAAATGATACCATACATCATAAATTTGCCATCGTAGGAAAATGAATTACGTAGTATTTGTGGGAAATTCCAAAATCAGTGCAAGGCTGACTTCAAATAAAATGAAATGAGCTATATATGGCGACAAAGTAAGTCCGTGACTACTATTCTGGACAAATCTTCCTTAAAACTTGATAGCATCTGCTCGCTTTCTCTTCAGTCTACATTCATCTTTTTTGCAGACAGGATCGAATATTTCATATTCAGCGAATTCTAAGCACATCACCGACTTAATATGTCTTTGGTTTAACAATCAGGATACCCTTTTGCTTTTCAGCAGTTACATTATCCAAACTTTAGAAAATTTCCATATCTAGAACAAGACAGCTGACAAATGCAGGTTCAAGTCTATACATGCATATTAGGCACGAAATGGCAGAGACCTACTTAGTTCCTGTCCACAAACTCATTTTGTTTTTGTTATGAACCTGCATACAGCATCTGCTACAGAAAATGCTAAGCCCTACCGCGTCACCACCGTTCCCCTTATAACCCTTTCCCGTCTTTCACGCCCCACTATTCCTTTATATCCCTGTCCATAATTCTTTGGTGTGCGCTAGTATAGAAAGACGTATTGCCTCGCTTGTCTGAGAATTGTTGAAGTTTATTCATGTGAAAACCGCTCTATGCTCTTTACTGTATACATTGAGCTATTTAGTATGAAAATGTTTTTAACATTAGTGTAAGAACAAGTATTTGAATCATGCTTTCAAGCAGTAGAATCTGCTGCTGGTTTAAACAGTTCGTAATTGAACAAAGGTTTTGGAATAGTGCTTAGCAGCTTTTTCCTTAATTTTCCGTACGGGACTGAAAAGAACAAGAAGATGAAACAAGGATTATCTAAAATTTGGAAAGACAGGGGGTTAGTTACACAGACAAACAGAGCACAGGTACTCTGTCTGTGTCCTTGGTGGTAACTAACCCCCTCTCTTTCCAAATTTTGCTTCATTTTCCGCCCTCAGTCACTCCGTTTTGAAACTCAAGGATTATTTAGTTTTTACCTAAGAATACACGGTTGACAAGAACAAAATCGTCCGTTCATAAGATATGTTTCCATATGGGACTGTTTAAAGCAATGTTTCAAAATTGTACACAAGTAAAACGTTAAAAACGAACAAGAAAAAGGAACGGAAGACAATACTTCCTTTGCGATTAGCAAGAAAGATAACACAGATCAATTTTTGTTTTGTTCCGTGAATTTAAACATCTTATCCACCTCAAACACATGTATACACGTGCCTTAGAGTTTTAAATGGCAGAACAAATTATGATAAATAAGCAGTTTACTAGTAATGATGATTTTAACAGATCATTTATCGTAAGTATCAAGACCTTCTTTGATTTAGCTTTGAAGAGTCATGTTGCGCTCTGTGCTGTTGTAAGGGGGGGGGGGGGGGGGGGTTCTATGTTTGTTTGATTTTATCTGTCTGTATGTCTTCATTGTGTAAATATGTAGTGCACATGTATGTACGTGTTGTTGTTGCAGACAATAGCAGATCTTTCTCAAAAGCTGGAGATGAAGAAAGAACAGCTGGAGGAAATTGTGGGTGAAACCAAGTCTGACGAAATGTCAGCCATGTACAACATGATGCTGGACGCAAGGCGCAAAGAACAAGGTGGTCCTCTTCCTCGTTCACTTCCCCCTCTATGGTTTCCTCTTTATCATTCTATTCAAACTTATTTTCTTCTTCATCATCACTATTTCCGTACACTATCTCCTTCTTCTTTTCCTCCTCCTCCTTCTCCTCTTCCTTCTCCTCCTCCTCCACCTCTTCTTTTTCCTCCTCCTCTTTCTTCTTCTATCAGTGTAAAGATACGGATGGATCACATGATTAACATGTGATTTCAGAACCTGCACTTCAGATCTCAAATGTAACAAGAAGGCTGGTAGCATTACCAGATCAAAACGTGCATGAGCTGATCTGCACACCAAGAAACGTTAAGAACAATTATGAAAACACTTTCAACGCGTTTCCCGGGCATGCAGCCAGAATTCTGTAGGTTAATGTTTATGTGTTATTTGTCACGTGCAGGTCTGTATGACATAGATCATACTTCTAAAGCCATGGAGCGACGTGAGGCGAAGACCAAACGTCGGGTGAAATCGGCCCCAGATGACAAGAAAAGCAAACGAAAAGGCGGATGTGAGTTGTGTGTATGGGTTTGAAACTGATTCATTTGACAGGGTTTGGGTTCTGGGCATACATGCGCGCGCGCCTCTGTGTGTGTGTGTGTGTGTGTGTGTGTGTGTGTGTGTGTGTGTGTGTGTGTGAGGAGAGAGAGAGAGAGAGAGAGAGAGAGAGAGAGAGAGAGCGTTTTTTTTAACGTTATCTTTGGTTTGTATTGCTGTCAAATGTGTTGACATGAAAGTTGATCAAATATGTGTTATGTGTCAGCATATAAAATGAAGGTACAAAAACAGATTTTTGACCGCTGATCTTCTGTAAAAATAGTTAATGTCTTTGAGAATTCTCAGAAGATTTTAAAATAGAAAAAAAGGAAGAAAAACAGAAAAAATATCAACAATGTTTTGGTCATAGACCGTCTTCAGGGCTTGTGAAGAGGGTACAAAAGTTCCAGATCCCTTTTCATTTCGCTTGAGATCAATGCTGCTAGTTCAAAAGAAAAGCGATGCTCAATATCTAAGAAACGCTCTACTCATTTTACATTTATTAATATCTAAGAAACGCTCTACTCATTTTACATTTATCAATATCTAAGAAACGCTCTACTCATTTTACATTTATCAATATCTAAGAAACGCTCTACTCATTTTACATTTATCAATATCTAAGAAACGCTCTACTCATTTTACATTTATTAATATCTAAGAAACGCTCTACTCATTTTACATTTATCAATATCTAAGAAACGCTCTACTCATTTTACATTTATCAATATCTAAGAAACGCTCTACTCATTTTACATTTATCAATATCTAAGAAACGCTCTACTCATTTTACATTTATTAATATCTAAGAAACGCTCTACTCATTTTACATTTATTAATATCTAAGAAACGCTCTACTCATTTTACATTTATTAATATCTAAGAAACGCTCTACTCATTTTACATTTATTAATATCTAAGAAACGCTCTACTCATTTTACATTTATTAATATCTAAGAAACGCTCTACTCATTTTACATTTATCAATATCTAAGAAACGCTCTACTCATTTTACATTTATCAATATCTAAGAAACGCTCTACTCATTTTACATTTATTAATATCTAAGAAACGCTCTACTCATTTTACATTTATTAATATCTAAGAAACGCTCTACTCATTTTACATTTATTAATATCTAAGAAACGCTCTACTCATTTTACATTTATCAATATCTAAGAAACGCTCTACTCATTTTACATTTATTAATATCTAAGAAACGCTCTACTCATTTTACATTTATCAATATCTAAGAAACGCTCTACTCATTTTTATTTATTAATATCTAAGAAACGCTCTACTCATTTTACATTTATCAATATCTAAGAAACGCTCTACTCATTTTACATTTATTAATATCTAAGAAACGCTCTACTCATTTTACATTTATCAATATCTAAGAAACGCTCTACTCATTTTACATTTATCAATATCTAAGAAACGCTCTACTCATTTTACATTTATTAATATGTAAGAAACGCTCTACTCATTTTACATTTATTAATAAGCACAACAGCATATTATAGGACAACAGCAATTACAAAATTGTTGCGCCGCCAAGCGTTTTGACACATTTGATCTTCAGGCAAGGCAAGCAACAACAGTCCAAACAATGAAAACGAAGAACTCTTCGAACTGGGCTCAAATGTTAGTCATGGTGAACGACCGCACCCACAGAATGCAACCATGGCCATGAAGAAATGACGCGGATCAAAACAACTGTAATAACTGCATAGAATACAGAAAATAATTAGACTAGTAATAAGAGTAAGAATGATGATGATGATGATGATGATGACGGTGATGATGATGATGAGAAAAAGAAGAATGAGAGAAGAATATAATAATGATGATATCATAATCATATAATAGTTATACTAACAGCAACGATAAACGTGACCGTAGTAGTGATGATAACGATACTGACAGAAGAAGAGGAATATGAGGATATTTACAAAAACATGGTTGTGGTAGCAATGCTGCTACTACTACTACTACTACTGCTACTGCTGCTGCTGCTGCTGCTGCTACTACTACTACAACTACTACTACTTCTTACAATGGAAGTGGTGATAATGATAACAACAGAATTAATGATAATGATAAGGACAACAGCCACAACAACTATGATAATAATAGTAATAACGATAATAGTATTAACGTTTATAGCACTACTACTGGTACTACTACAACTAATGATAATGATAGAATCAATAATAATACGACCAATGGTAATACAAATTATAATTGTTATAATAATGATGATGGTGATGATGACAATAATAATAATGTTAATGATACATGATAATAGTAATAATGATAATATTGATAGTAATGATAATAGAAACAATAGTAACAATAAGAGCGATGATAATGATATGATAATAATGAGAATAATAATAATATTAATAATAATAACAATAAAGATAAAGGCACACAAACGACCAACGAATAAAATGCTTACAACACTGTTGAGACAGAACACACACACACACACACACACACACACACACACACACACACACACACACACACACACAGAGCGCTGTTTATTGTCCGTCAAGATATTGATTGTAGTGGGGAGCCACCCGAATCTCTCTGTTCACTAGCTTGTGGCCCTCAGCAGCTGTTCAGATTGTCTCTTCGACTTGCGGTGATTCTGGCGGGCAGCCAGCGGTCTCCGGGAGTGAGTTGTACGAACACTTCATCTACGGGCTGGAAGGCGGAGGGGGGCCGGCTGCCACGGTCATAGTAGTTCTTTTGGCTGGCCTGGCACTGGCGGCGCCGAGCCACCACAGTCTGCGGGTCGACGACTCGGGGCTGTAGCTGGCGGTGGGTGTCGGGCAGCACGGAGCGCAGTTGTCGACTCTGCAGCAGCTGTGCCGGGGATGCCAGGCCATCCACGGAGGCGTTGCAGTACCCAAGGATGCTGAGCAGCGCGGACCCTTTGCCATCTCTGGCCTTGTCCAGGATGTTCTTTGCCACTTGCACATATATTTCTGCCAGGCCATTAGACTGTGCATAGCGGGGGCTGGTCGTCACGTGTTGTATATCCCAATCTCGGGTGAAGCGGGCAAATTCATCTGAAGAGAACTGGGGCCCGTTGTCGCTGATGAGAGTCTCTGGGATGCCGTACCTTGCGAAGTGAGCCTTCAGCTTTCTGACCACAGCCACGGTTGTTGTAGTGGTCAACTCATCGAGCTTGAAGAAGCGGCTGTAGTAATCTACGGTTACCAGATAGTCTTTTTTGTCCCAACAGAACAGGTCCACCGCCACCCTCTGCCATGCGCGTGATGGTATCTCGTGAGGTAGCATCGGCTCCTTGGTGTTGGACGGCGCTTCTCGTTGCAGACGGCGCATGCAGCCACGATGCGTTCGATGTCCACTGCCAGAACAGCAGCTGGCGTACGCGCTGAAGCCTCTTCTCCACGCCCAGGTGGCTGGCGTGAATCTTGGTCAACATTTCGGCTCGAAGCATCGCTGGTACGAAGATTTGTTCTCCCTTGAAGATGACGCCCTTTATGAGTGAGAGTTCGTCCCTTAAGTTCCAGAGGTCTTCCGCGCCTTTGTGGCAATGCTGGCGTGATTCAGGTCAGCCGTCGCGGATATATGTCAGCACCACGCTGAGGTTCGGGTCGTCGTTAGTGGTCTTTCTGATGAGCTCCATCTTTTCATCACTGACGGGCAGATTCTGTATGATGACATGGATCTGCACATCCAGGTCTTCAACAGTGTCCAGGGGCTCAGATGGTAGCAACTTGCGAGACAAGGTGTCGGCCACGGGGATCTGCTTGCCCGGTACGTGCACAACTTTGATGCTGTACTTTTGGAGGCGAAGGATCATACACTGGAGACGTGGGGGTGCTGATGCCAGGGACTTTTTCACAATCGTCTCCAGAGGTTTGTGGTCGGATTGGACAAGGACCTCACGCTGGCCGTATATGTACTGGTGAAATCTCTCGCATCCGAAGACGATGGCGTTCAGTTCTTTTTCTATTTATGCATAGTTTTCTTCTGTCTTGTTTAAAGACTTGGAGGCGTAGGTGATGGGCTTGTTGTCCTGGAAGATGGCTGCCCCCAGGCCGTGTTTGCTAGCGTCCACTTGCAGGGTGATCTTCTTTGCTGGGTCGTAGATGGCGAGCACGGGGTGGCTGGCCAGCGTGAACTTGATGTGATCCCATGCGGTCTGCTGGGGCGCTTCCCGCACGAACTCATTTTCGTCCTTTAACAGATCCCGTAGCGGCTTAGTTGTTTCCGCCAGGTGGGGGGCGAACTTTGACAGGTACGTCACCATGCCCAGCATTGTCTCCAGCTCTTTGCGGTCCGTTGGCGGCTTCATGTCTTGCACAGCCTTCAGTTTCAGCGGGTCGGGCTTGATCCCATCAGAGGAGATGGTGTGGCCGAAGTAGTCTACTTCTTGCACGCCGATGCTAAGTTTCTCTGGGTTCAGCATGAGGTGCCGCTCGTTGGCTCTGTCCAGTGTGGCCTTGAGGTTGCGGTCGTGCTCTTCCTTGTTTTTCCCAGTCACTAGCAGTCGTCCACCAGTGTCACAATACCCGGCACGCCCTCAAAAACCTCGTCCATTTTCCGTTGCAATTCATCCTGAGTGCTCACCAGGCCGAAGGGCATGCGTAGGAAGCTGTATCTGCCAAAGGACGAGTTGAAAGTGGTCATAAAAAACGCCTTGCTGGACAGCGTCATTTGCCAGTAGCCGATTTGGGCGTCTAGTTTACTGAAATATTTTGCTCCTGGAATCTTGGCCAGTGCATCTTCTAGCGTTGGCATGGCGTATTGTGGCCGCTTTATTGCCAGGTTCAAGGCAGATGCGCAGCTTCCCGTTGGTCTTTTCCACCACCACCAGCGAGTTTACCCAGTCAGTCGGGCGTGTGACCTTGGCGATGACCCTGCAGCCTCCATGGCGTCCAGCTCCTTCTTCAGGCGTTCTCAGATTGCGAAGGGACTCGCAGCTGAAACAGTATTTGTGCGCTTTCAGTTGAACAAATTCACCATACCCAAGTCATCTGGTACTTTTCCCTGCTCAAAACCCAACTGCAAAATCTGTTCCCTCATAAAGCCAGACACCATAGCCTACATGGCCCGAAATCTCGTTCAAAATTGATTGTTCACTTTCTTGTCAGAACCAGAACATCGTTTATGTAATCCACTGTAAACTGTATGGTAACAGCTGTGTAGGTGAGACATCCCGCCCCACTTAAGACACGCATCTTGGAACACCTGACCGACATCCGCCATGTACGACCAAACCAGTCGCTATGTACTTCTATCCCCAACGCAATATCAATCATGTTAAAGTCCTGGCGCTTTGGCAATCACAGATTGCCAACTTTGAGTATACCTTCAAAGGAATCTCATCTCATTGCGAGGCTGGGGACCTTCTGTTTATCTGGCATCAACATCCAAACACGGCGTGTGCCTATTTTCCCCCATAACACCAACCCGAAGTACTCTCCACAGACACACTACCCTACTACTCATTATTTACCTCTTGTGTTTACTACAGCTGTTTTCTTTTCTCCTCTTCCTTCACTACCTCCATTTTCTCTATCAATCTATTCTTTACTCATTTATCTATCTACTCTTACTCTAGTTTTCTTACAGCTACATATACTCCCTTACATCTCTCTCTCTCTCTCTCTCTCTCTCTCTCTCTCTCTCTGTGTGTGTGTGTGTGTGTGTGTGTGTGTGTGTGTGTGTGTGTGTGTGTGTGCGTGTTCTGTTTCAGTAGTTCTGTTAACTTTTTTTCTCATTGATAATTTTTTTTTCATTCATTACTACAAAGTGGTAGCAGCAGCAGCAACAGCAACAGCCACAGCAGTAGTAGTAGTAGTGGTAGTAGTAGTTGATGTTGTTGTTGTGTCGTAATACTTGTTCTGTGAAAACTGTATTGTTACTCTTGTTTCGTGAGTTTCCGGGTTTTAGTTGTCATTTCCTGTTTCCCGAATTACCACCAACACTTCATCGCTTGCAGGCCTCATTTTTAGTTGTTTGAAGGCTGAGATTGTGTGCTAAAAATACGACAATTTAACCAACTAATTCCCCGAAGTTGGAGTATGGCTGCCTTAATTGCGGGATAAAAAACGGTCATACACACAATTTGATGGGATCAATCCTTGCCTGTCTATACACAGAGTGTCTGCAGGAGTGTCAGCCCGCGTACGCGGAAAAAAAAACAAACTAAAATTCGTCAATATAATCTGCAAGATGACGACATCAAAATTGTGGAAGAGATTCCGACTCTTTTGAAACCTGCAAAATCAGATCTTGATCCGAGTTGACCTGCAGCTGCTAAACAGCAATGGCATCGAACTGTCATCAATTTTCCTGAGGAATGTAGATCACTTGCTCCAGACAGACTCAGAATTCTTATCATCCATCAGTCTCCCAGAAGTGCATGAGTACATAAAAGAATGTCGTGACTCAGCATTTGCGACTTTAGAAGAACTCTTTGTGAAAACTCCCAATGAAATTTTCGCTCGTCACTTCTTAACGCCGCGCAAACAGCACGCAGGTGAGTCCTTAGATTAGTTTTTATAGGCTTCTAAGAAATTTCGCAAGGACTGCAATTTCAGGTCAGTCTCAGCTGAACAATATCGTGAAGAGATGACTCGAGATGTGTTTGTAAATCTCATCTTCCATTATGAGACAGAGCTGCTGGAGAACAAAACACGTGATCTGAAGACTGCATGTGATTAAGCCACTTTGTTACATCTGTCTCAACGGAGTTTTGCAGTTCTACAGCGGAGTCCCTCACGAAGTCTAATGTGTTCCACACCAAATCATGCCATGGCTCCCAGTGCAGAGTGTTCCCATGACCAAGACAGCTCGCTTCTTTCTGTTTCCACTTCAACAATGACAAGCACAAAGTGCTTCTTTTGTGGATCAACTCTTCATAACAGGAAAATCTGTCCTGCTCGTGTTGCGATGCACTTTTTTGTGGGGAAAAAGGACATTTTTTCAACGTTTATCAGTTTAAACAAAAGAAAGACACATCTTCTGCTGTATGTTCCGCTGTGCTGTTTTGTAGTCACACACCTGCTGGACTGATCGGTACAACTACTTCGGCAAAAATCAGTAATCAGTCTTTGATGGCTCTCATCAACACAGGTACTTCTGACAGTTTCATCAGTGAGCAAGCTGCAACCAATCTTCATCTGCAAATGACTCCAGCCATAAAGAGCATTTCTATGGTAGTCTACACTGAAGACCGATCTCTGGACTTTGTGTGGCGGAACTGGAACTGAACAGTCACATTTACTCTGATGTACGTGTGTATGTTCTGAACAATTTATGCACAGATATTATCCTTGGGTAAGATTTTCAGGCACAAAACAAAAATCTTGTCATTGAATATGAAGGATCAAAGTCCAATGTGAAGATTAACAGACAAGAAAATGCATGCGCTCTTGCTGCAGCATCCCTTGAAGAACCACCTCTCTTCGATGATTTAAAGCCAAACTGCAACCTGTCGCCTGAACATTTCCACGTTTTGGCAAAGATGATCAGGTCTTTCTTGTATCTGGAGTCAGTCAACTGTTGCATGAAGGTACTATAGAGTCAAGTTCCTCTCCATGGCGAGCACAGATTGTTGTTTCCAAAGACAGTGCACCAAAAGGCGTGCGGCAAACGACAGGACAAGCACCAACCACTAACACGTCACAACAAACTGACGGGTAATGGCACACACACACACACACACACACACACACACACACACACACACACACACACGGAACGGTGTGAATCTGCCAGTCAGTGGTCAAGTCGAGTCGACTGGTGAGATTAACGTCCTATCAGCTGGAGGCTCTTAAGGACATGGTCAGTTGAATGCGCCTGCTACTGAACCTCAAAGCCAGACGCAACACACGAATTTGCCCGCGGGAAGCAACTTTTGGCTAATTTGTGCTAACTGCCCTTTGATTAACGCTGGATTCTTGGATTTATATGTTAATTTAGTCATGTAAGTTTAAAGCCCCCTTTTTAGAGGCAGATAAAACAGATTTTTAGCAATGATTACAAATGTTTTTTTCAGTTAACGAGCCCGATTAAATCGTAATCCTACCGTTTGAAAGCAGGTTTTGGACGAATATATCGATGTGCAACTCGATCTAGGCGAGTAAATAATTAGTCAAGTAGGACTAGTAGAAAACACAGCCTAGCTGACGAGATACGCTAGTCAAGTTGGCCGCTGGCGAACGCATGTGCATGCTGCTGTCCCACACAGGAAAGGGGCTTAACATGATTGATTCAAATCGGTTTGTTCGTCGGAGCATAGAAATAGTTTTATATGACCAATATTGTAATGATAGTGACAAAAAAGTAGTAAAATGATGCAAGCGTACGGTTTAATTCACAACAGCGTGTACATAAAACTAGGAGCTCCGATAATGTAATTTAGAGATGATAGTATGATTAATACTCATATGGGCATAGATTAGGCTGCAAAAAAAGAAAAGGTGTTTCGTTATTTTGTAGCAATTCGGCTTTGAATGACCGTTGCTTCTTTGTATCCAGTAAGTAGGTCACTGCGCTACTGGTGAAGTAGGTAGGTTAAAATAGGCATCATCTAGTGAGAGACTGTAGAGGCTGGAATGCGCTGGATTACACCTCCTATTCTGGGGCCAGAAGTGGCTCATTTAAAAAAAAATTAAACATATGTTCTCCTGTCAGAGCTGCAACATTGTAGATATGCGCTGTGAATTGTTCAGTACGACCTGTTTAGTGAGATGCGCTGTGAATTGTTCAGTACGACCTGTTTAGTGAGATGCGCTGTGAATTGTTCAGTACGACCTGTTTAGTGAGATGCGCTGTGAATTGTTCAGTACGACCTCTTTAGTGAGATGCGCTGTGAATTGTTCAGTACGACCTCTTTAGTGAGATGCGCTGTGAATTGTTCAGTACGACCTGTTTAGTGAGATGCGCTGTGAATTGTTCAGTACGACCTGTTTAGTGAGATGCGCTGTGAATTGTTCAGTACGACCTGTTTAGTGAGATGCGCTGTGAATTGTTCAGTACGACCTGTTTAGTGAGATGCGCTGTGAATTGTTCAGTACGACCTCTTTAGTGAGATGCGCTGTGAATTGTTCAGTACGACCTGTTTAGTGAGACACCCCTCACAGATTAAATGACGCTTTGTGACCATCTTGCTGCTCTCCACCATCACTGACCCAGACCAGTCGTTGTGCACTTCAATCACCCCCAACACAACAATAATCTTTTTAAAGTTCTGGCCTCATGGCAATCACTGAGGTAAATTTAAGTGCACCTTACAGACACCTTATCTTATTGCCAGTGTGGGGATTCTCTGCCTATTTGGCTTCAATATAAAAAAAAGTATGTACCCATCCATCCCCACAGTAATTACCTCATATTTATCTTACAGCTATTCTCCCTTTTGTCCTCCCTTTACTATGTCATGTTCTTTATCAGTCTATTCCTTACTGACTTATCTATCTGGTTTCAAATACACACACTTCTTTTCTTTCTCCCCTTCCTCTCCCTTTTCTGTCTCATATGCATCCTTAGCTTGTTACTCACATATCAGTTTCATTTCTTTCCACCTAATAATTATTATCATTATTACTGTTATTAATTTCATTATTGTTATTGTTATCATCATTATTATTATTAACATTATCATCATTGTTGTTGTTGTCATTATTATTATCATCATTATTGTCATTATCATTATTATTATTTCTCTTGTTGTTATTGTTGCTGTTGTTGTCATAGTTATTATTGTTATTGTTATCGTTATCATCATTTTTATTATTATTATCATTATATTCATCATATTATCATAATTATTATTATCATTGTTATTATTATTATTATTGCTGTTGTTGTTTATTATCGTTACTGTTATCATTGTTATTATCATCATCATCACCATCATCGTCCTCCTCCTCCTCCTCCTCCTCCTCCTCCTCCTCCTCCTCATCATCATACTATTGTTATTTTTTTATATCTAAAAATCATTATCATTTTGATCTGTGTTTCTCCCCTCCAGCCCTTTTCCTTTTCTCTTCAGTTGCAATCTTTAGTTTTTATTTTTCACCCACGCCAGTTTCCATCCAGATGTTTATTTGTGTGTGTGTGTGTGTGTGTGTGTGTGTGTGTGTGTGTGTGTGTGTGGAAAGGAAGCAATTCTTTACGGAATTTAATTACATTAATATTTCAGTTGCCTGTTAATCAATTAATTTATTAATTAATTACGCAATGTCGGAGTATTATGATAATCTGATCATTTTTGGCGCACAGTGAACAATTGTGGTTATTGCATTTTGAAAAGCATTACATACGAGACTTCAGCTAGTCTAAAACACTAAGACAAATAAGACAGTATGTGTCAGATATGAGGCAAGGATGACAGCAAGTATTGGAACGTATGATGAAGTCAGTATCCTGGAGAAAAAAATTATGATGTTGGCTGCATCGATAAGGAGACGATGTAGATAATGCCGACGGTCATGATCACTGGCATCTGGTGCATTGAAAGCTTGGATTCACCAGTAACTCTTTTTAACTGTGGCTTTTAATAGTTCCCCATCCGTGCTCTGGTTATCCCAGCACCACTCGTGTCTATGGAGTCAGCTCCCCCAAGTGGAACGGAAGCTGCCGCGGAACCGGAAACCAGGATGACGTCCTTTGACTTCCTGGCACTGTGTAGTGCACCAACGTGGTTGGGCCCAGAAAGACGGCGGTCACGACGCAGAGCACGGTCTCCTAACCCTGTCACCCAACACAACAAAAGCACGGATGGGGTAGGTTCATTTTCGGTCGTCATATCCCATCTATGTCTTTTTCATTTAAGAAGCAGCAGTACTAGTACTGAGAATTATCACGCATATTTGTCGAGTGGTGGCCTATATTGTTTCAACAACATAAGTCATTTCCTTTCAATCAAAAATTTAACTTTACTTCATATCACGGATACATCTATCCTTTGAATCTAGAACGAGGTTTATATTAAATAAGCATTTTATAATGAAAGACAGTGGGTACAGGACTGCATTGTTAAGATCTCGGAGCTTAATATGTTGTTGATACTAGCCCATTTCGGGCACAATGTAGTGTTCATAATAATGCAATAGCCAGATTTTGTTAGACAATTGCACCACGATATTGAGACAAAAGACTATATTTTACACATATTTTTCTTTGGTAACAAGTTTCCTGCAGAAAGATGCGTTTTAACACACTTGCGTGTAAGTCTGCCCAGTTACTGTATGTGTATGACATATCAGTGTGATGTTTATTGACTCCCGTATGATGTGCTGATGGTATTTTACTATCACCACATAACATAGGCATCTTGTAATCTTTGTGTTCTGGCTGCCTTCGCAGATGTCAGTCCGATGTCAGTTAAGACGGGTATGGCTGCTTCTCATCTGTCCTTCTTGTTTAATATATGTTTGGACTTCTTGCTGGTTTATTGATCTAAGCACTTTGGTTTCTGGTCTACATTTTGTGCTTTGAGGGTTGTATGAGGAAACTATAAACTTTCATACGGATAACTCTTGCTCCCATAAGAAAACCTAACACAGAGTAACTTTTATTCAAGACTGGCACAGCCTTTTAAACTTGAATATAAAGTCAGACAACTACAAAGACGAACAATCTAATAGTGGGGGAAAAAACAAGCGCAGGCCAACAACTCAACTGTCTTCATAGTAGACTTAGCAATATTTGGACTTAAGGATGGGGGGGGAGGGGGGGGGGAGGGGGTGGAGGGAGGTTGAAGATGGAGAAACTGGGAACATGAAATTAAGAAAATATATTCAAATATGAAAACTCTTCACTAGCTGCATAAGGGAACCATCACAATCCCTTTTGAAGGCAGATATATATATATATATATATATAAAATCAAGAAGTCGTCCACTCAATGCCTCCCTTCTTTTATTCTCATTCAAATTTTCGCCTTTTTCAAGGCTTCATCAGGAATCTGCATTATTGGAAAAAAAACAAGAAACACCATCAGAATCCCAAAAGTAAAGACAAAATCAGTTTACATATGTCTATATCACACACACACACACACACACACACACACACACACACACACACACGGACATATACATACATATATACACACACAATATATATATATATATATATATATATATACATATATATACACACATACCTATATACACACACACATACCTAAAACCTAAAATACCAACCTAAAATACATGGGAAGCGAGGGGCTCAAAAGGAAATGCAACATGCGGAAAGAATGCAACAGTGGACAGGTGAAGCAAATAGGAGTGAGGACAAGGTAGAAGAAGAAGAGACAATGAGAGAGTGAGTGGGAGCAAGACAGAGGAAAAGGGGGGAACAGACAGAGAGTGAGCAAAAGAGAAAAGACGGAGGGAGGGGGGGGGGGGGGGAGAAAGAGAGAGAAAGAAAAGGAGCGAGAGAAACAGAAAAGAAACACCGAGAGAGAGAGAGAGAGAGAGAGAGGAAAAGCCAGAATAAGAATGAGGAAAACAAACACTCACATTATCCACTTTTCTCCAGTTGCCTACACTCTTGACCAAAGGAAGAAGTGTACACAGGCAAAGCAAACATGGGCGATGAACAATACTGGTCCTGATCTCCAATTCACTCTAAAATAAAAAAAAATAAAAAAAAGCGGGGGTGGGTGGGGGGTGGGCGGGTGTAGGGGAATGCAACGGCGACAGCGGTGCAGATGGGGACAAAGAGCAAGAGAGAGAGAGAGAGAGAGAGAGAGAGAGAGAGAGTGGGAGAGAGAGGAAGAGGCGGAAAGAGATCGAGCGAGAGAAGGAGAGAGAGAGAGGGAGAGAGAAGACGACAGACAGACACACTGACGACAAACAGAGAGAGAGAGAGAGAGAAACAGAGACAGAAAGAAAAAGGAGGGGAAAAGAGAGAGGGCAGAACGAGAGAGAGAGAAGTATGAAAGCAAGAAAGAGAGAGAAAACCAAAATAGAGAGACAGAAAAAAAAAAAAGGAAAAAGAGAGGGGAGGGGGGGGGGGGGTGATTTGACAAACAGAAGACCAACAGATGACAGACAGACCAGCGAAAGACAGATACAAAAAGAAAAAAAGGGGGGAACGAAAAGAGGGGGGATGATGGAGAAAGAGGGTAAGAAAAGAGAGAGAGAGAGAGAGATATTGAGAGAGAGAATAAGAAAGATAAGAGAGAGAAATAGAGAAAGAGAGAGAGAGACAGAAAGAGAGAGAGAGAGTGTGTGTATGTGTATGTGTGTGTGTGTGTGTGTGTGACGGAGAGAGAGAGACAGAGACAGAGAGAGAGACAGAGAAAGAGAATAGGGGGGGGGGGGGGGGGTTATGAAAGGGTAAGATAAGAGGAGGGAGGAGGAGGCATTTCACCCACAGGTATAGGAAGGAGGCATTTCACACACAAGTATGTGCAGTAATGGTAATACACCCAGTGTTGTTGTCTTTCCTTCAGCACAAATACTCGATCCTTTTCTTGATGCAAGAATTTAAGTCTTTTCTGCGATTTAGTCCTACAAAAATAGTACCAAGATTGGCCTGCCAATATAATTCCCTTTGTAAAAGTTTAGTTTCTTCTTTCACTGTTTCAATGGGGCATATTGACAGGAATGGAATATCAGGGTCCTTTGGGTGGGGACATGAGTTTACATGGTGGGCAACCATACATTTGCTAGTTTTGGCGTGATTTGTATCACTTTTATGATTAGCCCATCTCAGTTTCAAGTTCACCGTTGATCCTACGTACCACTGATCAGGATGAAGACTACATCTGATGACATATATTACGTTAGGTGTTGTACAAGTTAGATGTTGGTAAATTTTCCACCGCCGGCCATCCCATGGCGATTTCAGTTCATTTGAATCAGCTGCATGTCTACAGGTGTCACACTTTTTACTGCATTTGAAAAAACCAGAACATTGTTTGGGGCCATGTTGGACAAACTGTCTTGGGATTGTTGGTTTATATATTTCACCTAGATTGTCTAATCTTCTATTGGCAGCTATTATGGTTTTACGGGGGGAAAAGTCCTTATTGCTGGGGTTTGAATATAAAAGATGAAGGTTCTTCTTAATAATATTAAACTTGGATGGGGCTCGAGGGTCAAACTTGGTGACCCATGCAATCTTTTTATTCTCCTTTTTTCTGGGTTGGTGAAGGATCTTATTCCGTGACTTAGATGCTCCCTTTGTGAGATCTGCAAAAGCCTTACTATACTGCCAGCCTGACAAGGTGAGATACTTTGCATATTCTTTGACTCTCTTTTTCAGAATCTCGTCATTACTTACCAGCATCCTGAGTCTTGTACCAATTCCTACTGCAAGGCCTCTAAATACTGAATTTGGGTGACAAGAGGAGGGGGGTAGATAACTGTTACAATTCTTCGAAAACACGTCAGTTTCAATGAATCCCGAATCCGTAATGTGCACCCTAAGATCCAATAAAACAACTTAAATTCTTGCATCAAGAAAAGGATCGAGTATTTGTGCTGAAGGAAAGACAACAACACTGGGTGTATTACCATTACTGCACATACTTGTGTGTGAAATGCCTCCTTCCTATACCTGTGGGTGAAATGCCTCCTCCTCCCTCCTCTTATCTTACCCTTTCATAACCCCCCCCCCCCCCCATTCTCTTTCTCTGTCTTTCTCTCTCTCTCTTCTCTCTCTCTCTCTCTCTCTCTCTCTCTCTCCGTCCACACACACACACACACACACACACACACACACACACACACACACACACACATACACACACACACACACACTCTCTCTCTCTCTCTTTCTGTCTCTCTCTTTCTCTATTTCTCTCTCTTATCTTTCTTATTCTCTTTCTCAATATCTCTCTCTCTCTCTCTCTCTCTCTCTCTCTCTCTCTCTTCTCTCTCTCTCTCTCTCTCTCACCTAGACAAGCATATGAAAGAGAAAAAACAGAAATTGACAAACCACAGAACTGGGCGCTGGAAATTAAACGCTGTTTGGATATGTATGGCTTCTCTGAAGTCTGGTTGAATGAAGGCGTAGAAAACGAGCAAAGATTTATCATAACACTAAAACAAAGAATCATAGATTGTTACAAACAGAACTGGCATAACAAAATAGCGAATAGTGAACGATTTGCAACATATTATACGTTTAAAACTATACACCAAACTGAAGAATACTTTCGCGCAATCACAATCGCGAAGTTTAGAAAAGCATTGACAAGATTACGATTAGGAATAAACGAACTGCATGGCAATAAAAAATATATAGATAATCAAGCTATAACAACATGCCCCTTCTGCCCAACAGTAGAAACAGAAATGCACTTCTTAATGTGGTGTCCCAATTACAGGCAATTGCGAACAAAATACATTTTCAAACATTTTAGTAATAGAAACGCAATCACACTGGAAAGTCTGCTACAAAACGATAATACTGAAATCATGAGAGATATTGCAATGTACATCTTCTATGCCTTAAAAACAAGAGAAACCCATATGTAATAGTAATACTGATGATATAGGAAAAATAGAAATTCTAAACAGAAAACAAAATATTTTACAATCAACGTTTCAATCAATGTTTTTGTTGTTGTCATGTTGTAATGTATGTTGCGCACTCCTGTGGACGGGCCGAGGGCCCCACAATAAATGTCGCGGCGTGAAAGCGCGCGTCAAGCTGTCTCTCTCTCTCTCTCTCTCTCTCTCTCTCTCTCTCTCTCTTCTCTCCTCTTTTCTTACCCTCTTTCTCCATCATCCCCCCTCTTTTCGTTCCCCCTTTTTTTCTTTTTGTATCTGTCTTTCGCTGGTCTGTCTGTCATCTGTTGGTCTTCTGTTTGTCAAATCACCCCCCCCCCCCCCCCCCTCTCTTTTTCCTTTTTTTTTTTTCTGTCTCTCTATTTTGGTTTTCTCTCTCTTTCTTGCTTTCATACTCTCTCTCTCTCTCGTTCTGCCCCCTCTCTTTTCCCCTCCTTTTTCTTTCTGTCTCTGTTTCTCTCTCTCTCTCTCTCTCTCTCTTTCTCTCTCTCTCTGTTTGTCGTCAGTGTGTCTGTCTGTCGTCCTCTCTCTCCCTCTCTCTCTCTCCTTCTCTCGCTCGATCTCTTTCCGCCTCTTCCTCTCTCTCCCACTCTCTCTCTCTCTCTCTCTCTTGCTCTTTGTCCCCATCTGCACCGCTGTCGCCGTTGCATTCCCCTACACCCGCCCACCCCCCACCCACCCCCGCTTTTTTTTTATTTTTTTTTTTTAGAGTGAATTGGAGATCAGGACCAGTATTGTTCATCGCCCATGTTTGCTTTGCCTGTGTACACTTCTTCCTTTGGTCAAGAGTGTAGGCAACTGGAGAAAAGTGGATAATGTGAGTGTTTGTTTTCCTCATTCTTATTCTGGCTTTTCCTCTCTCTCTCTCTCTCTCTCTCTCGGTGTTTCTTTTCTGTTTCTCTCGCTCCTTTTCTTTCTCTTTCTTTCTCCCCCCCCCCCCTCCCTCCGTCTTTTCTCTTTTGCTCACTCTCTGTCTGTTCCCCCCTTTTCCTCTGTCTTGCTCCCACTCACTCTCTCATTGTCTCTTCTTCTTCTACCTTGTCCTCACTCCTATTTGCTTCACCTGTCCACTGTTGCATTCTTTCCGCATGTTGCATTTCCTTTTGAGCCCCTCGCTTCCCATGTATTTTAGGTTGGTATTTTAGGTTTTAGGTATGTGTGTGTGTATATAGGTATGTGTGTATATATATGTGTATGTATATATATATATATATATATGTGTATGTATATATATATATATATATTATATATATGTATATAGCTGAACAATTAAGTAGTGGGAGAAAACAAGTGCAGGCTAACAATTCTTCAGTCATTATAGTAATGACTTGGCAAAGATTTGAATTAAAAAAAACAAACAAAAAAAAAAGGCGATGAAGATTATGGGGGGAATGTATTATAAATATGAGAAACCCTTCACCAGCTGCCTGAGGGAACCATCGTACTCCTCTTCGAAGGCAGATCTGTTTGTATTGCCTGCTCCTAGGCCTTTCGTCCGCTGAATCGGACTCATCAGGGAGACACGGCTGATTGTGTCTGTGCTCTTGGTGTCAAATAGAGACACACCACAGTCCATAATTCTGTGGTGTTCTCACCACCAAGGGTTCAAAAAAAGAATCCAACAGCACCCCAAAAGCAGCCAGCGAAGGGTAGTAAATGGAACAAAACGAAAGTGTGGAGAGGAAAAAAGTTACTGAAAAACTAAAAGCATTATGCAAACAGTATAAAATGTAGG
Organism: Conus canariensis; assembly: GCA_033310375.1. Lineage (NCBI taxonomy): Eukaryota > Metazoa > Mollusca > Gastropoda > Neogastropoda > Conidae > Conus > Conus canariensis. The sequence continues at coordinate 70,349,677 of CM065726.1, read as the reverse complement.
GGACAATCTTTGAGCCTATGCTTGAGGATCTATTCAAGGATGCAAGGGAGATCAAAAGATATGGAACAGTTTGAGTGGTCAGCTCTGCTGTTCAATAACCCAAGCATTGTGAGTGGCTAAGAATTGTACAGAACATCCTTTACTTGGATCTCGTAAGAGATGCAATCTCCCACTGATTGACCAAACATTATAATGCTGAACAATTAAGTAGTGGGAGAAAACAAGTGCAGGCTAACAATTCTTCAGTCATTATAGTAATGACTTGGCAAAGATTTGAATTAAAAAAACAAACAAAAAAAAAGGCGATGAAGATAATGGGGGGAATGTATTATAAATATGTATATATATATGTATATATATATATATATGTATGTATATGTCCGTGGTGTGTGTGTGTGTGTGTGTGATATAGACATATGTAAACTGATTTTGTCTTTACTTTTGGGATTCTGATGGTGTTTCTTGTTTTTTTTTCCAATAATGCAGATTCCTGATGAAGCCTTGAAAAAGGCGAAAATTTGAATGAGAATAAAAGAAGGTAGGCATTGAGTGGACGACTTCTTGATTTTATATTGATCCAGTGATGGTTTTATCGTCCAGACTCTTTCAGCTGCTGGGAGCAGTGCCATTTTTAGCGTTGGGTTTTCTTTTTTACCTATATATATATATATACAATAAACTAATAAATTCCAAGGATAAGTAACCGAGCATCATTCCAGCAACTTACAGAGCAGCTTGGTGTTGCAATGACTGCAAGAAATATTCAATTATAGACAAAGCTTGCTCTTATGTCTTAGACTGAAGAAATAGGGGAAGATAAGCATTCATATCTGCAGTGGTAGATAATTCTGCCTAACTAACAGTATGTGCTTGAGTGGGTGAATGGGGAATAATAAATGCTTCTCAAAATGAGTTTTCAGCAAGCTTATAGTCTCCAATCTAAGACATAAGAGCAAGCTTTGTTTATAATTGAATATTTCTTGCAGTCATTGCAACACCAAGCTGCTCTGTGAGTTGCTGGGATGGTGCTCGGTCACTTATCCTTGGAATTTATTAGTTTATTGTAATTTAGTCCCTTGTGGATTCATTCCAAGAACTGGCCCTCAGCACTTGTGTCTTAAGAGGTTATCTTTATATATTTTCTACTTTTCACTTGAAAATGTAGCTTGTTTTGCTCTTTCATGATTTTCTTTTGCTTCTTCGGTGGTACCTTTTGGTTGGTTTTTTGAAAACTCAACAAACACTACGGTGTTGTACACCAGCCTTTTTCGGGTAAAGCATTCTTCTTAAAACCGAAAAGGCAGAGGAATCAAGTTACCACTTTCCGCGGTCACTGAGGAGAAACAATCAGGTTTCGAAATACCGGTATCTGACCAGGAGTTATATGTTAGTGAGTTTTCTCCCTTTGGAGACTGTCTCCCCTTTGGAGACTATAAGCTTGCTGAAAGCTCATCTTGAGAAGCATTTATTATTCCCCATTCACCCACTCAAGCACATACTGTTAGTTAGGCAGAATTATCTACCACTGCAGATATGAATGCTTATCTCCCCTATTTCTTCAGTCTAAGACATAAGAGCAAGCTTTGTTTATAATTGAATATATATATTATATATATATATATATATATATATATATTGTATTGCCTGCTCCGAGGCCTTTCGTCCGCTGGATCGGAACTCATCAGGGAGACACGGCTGGTTGTGTCTGCGCTCCTGGCGTCAAATAGAGACACACCACAGTCCATAATACTGAGGTGTTCTCACCACCAAGGGTGCAAAAAAGAATCCAATAGCACCCCCAAAGCAGCCAGCTCGCTATTGGATTCTTTTTTGCACCCTTGGTGGTGAGAACACCACGGTATTATGGACTGTGGTGTGTCTCTATTTGACGCCAGGAGCGCAGACACAACCAGCCGTGTCTCCCTGATGAGTTCTGATCCAGCGGACGAAAGGCCTCGGAGCAGGCAATACAAATATATCTGCCTTCAAAAGGGATTGCGATGGTTCCCTAATGCAGCTAGTGAAGAGTTTTCATATCTGTAATATATTTTCTGAATTTCATGTTCCCAGTTTCTCCATCTTCAACCTCCCCCTCCCCCCTCCTTAAGTCCAAATTTTGCAAAGTCTACTATGAAGACAGTTGAGTTGTTGGCCTGCGCTTGTTTTTCCCCCACTATTAGATTGTTCGTCTTTGTATTTGTCTGACTTTCTTCAAGTTTAAAAGGCTGTGCCAGTCTTGAATAAAAGTTACTCTGTGTTAGGTTTTCTTATGGGAGCAAGAGTTACCCCACTTGTTTACTGTTTATTGTTTGCTGTTCCCTGCCTCATTTCATTTCCAATTTCATTATAAACTTTCATGTTGAATCAGTTGTATAGCTGTATAAAAGCATGAAATGATTCAACCAGCTATTTGAAAAACTGGTTTGTGTTTGATATGTTCAGACTAACCTGCGCTTCATCAGTAACAAAAGAAAACATTCAAGAGAATGTGAAAAGAGATCGTGAGGCATGCATACGCAATCGCCACACACACATACGCATGTACGGCGCGCGCGCACGCACGCACGCACGCACACACTCACACACACCGTAAAACATCAAAAACGTCATAGGAAAGGTTATGACTGTTTTCAGCCCTGTCAAAAACCTGAACGGTTATGATGAAACGCTTTCGTAAAAAGCTGGGTTTTTCCCCCAAATATGTTGAAATGAAAGTCAGTTCATATGGTATGCTATACATTTATGAAACTTAACATTTTTTTACGACACCAAAGATAGTATTTAACTTAAGTGGGTGAAAATGTCGCGGGACTCAAGACAGTGATTTCCTTATTTTGCTCAAATAATTGACAAAGTGAAGAAATCAAATTATGAGTTTACTGTGATGCAACTTCCTGATGAATGTTTCTATTTATCAAACGATGAAAGTTACCCTCCTTCATTGCTTTTTAAGGACCATCCTGATGAGCTGTGATGAGCAGAAACTAGGAAAAGTATCTCCTTAAAAGAGAAGACAAGACACCTCAGCAGTTTTTTCTTACAGAGTTTAACTATAACTCATTTGATCCACTACTTCGTGTATTCTCTTGATCATAAAATGGATGGGGAGGGACAAGGGTGTGAAAGCGATGGGAAAGAAAGAGAAAACTAAAATCATGTCAGAAAAAGGGAGACTGTTGACATGATTCCAATAAACCAGCAAGAGTTTGCTAATGGGCCATGTTTCTATTGTCATGCTTCGCTTGTTTCATATATTGCTGTTATCATTCCTTGCCTTTATTACTGTCGCTAATGTAAATGTACGCACTTCCATTTCCAACGTGTCTTTCATAAACATCTTTTGATTATTTGACATGACTGGAGCAACTAACATGCAGGACGACTGTTTGTGTCGGTTCTTTGTTCTTTTATTACATAGTCCACACACGCACGCACGCGCCCACGCACGTGCATGCACACATGCAAACGTACACAAACACGCGCTTCCGCAGGCATGCACACACACATACACACACAAGAAGAGAGAGAGAGAGAGAGAGAGAGAGAGAGAGGAGAGAGAGATACGAATGCGGAAAAAAAAACACGAAAACAAATACGAACATGAATACTTTTATGAGGGCAAATAATTAAGCCGAAAGCTCCTGTACATTATACCCTAAAAAAATCAACAATACAGAGTATACACATTTACGAGAAGAGAGAGAGAGAGAGAGAGAGAGAGAGAGAGAGAGAAGATTTGATACAAAGATTCACATCTATGTAGGCCTGAACTGCAGTTACGCAAAGAAGGGCCGCTGTTCTTTATAAACGTGCATGTATCTCATGGCCTTGTTTTGTGTATGTTGTCATTATTTGCAATAACATTCGCTACGAATTGTATTTGTGTATGCGAGTAAATTTGATCAAGAATTACCTTACATTCCGTAATGTCTGCTTTTGATAGAAATATTTTGTATACCATGGCCGACAGGTATATTTTCTCGTCTGTATTTGATGTCGTTCATAGTAGCCAGTCGTTTCCAATGAGTATATAGTTCAATGTGCCGTGTATTGGTAAGATGGCTTACCGCGTTCACTTCGCCTTTGACTGATTCTCCAAGTTTTAACATGTGGTAACGCCAATGTTTTCGTACCTAGGTCAGTTTGAATGGAGTCTGTTATAAAAGGCTTATTTGGGCAGAGTTTGGAAACATCTGAACCATTAAAATCATAAAATGGAAAAAATAATAAAGTTTATAAAAACCTTTTGGTGGTAGTTGAATCCGTTGGAGAGGAAACTGACGTTTCAAGCCATAGGCCCCTTGTCAAAGTGAAGAGAAGAAGACAGTGTAGACAGGAAAGCCCATGTGAGAATTGGGTGAGAACATCTCATTTAATTATTAAGTTGGACCAAAATAAAGTCACTGATCACTGTTCAGGTGTATTGAGCACACACAGACACACACCACAGTTCACACCCAGACACCAACACACGCACACACACACGCACGCACGCACCCCGCACCCCGCACCCCGCATCCCCATACCCTACAAAAACACACAACACCACACACACACACACCACCCCACCACCACCACCACCCCCCCCCACACACACACACACACACACACAAAGGAGGGGAATAAATGGAAATATTCATATTTAGCCTACTGAAAGAAAAAGAAACAGGGGCTGAAGTGGGACAGGACAGGAACACAACCAGCACTGTTCAAACAGTATATTGATGACTGCCTTGGTGTGTCGGTGGGACCAAGGGAAGACTTGTTAAACTTCATCCAACACATGTCTAACTTCCACCCTGCCCTCCGATACACCCACGAAATATCATCCACATCTATTTCCTTCCTGGACTTTTCCATCTCTGTCCACCCAGACTGTTCCAAACTCTCCATCACCGTCTTCTACAAGCCCACTGACTCACATGCATATCTCCTGTACAACTCCAGCCACCCATCCTCCACCAGAAACAGTATACCACATTCTCAGTTCCAAAGGCTCAGACGCATTTGCAGTAGAGAGCAGGACTTTGAGAATGAGGCTCAGAGGATGTCCACCTTCATAGCCCGCCAGTACCCAGAGGATATTGTGCAGACAGCACTTGAGCGTGCACGCTCTACCAGCCGCACAGAAGCCCTGAGACCAAAAGCAACGGGGAGAGGATGAAGATCGCGCTGTGGTAGTCATCCCATACCATCCTCA
>CM065726.1:70336977-70339477 GCA_033310375.1 Conus canariensis | reverse complement strand
CCTTTGTCCTGGATGGCGCTGCACTCACCCCTGGCACGAATCGAGAGTTTCCATAGCGATGAGTTTGACTTGTACAACTCCTCCGACAATGACTCTGTTGATCACGGCGAGGGTGCCCATGGGTCAGCCATGTCGGGTCTCCCCACCCTTCTTCCCTGCTTTGCCTACAAGCTGAACAAGGCCAAAAGGAAGCTGCCCAAGCTGAAGATGAGCACTGCTGATCCCACCTGTGACAGCAAAGCCTGCAAGAAAACTAACACTGACGTGAACTCAGGCTCCACTGTGTAAGTTGTTCATATTTTGTACCTTCATATAGAAGCTTTCGTTGACTATTCTGCTATATCTTATGCCTTTGCTCTTTATACGTTCTTAATGAACAAAATGATCTTGTGCATTTGTACAACACCCAAAGTGATTATGATGATCTTGTACACTTGTGCAATAATCTTGGTGACTATCATGATCTCGTGCTTTTGTGAAATAATATTTACCGAGATGATATTGTGCATTTGTAAAATAGTCACAGTACCATTGATTTAATGCATTTGTCCAATAATGATAGTCACCATGATGACCTTGGACACTTGTACAATAGTATTAGTGACTACATGATGCTTTGGATTCCTATCATAGTCGTTGTGACGATATGATCTTGTACGGTGGTACAATGGTCATAGTGAGCACAGTAATCTTGTATGGTGGTACAATAGTCATACAGACCTCGTATTACGAACAGTATGTGTGTGCGTATGTGCCTGCGTGCGTGTGGCGTGCGCGCGCGCGTGCGTGTGCGTGTGTGCGTGCGTGTGTGTGTGTGTGTGTGTGTGTGTGTGTGTGTGTGTGTGCCTGCGTGTGTGCGTGCGTGTGTGCGTGTGTGTGTGTGTGTGTGTGTGTGTGTGTGTGTGTGTGTGTGAGCGCGCATGTGTGTGCGTGCGTATGTGTGTCTGTGTGTGCGTGCATGTTTGTGTGTGTTTGTGCGCGCGCGTGCGGTGTGTACCAGGATAATGCAGCATATACAGATGAATTGGGTCTGTGAGAAAACACAACACACAAAGTTTCTTGTACTCTGACAAACAACATATGCCACACCAAATTGGCTGAAGAATAATTAAATATGTTCATAACAAAATCATTCTTTCGTTATCAGGAAAACAAAATTACCTGCCACTGGTTCAACGAGATATTCAAACACACACACACACACACACACACACACACACACACACACACACACACACACACACACACACACAACATACTGGAGACGAGAATGGCTATAACCAAAGTCATGATTTGCCACTTCGCCGCGCATACGTGGTTTGTAGCCAAAAACCTGATGAAAGGACAACCCCTCACCGACCTCAAGATAAAACTATTTCAGAGCTTACAATAAGTCCTAGCCCATAGAAGCGGCCAATGTTACCCCTCAAGATGGTCGGCAAACTAGTCATGATCGCCAAGGACAAACCGAAAATTTGCAAAGTTCATTTAATGTTCAGCAGCAAACACCTGTGCTCTCCAGAAGACTTCAAATGATGGACGGGTTTAAACCCAGAATTCCAGGGCCCCACCTGGGACACAATAGGATCTGAAAGCTACTGAAAGATCTGGATGCCAGAAAAGCACCTGGACCTGACTGGGTAAGTCGTTGAATCTTGAATGAATTAAAAGGCAACATCACCAAAGCGCTGATTCTTTTCTCTCAGTCCTCAGCCAACACTGGCACTGTCCTGCAGGAATGGAGAATGGTAAACGTCTCGCCTGTGTTGAAGAAGGGTGAAAGACACAGCCCCGAAAAGTACCGCCGTATCTCCCTTACCACTGAACCTTGAAAAATCCTGGAGTACGTCATGATTAGCACGAATAATTATGGGAATTACCTCGGCGAGACGAGATACGCGGATTCAGGCGAGGTCGATCATGCGAAAGTCAGCTGCTGTGACGGATGGGTGAACTCTCATATTCTATTCATGGAGAAGTAAAATAATTGGACGTCCTGGTGATGAACTTCTCCAAGCCTCCGACAAAGTCTGTCCACTCTCCTGGTCCACAAATTATTGAAGTATGGAATCATCGGCATGGTTATCACTAGGATCCGAGTTTTTTTTTAACAGACAGGCAGGAAGTGGTAGTCTTGGATGGTGCTTTGCCTGAGGCTGTTCCTATGCGGACAGAACCTTCCCACAGCTCAGTACTGGCTACCTTCCCACAGCTCAGTACTGGCTACCTTCCCACAGCTCAGTACTGGCTACCTTCCCACAGCTCAATACTGGCTACCTATCCTGTGCAAACTTTCTATCAGTAACCTCCCCAAACTACTATCCTTGATCACACGGCTCATCGCTGATGACACACTCTGCCGCATAACAGTCGGATCGCAGGAGGATCAGGGGGTGCTCCAAGAAGAGCTGGACCACAGTGTGGAATAGGGGAAATGGACGATGTCATTCGAAGGGACAAATGTGAAGCCCTACATATCTCCAGGGGAAGGAATGTGTAT
>CM065726.1:70289477-70331977 GCA_033310375.1 Conus canariensis | reverse complement strand
AACATCCTCCGGGGTATTTAGGCTCTTCAGTCCCTGAAATGGCGAATCTCTCAGGCCAGTCTCCTGATTGCTGCGCATGAGTGTGTATGACTGAAAACGTTCATTGATTTAACTGATATCTGTTGAATGAGAGATACTCAGTGAGCTTCCTGTTTCATGTTCTCTCCCGTCTCTTACCAGACTGCTTTATTTCTGCACGCGTGCAAACAACCAGACAGCTTGCGACAGACAGTACATTTGTTGCAAACCTAATGAAAAGGTGGCTGGATGTGTTGAAACACAACAGAATACTCCACGAGAAAGGTCAACTGAAAAATGCAAAAGAGTTTTCAGAAAAAAAAGGCATTCATATTCAAAAAAAAAACCATTACCAGAGACTGTGTACATTAGAGATTGGACAGATAAAGGTGTTATTGCTGATGGCATATGCTGGTAAATAGAAAAAGATCATAGGGCTGTTATCAAATGACGATGTTGTAAATAAATATTCTAGGATCTGAATGCGATGATTTGACAAAGGACGAAAATACTGAATCCTGATAGAAAAGAAAATTAATCTATCTAGTGTAAGTAAAGTGGAAAGATATGTTTTCGAAGTCATTTAAAACCACCGTGATTACTAGCTACAATACTTCTAGCTTGGACTTCTGCACCGGCTACCCACAGTCCAAAGATTCTTGTTTTTGAGAAAACTCTCAAACTCCCCTTTGTTATCTTTTGTGGTACAGACGAAGAGTCAACTGCTAATTTTCTTCTTAGGGAATGTGTACTAGTAGTCTTGACAGAACTGATTTCGCGTTTACGTGAATATTGCCAAGTAATTACAATTCTGATGTCTCAGAAATTTTTTTTTTTTTTTTTTTTTTTTTGGGGGGGGGGGGGGGTAGGGGGCAGCATGAGCAGACTCATAAGGTCATAGAAGTGATAATCCTACTAGCAAAATCCATACCTGTAAATGTAAAACGCAGAAGACTGCGCCAGATCCAATCGCTTTTGAAAAGTGTTGAAACATCGTCACACAGTTGAGAGGTATCACCATGCAGTTGAAGGAACTCCTGAGTGATGTCTGAAAATGATGGAATTGTTTCAAACTTTGTTGATAATTGTGTTTAGGGTAACAGGTGTCTGGGGTACGTGTAGGACTTAGAGGATAAATATCAAGATAAATATAACTGGAAGAAGGCAAATTGTTCAAATCACAGGAACGTCTCAAGTTACGTTTTCTGTTTGTGTCTCAATACTATTACAGTTTGCTTTTGTCTTCCTCTGGCTTTTTTCGCTGACTATGTGAATAAAAAATCATTATCGCTGTCTACAATAGGAGTAAAGAGAGCTGGTGACAGCTAGACACACCAGTAAAAGGATGACTGGGACAATCTTGCCATTCACCCCTTTGACATGCCAAACACGTACACACTGTTACCGTCTCAGACACACTAGGTTTGAAACAGCATTTAGAAATGACGCTCTTTCCACGGCCTGTTATGAAAGGATAAGACTGGGTGTTTTGGATCATGAGAGGAAGGTCAGAGAGAGGCCCAGAGACATACAGCTGATTGTCATCAGAGAAGGAATGATGCTGAAGTAGGTGTTCTTGGACGATAGAAGAGACAGGATAAGAGTAGAGAATGAAGAGTAGAGGGCCCAAGACAGATCCTTGTGGCACGCCGTAGGTCAGACAAGAGGGATTAGAAGAAAGGCCGTTGATAGAAACTACTTGTTGACGATCAGTGATGTAGGAATGAAACCAACTCAAGACTGTGTCATCAAGCCCAAAAGAGTGATGTAGGCGGGAAATGAGGATAGAGTGGTCAATAGTGTCAAAGGCAGCAGATAGGTCCAAGAGAGTCAAAAGTGATACATTGTTACAGTCAAGGGCAGTCAGAATGTCGTTACAGATTTTGAGAAGAGCAGTCTCAGTACTATGTCCAGAGCGGTAAGCAGACTGAAGGGGATAGACAAGGCTGTTGGAATGAAGGTGGTCTAACAGTTGGTCAAGAACAACTTTCTCTAAAATTTTTGAAAGAAACGGAAGATTTGACACAGGTCTGTAGTTTTTCAAATTGTCAGGGTCAAGAGTAGTCTTTTTCAAAAGAGGTCTTACAATTGCAGATTTGAAAGAAGAAGGAAAGAAGCCAGTTGAGAGGGAGTGGTTGATGATGATGGTAATATGAGGGAGTAGAGTGTCAAGGCAATGGGTGAGGAAAGAAGCTGGTAGTGGGTCAAGTTCACAGGTTTTAATGCCAGATTTCATGATGATTTTCTTTACAAAGACCTCAGAAACAGGATGGAAGGAAGTGAGGAAAGTTCCCGAGAAAGGGGGATCGGGAAATGGTGCATGAGTATTAGTCAGGGAGTCCAGTGAAAGCCTAAGATTAGTGATCTTGTTGACAAAGTAGTCAGAGAAAGCCTGTGGAAGGTCAGAAGGTGGGAGATTGGAAGGAAGAGGAGAGGAGTCAGTTTTACCAAGAAGAGTGTTAGTAATGTTATACAGCTGTTTGGATGTGGAGCATGCAAGAATTTTGGCATTGTAATAGGCAGATTTTGTAGCGTGAACAAGGCTGTTAACAATTTTGTTGGCAGTTTGGAAAATTTGCTTGTGAACTGTCAGACTGGACTTGAGTATTGCTTCGCAGTCAATATGGACGTATACCCGTTGTACAGTGTATTGCTTCGCAGTCAATATTGTAATACACAAAATCAAAAATCTCATTCTTGTTTTAACTTTGTATTATTTGCCGCGAGGTCTTCGCAAAAGGATGCAGATTTCGTTAACTGCACATCATGATTGGTATGACTCTGCTATTGGAAAAATGAGGAAATTCTTTTGTGACAGGAGTGTGAATGTGTACAAAAATGAACCCCCTTGCAAGATCTTTCATATTTAGCTATCCCTTCAATCAGGAACAAGTTCTGGAATGAGGGAATTTCAAATGACTTAGTAAGACTACAAGACCATGACATTTGCACTAGGGTGTGATTACAACTAGGCCTTTTTTCTTTTTTTCTTTTTATTGTCATAACTATTATCATATCTACTCTTTATTCATCATTTGACTGATTTCCTTTTTAAGAAATCCTATATTTGTGTTTCTTTTTACCTTTGAAATTGAACCCATCCACCCATACAACCCCATCCGCCCTTCCATTCCCACCTGCCCATCCACTCCCACCCACCCATTCACCACCACTCCTATCTACTTTTGCCTCCCCACCCTATCCCCTCTTATCACCTACCACTTCCCCCCTTTTGTTGTTGTTCTTAACTGATTTATTTTCTTCTTCATTTTCTTGATTTATTTCTCTGTTTAATTTTTGCTTTTATCTCAATATTTGTGTTGTTGTTCTTAACTGATTTATTTTCTTCTTCATTTTCTTGATTTATTTCTCTGTTTAATTTTTGCTTTTATCTCAATATTTGTGTTGTTGTTCTTAACTGATTTATTTTCTTCTTCATTTTCTTGATTTATTTCTCTGTTTAATTTTTGCTTTTATCTCAATATTTGTGTTGTTGTTCTTAACTGATTTATTTTCTTCTTCATTTTCTTGATTTATTTCTCTGTTTAATTTTTGCTTTTATCTCAATATTTGTGTTGTTATTCTTAACTGATTTATTTTCTTCTTCATTTTCTTGATTTATTTCTCTGTTTAATTTTTGCTTTTATCTCAATATTTGTGTTGTTGTTCTTAACTGATTTATTTTCTTCTTCATTTTCTTGATTTATTTCTCTGTTTAATTTTTGCTTTTATCTCAATATTTGTGTTGTTCTTAACTGATTTATTTTCTTCTTCATTTTCTTGATTTATTTCTCTGTTTAATTTTTGCTTTTATCTCAATATTTGTGTTGTTGTTCTTAACTGATTTATTTTCTTCTTCATTTTCTTGATTTATTTCTCTGTTTAATTTTTGCTTTTTTCTCAATATTTGTGTTTTTGTTCTTAACTGATTTATTTTCTTCTTCATTTTCTTGATTTATTTCTCTGTTTAATTTTTGCTTTTATCTCAATATTTGTGTTGTTGTTCTTAACTGATTTATTTTCTTCTTCATTTTCTTGATTTATTTCTCTGTTTAATTTTTGCTTTTATCTCAATATTTGTGTTGTTGTTCTTAACTGATTTATTTTCTTCTTCATTTTCTTGATTTATTTCTCTGTTTAATTTTTGCTTTTTTCTCAATATTTGTGTACTTCTTTGTTCTGATGCATGGCTTATTCTTTTTCTTGACCATATAACTTAGTAACTCTATATGCTACCATTTCAAAATTAGCCTGCAGATACTTATTCGGGGGGAGGAGGGGGGGGGGGGGGGAGGGGGGGGGTTATGCCAGAGAAAGCCACTTCATTATCCACCTAAAATTTGTAATCTTGGCTTGAACATTTGATTTCAAAGTGGGATGACTGTAGACCGAAACTGAGACATAAAAGCAAAAATGGAATTACTAGGCGACGGAACAAACAAATTACAAGACAGACGCCATGCGCTTTGAACTATTGGTTTTCTCCGGACAGAACAAATAACATTTAAAACAATTGAAACGATGGACAAACAGATCTTGGTGCAAATCGTAGAGTGGTTGACAGACTAAATTCTGTAATATAAAGAGAAGAGGGAAGAGGTTGGAGGGGAAAGGTTACGATCATAACATATTTTTAAAAGAGGAAAATAATGGTATTATGACCGTATGATGATGATGATGATGACGATGATGCTGATAACGATGATGATGATGATGATGATGATGATGATGATGATGATGATGATGATGATGATGATGATAATGATGATGATGATGATGATGATAATGATGATGATGATGATGATGATGAAACTGTTGCGTGGGTGAAAGAGTAACATTATGGAATGGAAAGAGACGGGGGAAGACGTTGGAGAGGAAAGAGTACAGATAAACAATAACAATAATCTTTAAAAAAAAAAAAAAACGTGAGAGAAATGCAGATACTTTAATCGTATGATGATAATAACAATGCTGCTGCTGCTGGTGGTATGGTGGTGGTAGTGATGGTGGTGGTTGTGGTGGTGGTGGTGGTAATAACATGAACAATAACAACAACAATAATAAAAGCAATAACAGTAATGATGATAAGTAATGATAATAGGGGAAGAAGAACAACAGAAGAAGAATAGTAGTTGCAACAACAGTTATAATGATAATGATAACATTATCAAGAACAACAGCAATGATGATGATGATGATGATGATGATGATGATGATGATGATGACGACGACAATATTTTTAAGAAAATGCGGAAATGGGATAAATATCTAAGGCAACATCTAAGGAATTGTTAATCAGTTAGAGTACTAATGCTACTAATAACGATGATAATCATGATATAAGAATAAAGGCATTAAGAAAGTCGAAAAGACAACAATGTAAAATCTAGGAAGTGTACAGATATGCGTATCAATTTCAGATAACGAAATCTGTCTAAGACCTTTATTGTTTTCTTAAAAGATAGCTGATTTCAAAACAACGCAGCCAGACTTGTTTTCCAAATGTCCAAAAGAACCCACACTACACCTCTGTTAGTTAGACTACATTGGCTTCCCATTCATGCGCGCATTCAGTATAAACTCGCAACACTTGCCTTCCAACACTTTGATGAAACATTGCCTGCTTATCTTTCCAACACACTTGTCACTTATCAACCCTCTCGCACTCTCCGCTCTAGCAGTGACAAACTTCTCAAGCTTCCCCGCATGAAACTGAAATCCTTTGGCCAACGTTCTTTCAGTTATCAAGCCCCCCTTGTCTGGAACTCCCTCCCCTCCCAGCTGCGCTCTTCACAGACTCTCTCTGCGTTCAAATCTGGTCTCAAGACGCATCTCTTTCAGAAGTCCTTTTGTCTTTCTTCATAGCGTACGAGTTAATGCGTGTTTCCCATGCATTCTCCATCCTTTCGCCTCTTGTATATGCACGCGCGCTTCCGTGCCTGAATGCTTATGTGCTTTTTTGCGTGTGTGCGTTCGTGTGTGTACGTTTACGCGCGTGAGATTTTGTTGCTTCGTGTTGAGTTTGCCCTTTGTGTGTGTGTGTGTGTGTGTGTGTGTGTGTGTGTCTGTGGGTGTGGGTGCTTCCTTCTGCATGTTTTATATTGTATCCCGTGCAGTGTTCACGAAATTGGAGGCGGGTGGGTGGGTGGGTGTGGGGGTGGGGATGGGAGTTGGTTCTTTTCTTCTGTTCCCAAATTCTTGTCGAGCGTTGTTCATATAATGTCATGTGTGTGGTGTGTGTGGGGTGGCGGTGTGTGTGTGTGTGTGTGTTTGTGGGGGTGGGGTGGGGGTGGGTGGGGGGGAGAGGTGGGGGAGGATAGAGTGGGGGGGGATGTGGCTTGTGCATCTGTTTTAGTGCTTGCTTTGTGACCTATTGTTTTGATGCCTTTTTCTCAGTATTGTGCAATGTTTATGGAAACTTTTATTTTTCCTGTATTGTGAAGGGCTCTGAGGATGAGTCTTCTTCTCTCATCGAAGAGCGCTATATAAGCTCGATTTATTATTATTATTTCCTGTATGTCAGCAGCAAAATCAGCAACTTTCTGTTCGCTAAGACTGTCTTAATAACGTGTTGTAGACAGATATTGACTTAACTATTTGTTCCAGGAGACAGGTTGTATTGTTCAGAGATGCTTTCAGAAGACAATTCCTGTCTGACTTTTTTTTACAGGAGAAAAAGACTGTGAGAAACTGATTCTAAAACCAGAGCCCAAACCCACTGTGTGCAACGATGTGATCACCCAGCAACCCCAAAGACTGGCCCCACAGGTGCCTTACTCGTTGTCTATGCTTATCAAACATTGGATGTTTTGTTCAGTAATGCTTCGTCATTCCATTTGTGTCAGCGTTCAGCTTAAAGATTGCTCCTGTTTATATACTGTTTATTTTATGTGCGATTTCAGGATGTCGTTCACACACACACACACACACACACACACACACACTTTCTCTCTCTCTCTCTCTCTCTCTCTCTCTCTCAGACACACACACACACACACACACACACACACACACACACACACACACACACACACACACACTAAAAGAGCGCGTGTACGCATGCACATCAAACCATTCTTTGTAAGGGGTATCTTCAGTGACACATTCACTTTTATCATGAATTGTTCTTCAGTTTCTTTTATGTCATACTGGTTAACTTATTTGTCATACTGGTTGACTTATTTGTCTTCCTTTAGTATCATAGTTGCCGGCACGCAAAAAGCGACAATTTTGATTGTAACCAAGTAAGATTTTTGTTCCTGTTTTTACACACCACACACACACACACCCGAGAGAAAAAGGTGTATATATATATATATATATATATATATATATATCTGTGTGTGTGTGTGTGTGTGTGTGTGTGTGTGTGTGTGTGCATGAAATCTTATTTGTGTATTATGAGAGAGCACATTTGCGCGTGTGCAGATTTATATAATTATTCTGCACAGGAAAAAAATGTTCCTTTCTCTCTTTCTAGTTCGTTTAGTTTTGTAATTGCATTATTATCATTCTTTCGTTGAAAGGTTCTCTTCAGTAAGCCGGTGCTACGGAATTTCGATGTTATGTCTCAAAAATAGCTATGATTTTTTTTCATTTTATGTTTTTGTTGTTGTCGTTGTCGTCGTCGTCGTCGTCGTCGTTGTGGTCGTTGTTGTTGTTGTTGTTTTAATATTGCATATAAAATTGCAGAATGCATTTTCTCATGGAAAAAGGGAAGGCACACTTATTGAGCATTGTTAAGTTATCTATTCATACCTGTTCCATTATTATTCAAAGAAAAAATGCGGTCATGTCTTTTGAAACTCTGTATGACGGAAGATATGTTACTTATCTCCAGAATATTGAAGCATAAATGTCACCTGAGGTATCTCCAGAATATTGAAGCATAAATGTCACCTGAGGTCCTATATGTGGTCGTCGTTTGTCGCAAAGTATGGCAGTAAGACTGTTTCTCGGAGAATACTAAATAATGTAGTCACTATTGCGGTGGTACACATTGAGCTCCACAGTACGTTCTCACGAGTCCAGTGTAAGGCGCTGGTTGCCGTAAAGATTGTTTTAATCTGAAGAATTTATGTTACCTGTATGTTGTGTTTATAGCTAAGCAGAATTTGAAAAAAAAATCCAAAGTAAATCAGATTTTATAAATCAAGCGATTAAAAAAGCCTGTGTATTTTGTTTTTCTTCTACAAATGAATTGCTGAGGTGTCACTTGGTAATCATGAAGTGGATCATTTCACCTTGATGAACAGAGGCAAAAGAGATATTATGTATCTACTGTGGAATAACTCGGTAATCATAAAGTGGTCAGTTCACCCTGATGAACAAAGGCAAGAAAGTTGTTATCTATCTACTGTGAAATAGCAGGGATAAAGATATCCTAAAATTACCGCTGCTTTTAACGGGAATTAAGTTACCAGTAAAACTGTGGTTTTGCTGAATATCGCTTATTTCCAAACAGAGGAGATATCGTGTCAAAAAAGACTTAGTGTCGAAAAGCATTTGCCAAAATGTGAGTTAATATTCCTGTTTTAATGTTTCTGTTGCAATGGAAACAAATTTAACGTATGCGTTTCTATGCAGTTAGTGTATATTTTCAGTGAGCTTTGAACACACTATTTCGTATTTCTAGCACTGATTTCAAATCTTAAGTGTTCTCCACTTACGTCTACGGCTTAATTCAGTGTAAGCTGGCACATGTTAGATAACATGGTCTTGATAAATCATACTTTTGTCACTGACAGTGACCTTGAGTGTTGAGTTATACAAAATACTCATCAACAGAAATAGTGACGTGAGTGTGCAACAGCATGTCACGAGGATTTCGTGAATGTTTGTCTCTAGAATGTAATTGTGAGAGTGGAAACACCAGTAATGTTATGCGCTATGTTTTTCCACACAAAATGGCTAAAAATGACGTTTTAAGGCATCTTCAGCAATAAACATCATCTATATGGTTATTTGAAAAACGAACATTAGCTTGAAGATACAAAATTTCACTAGTTCTCAAAATGGCAACAAAAGAACAACAAACAAAAACAAAACAAAAAACTCCGCACCATCATTCTCAGGGTCAGTGAAGACATCGCCGTTCACTATCTGATGCAGCTGATTGTCACGATGCATACACTTGAGACAATTTAGGGCATGACAGACACACACCAAAGCATGAACAATGTTTCAGGTCACATTTGCTCCTCTTGCACCCACATTTGCCAGATGGACTCAGCCCGTCTGTGTCGGGTGAATGGAAGGGCGGGGAGGGGGTGGCGGTAGTGAGGGGGGTTCTGTCACTGAATAACGATGCCTTGGCTTTTCAGTTTCAAGTCATGTGAACAGGGAAGGTGCATTGTTGGCACATTAAAGACATCTTCTCCAGCTTGCTGCTAGATGGCTGGTCGTTTCCCATACAATATCAAATCTTGATTTAGGAGAAGCACACAATTAGACTTGCATGCTACTTAAATGCTGAATCAGGCGTCCCTGGCCCTTACGATGTCCTATCCATGGAAGACACACTCAAATTGCTCTAGCCTCCTTAGCTCTCCACTTATATGGATCTCAGATTGGGCTCAACAGCTGGAAAGTATCAATAACATTCTCGTTACCATCAACAGCTGGAATGGTTTGACTCTCTCTTCCTTTCAGGCAGCTGAGCTGTTACAGTTGTTAATCAGGTCCTATACCAAGTCTGATAAAGGAAAGCCACAAGCACTGCTTATGCAATTGGCACTGATGTCTCATGAATTGGTCTGATGTGAGAGCTTATTCACAGATCACGCAAAGAGAGATATTCTGGGCTTTTAATTACTACCTATAAAAGAAATGCACTGACAATATTCACACAGTGTGACAAGATGTTGAGGAGTGGAAGGTGGGTCCTCCAAGGGAAGGACTGGGAATAATTTCTCTATGAGGATTATATTTAACATTTCACCTCCACCCTCTCTCTTACTAGTGGTGGAAGGAGCAACTTTCCAGTACTAGCCATCGAAAGAAATTTATATTTATTCCGGGTACTGTTAAAAAAACTCAATAGTGGCTCTGAGATAAGATTCCTTAGGCCTGTACTCTTAAAAGTACTTGTAGCTTCGAGAGACAGAATTGAAGAGAGAAGTTCAAACATTCAACACTGATTGAACAACAGAGAACTGACACAAATTAAGTGCAATTTCACACATCAACTTTTACTTGCTTACACACTGGTAAGTATATACATGTCTGTCCTATAGGCTGAGTTTTAGTTCTCGCCGTTTCATCATAAAGTGAGGGAAAAGTTCTGAGTGAGTTGATTGTCCAGTTGGATCATGGTAACTCAGCTTTATTTCGGAGAGAATAGTTGATCTCTCCGGTGGCTGGTGACTGATCATGCTGTGTAAACCTGTCGCTGTAGTGTTGGGCTGAGGTGTGTCTTCAACGACCGGTCTTGCCCAGTATGTAGTCTATGGCATCACCATGGTCTATGGCGTAGCCATGGTCCCAGGTCTGTGATAAAGAGAGCCTGGTCTGTAGTTAAATAGCTGGGTGGCTGGCTTGTCGAGTTCATACAATTACCCTCTTATCTTTCAGAAGAGGTGTGAGAACTCAGCCAGCAAAGGTTTTCTCTATTGTAGAGTTTCTACTATAACTATCAATCTTCACTTTTGTTTGGAGGCTGGGTGAAGCTTACAAAAGGTTAGGAGACAGTAATACAAATGCTAACAGTTTCAGTCAAATAACTCTTCAATGTTTCTTATAAATTAAATCACATTAATTTCGAATACACTTAGCCCAAGTACACATGTGGTGTAGACTTAAAGTCATACACTACAAAGCATTCCAACAATCACCAGTATTTGTAAATCAACTTAGCAGTTTTCACATAGTACAGGCATACTGTTTTTCTGATCTAACTTGATCGTTCAATTATCATCTTAACAGATAGAATTGCATACCGGCAAAAGTCAGGTTGAACACAAAGAATAGTGGTCAGATTGTTAAACAAAAATCATAACCACATGGTGACAGCTGTTCCCACATGGTGGCAAGCAAACTACTACACAGAATAGTCATTCATCATTTTGATAAATGTCACCAAGTATGGTCACAACGTTACACTGCTAAACCACATGGCATACATAAAATCAATGCATAGATTCAAAATGTGAACCATAGTTTCAACGCACATTTTTCTGGGATAATAGTGAAACTTTAGACTGGGAGTAGAGTGGAAGAGATAATCGTGCCTCCACTCTGGGTTTCCTCCGTCTTTTCGTGCTTCACCTACAGTGGTCTGAGGAACAGTGAACGTCAGGGAGAATAGTTGAGATTTACGTCCTCATAGTGAAAGCTTTTAAGGGACATGTCTTTCATTCACGGAAGTCTTTGGTGTCATTGGATTTAAGAGATTTTCGTGGTGCGGTTGATCATTGTTGTCATTCGATGGTGGTAGTCGTTAAAGTTGTCTCCTTTCGTTGTAGTTGTTGATGTTCATTTTGTCTTCTTCTGGGGTGGATTAGAACCAATTGTCGAGTCCAGAGGACGTCAGGGCATTGGCGAGCATCCTCATGGGTTGAGTCCCTAGGGTTGGGTGCGGCAGTAGAAATTTATGCAGCTGTAGTTGGTGTGTTCGTCTGTAGTCTCGGATGGTGGTCATGGCGACGGGGAGGTCGGTGCAGTCACTCAGGGCGTGTTGGAGAGAGGCCTCTGACCCGCATTGGCAGGTCAGGCCCAGGAGAACACACCTGTGGTATCCTGTCCTGATCCGTCGGAGAATTTGCTCGAGTCCTCGGGGAAGTTGGAGTCGTGGAGTTTTTCTTTGCATGGGGATGAACACCCATCCTCGCTGGGTACATTGGGCCTTGATAGCGTCGTTCCTGATGTTGTAGGCGGCTTGTCGGGCTTTGCTGGTAACTTCAGCCAGAGGTAGTCGTAGGTTGACTTGGTGGCCAGTTCTTGTGGCGATTTTGGCGGCACTGTCCGCCATGTATGGGAGGGCAGCCACATCAGGGTAAGGTCTGTTCCTTTACAGATAATTTGGTGAGCCAGGAACAGGATTTCGGCTTGGAGCTCCTGTCGATTCTTCATCCTCCCTGTCGACAAGCTTTGCAATGAGGACTTGGAGTCCGTTAGGATGATTACGGCCTGGGGAGGTCGTGGCATGTCGTTGATGGTAGTGCAGGCCTTTAAAATGGCGTAGAGTTCGGCAGCAAAAATGCTGATCCCTTTGGGTAGTCGGTACTGCTTGGTGGTTTTGAGTTCTGGGATAACCAGAGCGCATCCTGCCTCACCGTTTTCTAACACTGAGCCATCAGTGTAGATTTTTAGGTGATGGTCGTATTCTACTCCGATTTTTTCCTTTGCCAGTGTTGACAAGTAGAGTGGGTTGTCTTTCTTGGGCGTGGTCCCTCCATATTGATGGATGATTTGTGGTAGGGGATGTGTAGGAGTTGGTTCCACATCATGTGGTCCGGTGTTGGCCCTTGCCCAGATTTCTTTGGTCTGGTCACTGAAGGGCAATGACCGTCTGTGGGGGTCTGCCTTCCTTTCTTTGAGGGAGTGCCTGTAAGCGGCATACCATGTGCTTAGGTTGTCCTGGAGGGTGGCTTTCACAGTGGTGCCTACCGCTGAGACACGGGCATCAAAGTTCGCGTTTCTATGGTGACATTCGTCTTTGAGGGGAAGCCATCCTGCTTCCTGGTAAACAAGGTCGTTGATGGCGAACCGGCTGACCCCAAAGGCATGCTTGAGTGCTGCCAGTTCCACTCGTTCAAGTTTTTGCCATGAAGTTTTTGGTGCAGTGAAGAACGCTTCATGGCCATAGGTCAGTCTTGATCGCACCAGGGCTCCTGTCAGGTGGATTAGGCTCTCTGGTGTAGCCCAGGGTTCTTGCTTTAAGGATTTTATGAGTCCCACTGCTCTAGTGGCCTTGGTGGTGAGCTCCCTGATGTGCTTCTCCCAGATGAAGTTGGGAGTGATGGTCACGCCCAAGAACTTGGCTTCCTTGCTGGGAAATATGAGCTGGTCAGCTACTCTTATATGGTAGTTATCCAGGTTCCTCCTGCATTTTGTGAAGGCCATTAGAACTGTCTTCTCAGCTGACAGTTCGAAGCCGTTGTCTTTCATGTAGGACTGGATGTTGTCTATGTCCTTTTGGTACTGTCTCATTTGGCTTACTCTGTGTGTCTCCATCATGCTCGAACAGATGGCCAAATCGTCGGCGTATAGGGAAACTGCTGGCTGATTTGGTCTTGGTCTGAGGGACTTCTTGATGTCATGCAGCATGATACTGAAGAGGGTTGGTGCTATCACGCTGCCCTGTGGCACGCCCATGTCTAGGGTGTGCATCCGGGATATGGAGGGTCCCACTTTCACTGCCATTTCTCTGGAGTCCAGGAAGGTTGAAATGAACTGGTACATCCGGCCTGAAATGCCGAGGGTGCCGATCTAGTCCAGAAGTTTGGAATGCCAGACTGTGTCGAAGGCCTTCTTGATATCAAAGAAGGTAGCGACAGTTGTTCTGGATTTGTTTGGCAGGGTCCAGCATTTGGCATCTTCAAGGAGTTGGACAACGTGCTCCATACAGTTGCGTCCTTTTCTGAAGCCAGCCTGGCAAAGAGGTAGGATATTGTGTGTCTCCAGATGGTGTTCCAGTCTGTTCTTCAGGACCCTCTCATGGATTTTTCCGAGGTGGGGCATTAAGGCGATAGGTCAGTAGCTGGAGGGAAGGTGGGCTGGTTTGCCATTCTTGGGGATCGCTACAACAGACCATGGAGGAAGATTCCCTTGACAACAGGACAAGTATCCTCGAACCAAGTGTTCACCAAGTCCCTACAAAAACAACCGACCATGGACATGGACAGGAATGAAACAGGAACTCGGCGCCGACTGTCCATCCACAATGGAACTGCAGATCCCTCATAGGAAAGATCCCTTTCCTCTATGACTATCTGCGGAATCTACCACCTACTGACGTGTTGATGATTCAGTCACTCAACACCACAAAGAACAAACTCCCCACCATCAACGGCTTCTACCTGCCAGTCGTGGGCCTTGAAGGGGATCAAGTTATGGTGGCGACCTACATCAGCACCAGACTAACATACAGCACCATCCAAGTTTCCACCAACCAAACCAGATGTCGACTAACCATGTGTGTTGTTGCCATACCAATGCAAAGAACTGATCTATCAATCTAGCCAACGTCTACTATCCTGAGGGAAGCAAAACCACAGCAGACGTCGCCTGGCTCAATGACCTCGGAACAGATGATAGTAGCTGGGTAGTAGCCGGAGACTTCAACATCAGTCACCGACTGAGGGACGCTGGGCAAACACGGGAAACTGGAAATCACCTTGCTGACACAGTCACCAACTCCAACCTGGTCCTCCTCAATGATGGGTCCATCACCCGAATTGGCCAAAAGGGACAGAAGAACAGCACCATTGACCTGACCATGACGACACCAAACCTCAGCCTAGACGCAGAGTGGACAGTAGGAACGGACCACCTTCAGTCCGACCACCTGCCTCTGCACCTTGTGCTCCAATCTGCCGACCCTACACCCATGGCAATGGACACCAGACCCCAATTTCAGTACCACAGAGCTGACTGGGACCGCTTCGCACAGCTACTTGCTACTGAATGTGATTCCAGTGACCCGAGAGACCTAGACATCAACATCTACCATGACAACATGAGAGCCATGATCCTTCGAGCAGCAGATGCTGCCATCCCAAAGAGGGTGCCAGGCACGGATGGACCACACCAGCACTCAGCAGTCTGGTGGAACGAAGAATGCACCAAAGCTACCAGCAAAAAACGATGCATTCTCTGTAAATTCCGGAAAGATCTCTCCGAGGACAATAAATCCAAACTGATCAAAGCCACTGAACAATTCCAAGCCATCGCCGATGAAGCCAAAAGGGAACACTGGGAATGATTCTGCAAAGAAGAAGTACACGAACCCACAGATGGACCCAAAATATGGAAAAAGGTGAGGAAGCAGAGACGTCGACCAGAGCGTTCCCTCCTCATAGACTGCCAGCTTACAAAAAATACACAAGAAAAAGCTGAAGCACTTGCCAGCACATTCTCCAAGGCGAGCCAATCGTGCCATCTCCCTGCTGAGATGCTCCTACACAGACGGGAGGCAGAAACCAACTTCACCATACCAGCACCGGACAACTCTGGTGCCAGTAACAGCAGCCTAACCCTGGAAGAAGTAAAGATGGCAATCACCAGCCTAGGTTCGGCAAGCAAAGCCACAGGTGAAGATCCCATCTCCTATCACATGATTAAATGGTTCCCAGAGCCCATGGTGCAAGTACTACACTCCTTCTATCAAGTCTGCTGGGACTCTGGAAACATCTCGAAGGCCTGGAAGACAGAACGTCAGGGAAAATAGTTTAGTTTTACGTCCTCATAGTGAAAGCTTTTTGGGACATGTCTTTCATTCACGGTAGTCTTTGGTGGAACGTCAGGGACTACGTGTCTCCTATATGTATTCTAAACTGCCAAATCAGGTTTCTGATCTGGCTGACAGAATGTCAATCAAACACTGAGAGTGAGAGGGGGAGGGATCTGTTCCTACCCTGGGAAACTGTTTGAAGTTGGTGCTGAGTTCAATGGCCGGTAATTTATGCACACGTCGTTAGAACGAATGCTAATGAGTAAAGCGCTTGTCCGACACAAAGTCATCATCCCACACCTGCACAGAACCGTCTGCTCGCGGGCAGGTGAATATTAAAGGAGGGGGGGGGGGGAGAGGGGGGAGGAGTGAAGAGAAAGCCAGGTGCCTTTGGGTCAAGTGAGAGAGAAAGGGGAGGTGGGTGGGGGGTGGAGAGAGCGGGTAATGTGCCTTTGTGTGAGTGACAGGCAACGCAGTGGCGATGCGAGACAAAGGTTTCGTGGTGTCATTCCGCTATACTAACGCGTGAAGGGGAAGGAGAGGGTAGTACGAGAGGAAGGTGGGGTGAGAATGGGGAGTGTGTGGTGATGCAATTTTCTTGTTCCGAGCAATACTTTCGCGGCTTCAAGGCGAGAAGGGGAGAGTGTGGGGGGAGTTGGCATAGATTTGAAATCTATTCTGCATTTTGTTTGACAGATGGGACAGAGAAAGAAGGGAGAATGGCATTGGTGTTTTGTACAATGTATACAAAAGAGCATAAGCTGGGGACCAGTCAGGTGGACTCGTCAAGTGTTTCGTCACACACAGAGACGAGTGTCTGCCTTTTAATGATCACAGGCTAGTTCTTACACTTCCTCAAAAGCTTTTTCCTCTCCATAGCATGCACATTTTTTCCAGAGAATTCTGCAGGTGTGAGTTTCTGCCATTGCGCAGCCATGACTACAGCAGAAACTTCTTGTTTTTGCTCGACATAAAACATTTCATGCAACTTCCCTTCAAGGTTTAGTTGCCTTGACCATTGTATGAAGAAGGTTTAGTTGCCTTGACCATTGTATGAAGAAGGTTTAGTTGCCTTGACCATTGTATGAAAGAAGGTTTAGTTGCCTTGACCATTGTATGAAGAAGGTTTAGCTGCCTTGACCATTGTATGAAGAAGGTTTAGTTGCCTTGACCATTGTATGAAAGAAGGTTCAGTTGCCTTGACCATTGTATGAAGAAGGTTTAGTTGCTTTGACCATTGTATGAAGAAGGTTTAGTTGCCTTGACCATTGTATGAAGAAGGTTTAGTTGCCTTGACCATTGTATGAAAGAAGGTTTAGTTGCCTTGACCATTGTATGAAAGAAGGTTTAGTTGCCTTGACCATTGTATGAAGAAGGTTTAGTTGCCTTGACCATTGTATGAAGGTTTAGTTGCCTTGACCATTGTATGAAGAAGGTTTAGTTGCTTTGACCATTGTATGAAAGAAGGTTTAGTTGCCTTGACCATTGTATGAAGAAGGTTTAGTTACCTTGACCATTGTATGAAGAAGGTTTAGTTGCCTTGACCATTGTATGAAGAAGGTTTAGTTGCCTTGACCATTGTATGAAGAAGGTTTAGTTGCCTTGACCATTGTATGAAGAAGGTTTAGTTGCCTTGACCATTGTATGAAGAAGGTTTAGTTGCCTTGACCATTGTATGAAGAAGGTTTAGTTGCCTTGACCATTGTATGAAAGAGTTCAGGCAGACTCAATATATGAAACATCTCGTTTCCCTTGATTGCCTCATCTTGTCTTGCTTAAAGTGTCATAAGTTTCATGATATTTTATATTCACTGTCCAGTTTTGCTTTCCTCTTTTAAGATATGTATGCTTGACTCATTACAGTAGTAGACTTACTGTACCTTATCGCAACAAGTCTGTATTTCGTATACGCCCCCCCCCCCCCCCCCAAAAAAAAAAAAAAAAAAAAATCGTCTTTTTCTGCAGTACTGCGAATCATTTTTGTTGAGCTGACAATTCTGCAATTTTCCCTGTCTCTTTTCGTTGTCTATGGCAACCACATCCTATCTGTCACGTGTATGGAGAATTATTTTTTGGTAGAAGAGATGGACAATACCACCGGTAACTTCATATAATAATGGTACTCGCGAAGTCACGGTTGCTTCTCAGTTTCTTGTTGTGATGTTTATCTTCAGTGGAAATGGAACTCGAGAATACAATATTGCTGTCTATGAGATACAGTTCCTTAAATCGTTTTAATCTGCAAAAGCAGAACACAACATCATTCGTTTATTCAACAGCCATAAATCACGCACGCACTCACTCACGCGCGTGCTACACACACACACACACACACACACACACACACACACACACACACACACACACACATACACACACATGCGCGCACGCACAGATAGAGAGAGAGACAGAGAGAGGGAGAATGCAAATGCGAACATTTAATGCATGTAGGCCATAGGCATCTTTGCACAACAGTAGTGGAAAACGGTGTTGACGTGGTCAGAAAGGGAGTGGGTAGATGGTAAAACAACAGCAAGTACTTACATTATCACATCTTTTGATACACACATATACTTTCAAACTGTGTAACCTTAGCTTAGCTCAGATATTGATCTCAAACATTCAAATAGCTATCCTGATTAACAAGTTCATCATAAATCCGATTATAAGCGTTCTGATTTGAAAAAAAAGACAACCAACCACACTTCTACAGATCTTCAATTTGAGGAGGCCATATCTAACATAAGACCATTATGTATTTCACAGGCTATTAACTGTTTGTTGCCTATGCTTAAGTGAGTGAAATGTATATTTCGCTACAGCACGAGATAATTGTTTGTCTTCACCACTCAAAAGAATTTCTAACGGAACATTAAGATAGAGACCAAGAAACCTGTCTCTTAGATCGGTATACAAAGGGCATACATATATAAAGGATTTTTGTTATCCTCCACATTCGCACAATGTGGGCAAAATCTTGCGGTGGGATTTTCATAAAATCTCTCGGTATTGTTCCTTAGAGGGAGTATCCCAAGTCTTGTCTGTATCAAAGCCAGAAATTCAACATAATGACTGATTCCAAAACCACACTGTAAAGATCTAAACAAAACATATCTGTTTTTATCCCAAATAGAGAGAGAGAGAGAGAGAGAGAGAGAGAGAAATCTGAAGTGCAGCATTTCACCCCAATATTGACTAAATCTGAAGTGCAGCATTTCACCCCAATATTGACTATATGACTATATTTACCCTAAAATGTCTGTGGTGGACCACCCAGAAGACATTTCTGTTGCACGGGTAAAAAGATATGGTACTACATACAAAGAAAAGACATCCTTTTGGACATCTGGCAACTTCATCTTGTTTTTGTCAAAAATAGAGTGAATTTAAACAGAAGGAATGTGAATCAGAGACCAGGTTGTTTTAACTGTCTCTCCTCATTGTTCGCCTTAGTCTCTTTAATATATATTACCATATATGTGCCTGTTGTCGGGTTACATCGTTCACCAAAAATTGAAAACCTTCGTTTGTCATTCGCCGAAGTTTGTCAACCTCCCTTTGTCATTCGCCGAATTGTCAACCTCCCTTTGTCATTCGCCGAAATTTGTCAACCTCCCTTTGTCATTCAACGAAACTTGTAAATCTCCCTTTGACATTCGACGAAATTTGTCAACCTCCCTTTGTCATTCGCCGAAATTTGTAAATCTCCCTTTGTCATTCGACGAAATTTGTAAACCCCCCTTTGTCATTCGCCGAAATTTGTAAATCTCCCTTTGTCATTCGCCGAAATTTGTAAACCTCCCTTTCTCATTCGACGAAATATGTAAACCTCCCTTTGCCATTCGCCAAAATTTTTAAATCTCCCTATGTCTATGTCATTCGCCGAAATTTGTAAACTTCCCTTTGTCATTCGCCGAAATTTTGAAACCTTCCTTTGTCATTCGCCAAAATGTGTAAACCTCCCTTTGTCATTCGACGAAATTTGTAAACCTCCATTTGCCATTCTCTGAAATTTGTAAATCTCCCTATGTCATTCACTGAAATTTGTAGACTTCCCTTTGTCATTCGCCGAAATTTTGAAACCTCCCTTTAGCATCACCGAAATTTGTAAACCTTCCTTTGTCATTCGCCGAAATTGTAACTCCCTTTGTTATTCGCCGAAATTTGTAAATCTGCCTTTGTCATTCGATGAAATTTGTAAACCTCCCTTTTTCATTCGGCGAAATGTGTAAACTTCCCTTTGTCATTCGCCGAAATATGTAAACCTCCCTTCGTCATTCGACGAAATATGTAAACCTCCCTTTGTCATTCGACGAAATATGTAAACTTCTAGTTCACCTCTTACAAGGCAACCCAGTCCCTGCTGTCATTCGGGTGGTGAGTATGTGTGTGTGTGTGCGTGTGTGCGTGTGTGTTTTGTGTGTGTGTCATACAATGATCTATACAGCTTGATTTGGGACAAAAGTTGACAGATTATGGGAACAAAGTCTGGCTGGGTGAAAAATGGTACACACTCACTACCAGTCGTTGTGTGATACTGAGAGAAAGTAAACGACGTCTTGTGCTGTAAACCTATCCGGAAAATACAAGGCAAGACACAAATATTTTTCATCAAGCCCTCACACCATCGGCAGAGTCTCTCTCTCTCTCTCTCTCTCTCTCTCTCTCTCTCTCTCTCTCTCTCACACACACACACACACACACACACACACACACACACACATACACACACACACACACACACACACACACACACACACACACGCACACACACACACTCATATGTACTCACGTGCGTGTGTGTGTGCGCTCTTTCATAGGCGAAAACAGAGAGGCCCTCAAACAGTAGCATCCACTATGAATGTGAAAATAAAGTGAAATATGAAAAAATGATTACAAAGCATATTAATACATCTTCACACACACACACACACACACACACACACACACACACACACACACACACAGAAAGAGAGAATAATGATTGTGTGCTGTCGGATAATTGTCAAAAACTTTTATGTGGTAGCCAAGATCAAGAGGTATTTAACTGATCCTGTCACAAGGAAAGTTGACGGCAAATAAACATGCGACATGCCCTTCCAACGTCTTCCACTTTTCCATGTGCGGTGTTTGTAGATATTAACAGCATCTTTTCTCAATACATCTTCTAAATACAACAGTGTTTTCCGGACAAGGTAGCAGTCTTTGTATTAGATGAAGCAATACAAAAAGGCTTAATCCAGTGCTTGATTATTAGCCTCAGGGCGAAGGATATTACATGTGCTCTGCTGCCTTGGGACTTCTATTACAGACCTGTAATTTACATAATATATTTCTTTGGAAAAAAAATATAAATTAGAACTTTTTTTTTGTAACGAGAGATTCTCAACGTGAAATTCCAGCTTATCAGTTTAAATAAGATGAGTACAGAGTGAAGACAGCTAGCTCTTTGGTCTATGGCTTAGTGTTTTAACGTTTAATGCAATATGGCTGATGTTGCATTGCTTCTCTTTTTTCATGAACCCTTTTGAGCCGTATTTATTTCTGTTCCTCGTTTTTTCGCTGTTATTGTCCAACTTTGTCAATACATTCATTGTCCATTACTAATATGAAGAAAAGCGCAAAAAGAGTTTCAGATGGTGAAAAGGATTGTAACTATGTTGTTTTTTTTTCTGTGTAGTTTTGTCACCATATTTTTATTTCTCATTTGGCTTCATGGCCTTCCGAAGTCTCATGCTCAGGTAATTTCATTATTCATTCAGTATGTTTGCATCTGTCCACTACATTAATATTTTCATGCATTTTCTGCTACTTTGTGAAATCAGGAGTTCTTGTCCGACTTCTTGGCGATTTGCTGTGTTGTGTGTAATGGGAGTGGGAAATCAAAAGTTAAAGTGGTTAAATCTTTCAGTTTATACGTCACACTTTGGAAGTTCGATCATTGCTGGCTTGCTTGCTTCCCTGCCCCCAGCCCTTGTGAGCTGCATTGTGTCGTGGAACTGTCATACAAGACAAAGTACTTTATCGTGGAATGTTATACATAAAAACTGTTTAGTCACTCCTGTCAATGGTATTTTTGTAATTTTCACCTGTTTTGATTACCAATACTCCATATCACATTCTTTTTTCAGCATGTGATTGACTTTTCAGTTCGTTTGAATGCCGTTAAACTTACACGGTTTATGGAATTATTTAGATTTTTTGGGGGGGAAAGGGGAGTAATAGGTCCAGTTTGCATGCACAGTTACATTGATTATTTCAAGCACAGTTACATGTTCTGTTTTCGCTTGGAAATTTGCGATTTAGATTGCTCACCTTGGATAGTACTCACAGAAAAAAAAAAAAACGAACTTGTATTTTTAGGCCGTGATTATCATCACGAATTAAAAATACTGCTAAACATAAGTACCTACAATGATGAACTTGTTAACCATATCATAGCTAGAGAGATGGCGTTTTAAATAATTTCCAAATCGAAACTGTAAACATAAAAGGGTAATTCAATCGATCAGTTTCAATACAGATAGAAAGAAGTACGCAATTTCTGTTAAATCATCACATTTCAGTAAACTGAATATGAGTTACAAATGTAAAGAGTATGTGCTTCCAGTTTGTAATATTACGATGAAAAGTATCTTAATTTTCTGAAAGTTACAAACAGTTTATGCAGATATATGGAGTGGTTGTACAGCAAGATGCAGCACTTCCTTTCATAGCAGGAAAGCTCAAGCGTGATTCAATTCAAACTATGTGTGTTTGTATCTTGGAAGCTGCAAAGCTAATAAAATAGACTTCAAAGCTAATGGAAGTGGCTCTCTCAATGATAATCTGAGATTTGAAGAAAAAAAAATTGAAAAAAAATTGTTTATTTCATTGGTGTTGTAAAGCACTTTTGTGCCTAAAATTTGACTGTTCCGATAATGCACAGTTTGCACGTAAACTAACGGGGATGGAGATTATTAATCCTAACATTTAACTTCCTGCCAGTTACCAGAGTTGACATGTCTTGATCATCTGAAATCCCATCAAACAAACTCTGGGAAATAGTGTTGTATGAAGGTAAAAATCCCAGTGTCGGTTTTAGTCACCAGAAGGTCTATCGTGCAACGGAATCAAATTGTTGTAGATAATGTGTAGTTTATACCTGGTAATGTCATTTTCATGATTATTTTGTTAATTAAGCAATAAGCATATTCAAAAACAGGTGTTAATCATACTTTAAATTTGTGATCAGCATTTATTTGTTTAATTTCCAGACTTATCAGGCTTCTGGCATGTGGAGCAATACTCCAGATGTGCATGACCACTGCACAATATTCCCCAAAACTTGTTTATGTTATTACTCCATAGTCTTGTACCTTGTAATTTGCAATTTGGATATTTTGTGTTTGTGTATGTGTGTGTGTGTGTGTGTGTGTGTGCGTGCGCGTGCGCGTGCGTGTGTGTGTGTTTGTATCCTGACGAGCAACATAAGCCCGAACTCCCCACTGTCCTCTTTGGTACTGATTTAGCTAGTTCTTGGACGTCTTCCAGAAAATAAAAACAGTGTTATATGACTCATTTGTACTTACCGACTGTATTTTCTTCGTTCAGAAGATTCTGCTCGCAATAAACAGCATAATCTTGATTTATTTGACAAGAGAAAATGACAAGTGTTTTGCAGTTATGTTGCTTGTATATGCTTAACACAAACAGGGACAGAAAAGGTTTTTGATGCTGGTTTCAGCTATAGTTGATCACCATGCGGAAGAGTCAGTTAAAAGGTTTAGTATAACTTACGATTGTTGCATTTACGAGCTGTGTTCCAGTGTGTATTCAAATGTGTGGTAACCAACATCTGTAGTCTTTGCAAAGCAACAACAACAATGAAATGTACCTTTGTACATACAGTCAAACGAATAAGGAGAAAAAAACAAACAAAATATATGTCATGGAATTTGAGCATGTTGTATAGATTCTTTCAGCTGGTTAGAACTTAAAAGAGGTTGCTTTACTGCATCACTGGTGGATTCGTTGTTCTTAAATCATGTGATTTGAAATTATCCCAAAGATGTAACAAAACTGGAATGAAAAACAATCGCAAAGCAAGCAAAAATCTTATACTTGATTTCTTGTCAGCATCTGGATATCTGATCGTCTAGTTATTAGATGTTGAACTTCAATAATGTGAACGACCATCTGTGGCATTATCACGGCTTGACAGCGCAGTTCCGGACCAGCTGGTATGGCCGACTGCCTACTTTATGCAGTTACTGTATCCTCAGCGAGGTCACCAAAGACCAAATCGTTATCGTGACATTCGCCCTGATTTTGATGCATGGATCTAAAGGCATACCACGCGCGATCTATGAGTTTGCGATCAGCAAGCAAAAATTGCTATGGAAGGGTGTTAATGTTGTTGCCTGTCCAAAAACTGAAGCTATGGTATTGTCTTACCCAAGATAGCCCCAATGATTCAACAGAAGAATTTACACTGCATACTATTGTCAGCATCATAGGCAACTACTGGCTGAGTCTTGCACCTGAAGCTGATAGCTGTTCCCATTCTATCAATCATTTTTTGTGCTATCACGATGGGATTTACACATGCAATTTGTTGTACCTCATCTATTAACTATTTCATGGACATGATTTTGGACATATTTGTAACCAAGCGTGCCATCATGCAGACGATGTAATTTATTTTTCCTCACAAGGGTTTTGGGCATAACGTCCAGCCTATTAGATTATTTTAGTGGGTCGGTCTGAGATTCACCGATGGCCATGAGATTCAGGGAGATCAGGGTCAGGGCTGGAAGCAAATCAGAAGGTGATAGTAGTTGTGGGCCGGAATCATCATTCCTTTTGTTTCCGAATAATACCTGCTGGCGACAGTCAACTGGGCGATGTCTTTCGTCTGTGGGGTTTTATGCTCTCTTCAAATGTCTGGCCACGCGTCCATTTTAAATTTAATACATTTTGGACACGTGTTACCTCTGGCGTGAGGTATGGTGAACTTTCAAGCCAAATCCGTTACTGTTAAGTTACATCAAAGCACAGTTGAGTAAGTAGGACGTGTCATTGTATTAAAATGTGAATTGAGTAAATCCTGACATACAGCGCTCGTGGAGCCTATAATATTCGAACCTTAAAGGAAGCACTAGTAGACGACAATCACTGTTGGCATAAATACGTAGAAGTGGCATTAGCTTTATTTTGGTTTTTAACACTTTGGAAACGTGCGTTTGTTTTTCACGCCTTGTTCATTTTTAAGGGCTTTAAAAAGGGATGGTTATTCCAGTGTCGTTAAATTTTCTTTGTATGGAAGTATATGTGTGGTTAAACTTAGAAAATTGCCAGATGTTGGATATTAGTAAATCATTATGTGTCGTACATTCTATTATAATGAATGCAAATCACAGATAGTATCAGGATGGCGGCTTTCTTTTTACAGATGTGAGAGGGGAAGTGGGAAATATTTTAGCGATTGTTAAATGTTTTCAGTGATTGTTTTCGTATAACTCTACATCTATGCAATTTGAACTTGACTTTCTTTCAGACTTGTTTTTAAACTGTAAAAGGCGCATTTTCCCTTATTTCAAGGCATGACGTTATACTTGCTGCTTTGAATTACATTAAACTAGCTTACAAATAGAGTTTCAAAACAGAGTGACTGAAGGCGGAAAATGAAGCAAAATTTCGAAAAAGAGGGGGCTAGTTACCGCCAAGGACACAGACAAACATAGCACAGGACAAGACACAATGCATTTCAACCTCTTGGGTCTTCTTCAGGCGAAAACAAACAACATTTAGGACAATGAAGAAGAACGTGAAATCACTTAGCTCCTCACGGTCGCCACGCGTTCAAAATGGCCGCCGGACGGAAACGGGCCACCCAGAAGAGGATCAAGGGAGAGGAAATAGTGGGGGGAGGGGGAAGGGGGAGAAGGAGGGGTGTGTGTGAAACAAGGGTGTTTGTTGCTTGTTCTGTAGAATAGTATGATAAATTAATGATGGAAGTGAATAGAGGTGGATTGATAACAGTGCTTAGTGGGGAAGAAATTGAAATATAAAAATCAATCAGTAAATAAATAGATGACTTTAATGGGTGGTAAATGCTGATGATAGTGATTATGTGTGGGTAGCTGTATGTGGGGGTATGGGTAATGCTAATAAAATAAAATAAAGATAATAAGAAAATAGTAATAGAAAAAAATAATAAAAAAATAAACAAATAAAATGAAAAATAATGAATAAATGAATAATAATAAATGAAATGAAATAATGAAAAAATGAAATAGAATGGAATAAAATGAAATAAAATAAAATAAATGGGGTGTGGCTGCAACTTCTACATGAAGTAGGTAGTGAGGGGTATGGTGGTGGTGTGTATGTATGTGTATATGTATGTGTGTTGGTACCATGTACGCTACAGCCCCAAGGCATCAACATCCAACAGTAACACAAATATGCATATCCACCACTTCAACACCGGTCGGCTATATCTTCCACCAACACACACACATACATATACACATACATACACACCACCACCATATCCCCCCACTACTCACTTCATATAGAAGTTGCAGCCACCCTCCATTTATTTTTTTTTTAATTCTATTTCATTTCATTTTTTTAAATTTCATTTATTTTATTTATTATTATTTATCTATTTATTCATTTATCGTTTTTTATTTTATCTATTGATTTGTTTTCATTTTCATTATTATTATTATGTTATTCTTTATTACTATTTTCTTATCATTCTTATTTATTTTATTTCATTAGCATTACCCATACCCCCACATACAACTACCCACACATAATCACTATCATCACCATTACCACCCATTAAAATCATCTATTTATTTATTGATTGATTTTTACATTTCACTGTCTTCCCCACTAAGCACTATTATCAATCCACCTCTATTCACTACCGTTACTAATACATCATACTATTCTACAAAACAAGCTACAAACCCCATTGTTTCACACCCCCTCCTGCCCCCCCCCCCACCCCTCCCCCCCCCTACTGTTTCCTTTCCAGTGATCCCCTTCTGGGTGGCCCCGTTCCCGTCCGGGGGCCATTTTGAACGCGTGGCGACCGTGAGGAGCTAAGTGCTTTTACGTTATTCGTTCATTGTCCTAAATGGTATTTGTTTTCGCCTGAAGAAGACCCAAGAGGTCGAAATGCATTGTGTCTTTCCTGTGCTATGTTTGTCTGTGTCCTTGGCGGTAACTAACCCCCCTCTTTTTCTAAATTTAGCATACAAATAGTTGTAGCCAGAGATTTTAAACTGACCATGCATTCACATCCTCAGTGTTAATATTTGGGTAGTAAGTCATGTGGGGACACACAATGCTGATGATGAGTTAGGAGTGATTACTAGTTCACCAGACACGTTCACTACTTTTTACCATGTATTCTTGTTGCAGAATTCGGTTAACAACTGCGTGCCCAGCTTAGCATACGATCCTTCCAAAACGTTCAGCATCAAATCACCTCCGTGGAAACGCAGTTTTGTCTATCTTTTAAAGCGGAAGAAACCCAGCCCGCGGTGCAGCAACAACAACAACAACGACTGCGCTTCCTCCCCCATGCTGCCAGCCAACTACAATGGCTGCTCACCGACCTCCCCGGCCAAGAAAATAGAATGCAATAACGTTAGAACTTCTCTGTCGGCCAACTCGCTGCCCAACCATGCCTTAGGCCATATAGGGGACTACACTGCTGGCGATATCGGCAACTGCAAGCCGCGAGTTTACGTTCCTGCTGCAGACAACCACCTGGCAGGTGAGATCCCAGATGTGTGAAGATAGGAAGGAGCGGGTGGGTGGGGAAGATGGTGGGTTGGAGGTAGAGGGTTATCAATCGAGACTAAGTTGGTAGGAATGAGGGTTCCACACAACTGAGATTTTTCGTACACATGCGTCCGCGCACACGCGCGCACGCGCGCGCGCGCACACACACACACACACATGCACGCATGCACTCGTGTGCACACACACACACACACACACACACACACACACACACACACACACACACACACATATACATTCGCACGCATGCACGCACGCACGCGTACACACACACACACACACACACACGCACGCACGCACGCACGCACGCACGCACACACACACACACACACACACACACACACACACACACACGTTATGAAGTCGGCATTTGTGCAATTAAGTGCCGTAAGCAGTGCTCGTTTGGAGTTACGAGCGTGTAATTATCTCATTTTAAGAGCAAGAGTTCATCTACTTTGTTGTCTGCCGTTTACTGTTCTCTGCCTGAAAAAAAACATCTCTCTCTCTCTCTCTCTCTCTCTCTCTCTCTCTCTCTCTCTCTCTTTAACAGCCAATTGTGCAGTATGGCTCTGAATTGTGGGGTCTAGATAATGCAGTTGTTCACTGTGAATCAGTCCATTTATTTGCTTTGAAGAAAATTTTACGGGTGGACAGGCGAACACCGAATGACCTTATATATGGTGAATCTGATATATATCCTCATCCAGTTAAATGCTCACATTCCCTTTCATGATGGGTTGAGGCCTGATATGAAGAAATCATCTTCAGTCTTGAGTCTCTCTCTCTCTCTTTTCAAATGACCGCTGTTCGTAAAATTGTTATTGAGTAATACATTTTCTGTCAAGTCAGAATATACAGTTCATAGCCCAGCAAACCATAAAAAAAAATCAAACCAGGAATGAAAACTATCCCCAAAGTCAAATCCAAATTTCATATACTATTGCCAGAATTGTCTTACGGTAGCAATATCACACAACAATCCGAGCCCTGAGCTTTCCTATTTCTCTTCAGCCTGACTAGAAAGGAAACTAATTGTGTTGAACAAACCCTCCGGTAAAGAAAACAATGTTTATCACACATTTTTAGTCATCCATTACTACTTAGTCCTTGACTCGAAATTAAGCTCAAACAATAACAATGTAGAATGTACACGATTCCCGCATTAGCCAGCCGCCTCGCTCGATGTTCATTACAGGGAGTGATAAAAAAAAATCATTAACTGTCCAGATGTATAAATAATGTATATGTAGAATCACCAATGGACCAGCCGCCGTGGCGAAGTGGTTAGCGTCGCGGACTCCCGGCTGGGAGGTCGTGGGTTCGAATCCCATCAGAGTCATGTGGGTTTTTCTGCCCCGACCGGCTCCTACCCAGAGTTGAGTTTGCTGCGGACTCAGTTGGAAAGACTGGCACCATACAGTCGAGTTTCATCCACTTAATGGATGCGTTTCTGAGAGTGTTGCTCAAATTTCCTGACCAACACTGCAGGTGCCTGTATCTCTCGGGTCTGGTTGACGCCGGGATATATTATGAAAGGAAGCGTAGAGTACAGCCCTGTCATGTAGTCTCAGACCAAAATGGAAATCCGTAGTATCATCTTAATCATCCTCATTCTCATCGATCAGCATAAAAAAAAATGTCTCAAATTCTGTGGCCCTTCATGCCCTGCTCTCATGGTGACCTCAATTTCGATGTCCTCTCTACGTCTGTGGCCTTGGTTTGGTTCCGTCGGGGTCACCGGTATCGGCGAGTCCATGGGGGCTGTCGTTGGACGGACGTGGTGGCGCCCTCCGGAGGGAGAGCTCACTCACGCCGGCTCCGCGACTAAGCAATTATTGTCGTGTGTTAGATCAGAACAGGCACCACTGAACACCACCGAAGTGACTCGGCAGCAGTGCAGTGTCTCCTCCGGTGGGTTGCCTTGACAGTGACTGTTCCCTGTGGATTGCCGGTGCCGGGGCTGCGGCTGGGCCGACCGGGCTGTGACTGTGGACGGGGTGTCGGAATGAGCGGCGTGGGTGCACTGCCTCTGAGGTGGCGCAGAGGTTGGGACAGCAAAAAAAAGAAGAAAAAAAATCGCCAATGGACCGGCAAACTCAGAGAAGAGTGACATAAAGATTAAGGTAGATGGAGAATAATAAACAAGAGAACAAGTGAGCAGATGGCAGAGCGACTTAATGTTTCCAGAAAGCAAAAACACTCGGATATCTCTAACAGTATCAACGGAAAATATGAATTAAGCCTTTGTGTGAAATGTGCTACTATTTATCGATGAGAAATGAGCTGCTCGCTACACACGTAAAATGTAAGGCATAACTCTGAAATATGCACCTGATTAAACGTGTCAATGTACAAAACATTAGAAATATGAAATGTACTGCTGTTATACTCGTGAAACGTAAGGCAAATTATCAATATTAACTGATAAGAATACATTTCAGATATATATTATTAACGGGAAATGCGTAGCAATTTCTTTTTTTAACTCAAGAAACCTTTCTTTAGTAATTTATTCCTAGTACTTAAGCATCCATGACGTGGAAGCGAGTGTTCATAAAGAGGACGTATGTATCAACATCCAGTCTCGCCTTCACTTTCGTAGTGGTGAGCAGGCGCAGTACCGCTACAGGCAGTAAAGGAAGGATCTTGTACTTATCTTATGCTTTGTCTGCCTTCGTGGTCATGGACAGAAGGTTCGGAGTTCCAGACCAATTTCCCGGCTGCACCCACTTCTCCTGACGCTGGCCTAGGGGCCCGTGTCTTTGATTTCACGCTGCTGAACGACTCTCCCAAGGGAAGACCGTGTCTGTTGTCGTGGCGTCCCTGCGGGGACTGTGGCACCAGCGATGTATCCTCTGAGGATGTAAGTCCAGCCCCTAGGTCTCTGTGTCCTGTTTCAAGTGGAGAGATGCCTACCTGTTCTTCGTAGTCAGATGTCTGGGCCTTGTATGCTTGGCGTTCACATTGTTGTTGTGTCAAACCGCATGGCGAAAATTGCATGTTGAACAGTTTGTATGTTAAGGATTTTTTTCCATAGAAGTTCATAATTGTACAATCTGTTCTCGTTTTAATAGCAGCACTTTATTCAGCCCGCAGCACTGGTGAGCCATGAGATCCATTTTTCTGGAATTCTCGGATAGTTTGCTATTTAATTCTATGCAATGTGTAAACCACAGAACGTGTGTCTCCCTTTGTATTGTATGGAAGTAGTGTCGTCATAGTCACGTTTTGTTGATCAGCCATACCCTGATGGTTGGAAAGTGATGCTTTTGCATGCTTATTGTGCATGTGTGTTGCATTGTGCTGTTTGAAGGTTGTGGTGGATTTGTTTTTTTGGGTTTTCATTTGAATGGAAATTAGCAGCCTCACAGAAATCAACAACAACAACAAATGTTTCTGCAACACCAGTAATTGTTCAGCCATGTTCAAACGTTAACCAGCCAGTTGGTCTTAGACCTTCTTTTGTAAATTATCTGCTACTGTTGTTACTGGTTGCTGGAGTCTAAAACATCCCTTGTCCGTGTGAATGGAGATCGTATTATTCTTTGTTTTTTGAGAACGACTTGAAGCATTTGTCTTTTCACCGCATACATGCAGTTCCATTGTATTCAGTGTTGAAATATTGCTTGAATTAACGAAAAAGAACGAAGGAATGATTACTGTGGAGTTAACTCTGATGTAGACTTAAACTGCATGCGTATATCTCTTTTGTCTTGTGGTCATTGTTAGAAGTATAGTTTGAAAGAACGAATTTTTAGACTTTTCAAAAAGTACTTTAAGTTTTGAAGTTCTAAAACGCCAAAACGTTTCATTCAAGTCAGGCGCTCAGTGGTGTCGGTTATGAGAACAAATATAAACACACACACACACACACACACACACACACACACACACACACACACACACACACACACACACATATATATATATATATATATATATATATATAATATATATATATATATATATATATATATGTATATATATATATATATATATTTACTCATAACCAAAACCATAGAGTGCCTTATTTGAATGAAATTGCACATGCACACACACGCGCACACGCACGCACACACACACACACACACACACACACACACACACACACACACACATATATATATATATATATATATATATTTTGGTAATGTTTATTTTTGTTGCAATTCGGACTTTCCATGCACAACTGTGAATGGACACATTGTAAATGAAATAGAATGTGAGATAGATAACACTTTACAAAATCTAAAAATGCATGGAGTTTTTGCTTTAGTATAGTTTCATTTTATTTTCGGATGTGACACAGTCAGAGTGGTGAGAGAACACTGAAGAAAAATCAATAGTTCGGAATATACATTAACATTTCAAGCAACGGTTCATTAAAGCTGACGAAAACGTGAATCAATACAAACACCTTCTCCTTCCTTAACTCAGTGGGGTTTCTCTAGGCTGCTACATTGAATAATGGATCACCAGTACGTCCAGTTCTGTCGTTTGTGTGCCAATGCCTGGGTCTAAGTATTTTTTTCCTGTGCATTCTGCGCTGTTCTCAGCCCATCGTTGTATCTCTCCCCCTCGGTCACGCTGTCTTCACAATTTCCTGAAGGTTTGTTTTAGCAAGATCATTGGATCTTGTTACGTGGGCTAAAGTAGTTTTCTTTTCTTGACTTATGTCAGCAGATCTTCACATGGTTTTATGCGATGGTTTGACGCACTTCTTGATTGGTGATATGATCAATATATCTGATATTCAGGATCTTGCTTTAACACTTCATTTCCATGGTGTGGATTTTTTTTTTTCGAGAATCACTGTAAGAGTCCATGTCTCGCATACACACAGGGAAATGGATTGTACAAGTGCACGCAAGGGCCTGGTCCTTTGTTCATAGAGGTGTTACTGTCTTTCCATACTGGTGTTAGTCAAGGGCCTGGTCCTTTGTTCATAGAGGTGCAACTGTCTTTCCATACTGGTGTTAGTCTGGACAACGCTGATGCTGTATTTGCTGCCCTCCAGTCGACTTCTGGGTTGAATGTATCATTGCTAATGATGGACCCCAGATACGTGAACTGTTGAAGAGTCTCTAATTTGTATCCATGGACAGTTGTATCAGTACTGCTACTGGTGTTGTAGACTGCCATCAACTTGATCTTCTCTGCGCTGATTTTCGTGCCATACCTTGCTGATGTTTGTTTTAAGAAACTTGGCGAGTTCTTGTTTACCAACCGTTCAAAAACTCGCCAAGAAGAAACTGTATCCATTCAGGAGGGTACATTGTAATAAATCAACAAAAATAGGCGTATAGATAATATATATTCTGTTGATATATAATCTGTTTAAAAGTCAGAAAAGATCCTGTGATGTATCATGAGAAGTGCTGTGAGCCTTATAATTTGCTATAGCTATTATTTATGGTTATGGTTACGTGTTCTGGAAAGAAGTTTGGCATTGAATACAGGAAACTAAATCAGTGATTGGTTAGCGGATTCTGTAGTGGAGATAAGCTTTCTTGTTTGCAAAGTTAGCAGGGTATAAAAGCATGGCAGCATTTACATTGAGAATAAGCATTAAATAGCAATATCATTTCATAATGTCTATCCTTATATCTTATATATCTTCTTCGTGATTCATGCTGCATTTCCTTTGAATATCAAAGAAAGTACTGTAGGTGTGGTTAGTTTTTTTATATGAAAAAAATTTCAGTCTTTCTAGAATTGACTTGTGTTCTTCATAATCACAACTTTTGCTGAAAATGCATGAATTTGACAAGCAGTGAGTGTTTTGCAAGTTTTCTTCAAACACGAGCTTGACATAATGACTTTTTAAAGAGCTGGCTTGCGTGTCAATAGCAGCGCTTGGCTACATCAGTGCCTGTTGTCAATGATGGGATGTTGATAGTGGCTACATTAGTGCCTGTTGTCAGTGATGGGGATGTTGATAGTGGCTGCATTAGTGCCTGTTGTCAGTGATGGGATGTTGATAGTGGCTACATTAGTGCCTGTTGTCAGTGATGGGATGTTGATAGTGGCTACATTAGTGCCTGTTGTCAGTGATGGGGATGTTGATAGTGGCTACATTAGTGCCTGTTGTCAGTGATGGGGATGTTGATAGTGGCTACATTAGTGCCTGTTGTCAGTGATGGGGATGTTGATAGTGGCTACATTAGTGCCTGTTGTCAGTGATGGGATGTTGATAGTGGCTACATTAGTGCCTGTTGTCAATGATGGGATGTTGATAGTGGCTACATTAGTGCCTGTTGTCAGTGATGGGGATGTTGATAGTGGCTACATTAGTGCCTGTTGTCAGTGATGGGGATGTTGATAGTGGCTACATTAGTGCCTGTTGTCAGTGATGGGGATGTTGATAGTGGCTACATTAGTGCCTGTTGTCAGTGATGGGGATGTTGATAGTGGCTACATTAGTGCCTGTTGTCAGTGATGGGGATGTTGATAGTGGCTACATTAGTGCCTGTTGTCAGTGATAGGGATGTTGATAGTGGCTACATTAGTGCCTGTTGTCAATGATGGGGATGTTGATAGTGGCTACATTAGTGCCTGTTGTCAGTGATGGGGATGTTGATAGTGGCTACATTAGTGCCTGTTGTCAGTGATGGGGATGTTGATAGTGGCTACATTAGTGCCTGTTGTCAGTGATGGGATGTTGATAGTGGCTACATTAGTGCCTGTTGTCAGTGATGGGGATGTTGATAGTGGCTACATTAGTGCCTGTTGTCAGTGATGGGGATGTTGATAGTGGCTACATTAGTGCCTGTTGTCAGTGATGGGATGTTGATAGTGGCTACATTAGTGCCTGTTGTCAATGATGGGATGTTGATAGTGGCTACATTAGTGCCTGTTGTCAGTGATGGGGATGTTGATAGTGGCTACATTAGTGCCTGTTGTCAGTGATGGGGATGTTGATAGTGGCTACATTAGTGCCTGTTGTCAGTGATGGGATGTTGATAGTGGCTACATTAGTGCCTGTTGTCAGTGATGGGATGTTGATAGTGGCTACATTAGTGCCTGTTGTCAGTGATGGGGATGTTGATAGTGGCTACATTAGTGCCTGTTGTCAGTGATGGGATGTTGATAGTGGCTACATTAGTGCCTGTTGTCAGTGATGGGGATGTTGATAGTGGCTACATTAGTGCCTGTTGTCAGTGATGGGGATGTTGATAGTGGCTACATTTGTGCCTGTTGTCAGTGATGGGGATGTTGATAGTGGCTACATTAGTGCCTGTTGTCAGTGATGGGATGTTGATAGTGGCTACATTAGTGCCTGTTGTCAGTGATGGGATGTTGATAGTGGCTACATTAGTGCCTGTTGTCAGTGATGGGATGTTGATAGTGGCTACATTAGTGCCTGTTGTCAGTGATGGGGATGTTGATAGTGGCTACATAGTGCCTGTTGTCAGTGATGGGATGTTGATAGTGGCTACATTAGTGCCTGTTGTCAGTGATGGGATGTTGATAGTGGCTACATTAGTGCCTGTTGTCAGTGATGGGATGTTGATAGTGGCTACATTAGTGCCTGTTGTCAGTGATGGGATGTTGATAGTGGCTACATTAGTGCCTGTTGTCAGTGATGGGATGTTGATAGTGGCTACATTAGTGCCTGTTGTCAGTGATGGGGATGTTGATAGTGGCTACATTAGTGCCTGTTGTCAATGATGGGATGTTGATAGTGGCTACATTAGTGCCTGTTGTCAGTGATGGGATGTTGATAGTGGCTACATTAGTGCCTGTTGTCAGTGATGGGATGTTGATAGTGGCTACATTAGTGCCTGTTGTCATGATGGGATGTTGATAGTGGCTACATTAGTGCCTGTTGTCAGTGATGGGGAATGTTGATAGTGGCTACATTAGTGCCTGTTGTCAGTGATGGGATGTTGATAGTGGCTACATTAGTGCCTGTTGTCAGTGATGGGATGTTGATAGTGGCTACATTAGTGCCTGTTGTCAGTGATGGGATGTTGATAGTGGCTACATTAGTGCCTGTTGTCAGTGATGGGGATGTTGATAGTGGCTACATTAGTGCCTGTTGTCAATGATGGGATGTTGATAGTGGCTACATTAGTGCCTGTTGTCAGTGATGGGGATGTTGATAGTGGCTACATTAGTGCCTGTTGTCAGTGATGGGATGTTGATAGTGGCTACATTAGTGCCTGTTGTCAGTGATGGGATGTTGATAGTGGCTACATTAGTGCCTGTTGTCAGTGATGGGATGTTGATAGTGGCTACATAAGTGCCTGTTGTCAGTGATGGGGATGTTGATTAGTGGCTACATTAGTGCCTGTTGTCAGTGATGGGGATGTTGATAGTGGCTACATTAGTGCCTGTTGTCAGTGATGGGATGTTGATATAGTGGCTACATTAGTGCCTGTTGTCAGTGATGGGGATGTTGATAGTGGCTACATTAGTGCCTGTTGTCAGTGATGGGGATGTTGATAGTGGCTACATTAGTGCCTGTTGTCAGTGATGGGGATGTTGATAGTGGCTACATTAGTGCCTGTTGTCAGTGATGGGATGTTGATAGTGGCTACATTAGTGCCTGTTGTCATGATGGGGATGTTGATAGTGGCTACATTAGTGCCTGTTGTCAGTGATGATGGCATGTTGAGTAGTGGCTACATTAGTGCCTGTTGTCAGTGATGGGGATGTTGATAGTGGCTACATTAGTGCCTGTTGTCAGTGATGGGGATGTTGATAGTGGCTACATTAGTGCCTATTTGTCAGTGAGATGGGGATGTTTGATATGTGGCTGATGATTAAGTGGCCTTGTTTTCAGTGATGGGATGTTGATAGTGGCTACATTAGTGCCTGTTGTCAGTGATGGGGATGTTGATAGTGGCTACATTAGTGCCTGTTGTCAGTGATGGGATGTTGATAGTGGCTACATTAGTGCCTGTTGTCAGTGATGGGGATGTTGATAGTGGCTACATTAGTGCCTGTTTGTCAGTGATGGGATGTTGATAGTGGCTACATTAGTGCCTGTTGTCAATGATGGGATGTTGATAGTGGCTACATTAGTGCCTGTTGTCAGTGATGGTGGATTTGATAGTGGTGTGCTACATAGTGCCTGTTGTCAGTGATGGGATGTTGATAGTGGCTACATTAGTGCCTGTTGTCAGTGATGGGATGTTGATAGTGGCTACATTAGTGCCTGTTGTCAGTGATGAGGATGTTGATAGTGGCTACATTAGTGCCTGTTGTCATGATGAGGATGTTGATAGTGGCTACATTAGTGCCTGTTGTCAGTGATGGGATGTTGATAGTGGCTACATTAGTGCCTGTTGTCAGTGATGGGATGTTGATAGTGGCTACATTAGTGCCTGCTGTCAATGATGGGATGTTGATAGTGGCTACATTAGTGCCTGTTGTCAGTGATGGGATGTTGATAGTGGCTACATTAGTGCCTGTTGTCAGTGATGGGGATGTTGATAGTGGCTACATTAGTGCCTGTTGTCAGTGATGGGATGTTGATAGTGGCTACATTAGTGCCTGTTGTCAGTGATGGGATGTTGATAGTGGCTACATTAGTGCCTGTTGTCAGTGATGGGATGTTGATAGTGGCTACATTAGTGCCTGTTGTCAGTGATGGGATGTTGATAGTGGCTACATTAGTGCCTTTGTCATGATGGGATGTTGATAGTGGCTACATTAGTGCCTTGATATGTCAAGTGGATGAGGGGATGTTGATAGTGGCTGCATTAGTGCCTGTTGTCAGTGATGGGATGTTGATAGTGGCTACATTAGTGCCTGTTGTCAGTGATGGGATGTTGATAGTGGCTACATTAGTGCCTGTTGTCAGTGATGGGGATGTTGATAGTGGCTACATTAGTGCCTGTTGTCAGTGATGGGGATGTTGATAGTGGCTACATTAGTGCCTGTTGTCAGTGATGGGGATGTTGATAGTGGCTACATTAGTGCCTGTTGTCAGTGATGGGATGTTGATAGTGGCTACATT
The DNA here is from genome assembly GCA_033310375.1 of Conus canariensis. Classification (NCBI taxonomy): domain Eukaryota; kingdom Metazoa; phylum Mollusca; class Gastropoda; order Neogastropoda; family Conidae; genus Conus; species Conus canariensis. The sequence continues at coordinate 70,294,793 of CM065726.1, read as the reverse complement.
AGTGCCTGTTGTCAGTGATGGGATGTTGATAGTGGCTACATTAGTGCCTGTTGTCAGTGATGGGGATGTTGATAGTGGCTACATTAGTGCCTGTTGTCAGTGATGGGATGTTGATAGTGGCTACATTAGTGCCTGTTGTCAGTGATGGGGATGTTGATAGTGGCGCTGTTCTTACTGAAATACACAAGATTCCATTTTATTTTTAACGATTGGAACAGGCAGTAAACATGCCGTATGCATTTGTCTGGATGTGTACTGATAACAATTTGAATTAATTGACATTTGAAGCATAAAACTCTGTCCTCTTTTCAAGGAAAGCGAGTGCAACCCTGACCCTGTGGTGACCCTCGACCTTCAGTCGTTGAAAACCAACAGTGCTGAAGACAGACGGCACACTGTCACCACCACATACCAATGCTCGGGAACGTGACCCCGACTCACTAACATTTTTCTTCATTTGGACTGATTGACGTGGCGTAGATGGTGTGGATTATATATATATTATCTAGTTTAACAACAGCACTATTCAACTCTTCAGCTTAAATAGGTAGCAAGTGGCGGACCCACATAACTTTGTGTATAACTTTTGGGCACATCACCACAGTATCTTTATCAACAAAAAATGTAAATGGTGAAAATCATCGAAATACGGTTGGTTTTAATTTTTTTTTATGTGAAACAGTAAACTTTTATTGTGGTATATAAAATTTTGTTTTGAAAGAAATACTTTAAATCAGAGACTTCCACTTGGCTTCGTAAGACTGAGAAGAGATCAGATTGGCTGTGCTTTGCAAAATACTAAAATACTCAGTATTCAAAATTAATGTGTGCATCTGTATTTGAAGACTTTTCACCCTCAGGGCAGTATCTGGGAAATTTTGGTGTAAAGCCTTTATCAGACGGGGCGTCAACAAAGAGTACTGGCTGCTAAGGAATACACTCTTTTATTTGCACGGTAAAAGAGCCCGTACTTGTTGCTTGCAACTGATGTTCACCTAAAACAACAACCAGAGTACGGCACAGTGTGTGTGACCGACGTCATCACTGACTGTTAAACCTCGATAGTATTGTTTTGTGTTGTTACCAGTTGGTATGTCTCAAATGCAACACTGCCTGCAGTCTGAGCGATAGCCAGAATACCATGTTTTGCGTCATGTATTAGATTCTTTAACTTTGGGGGATGCTGAATCGAAATCCGTTGACGGCCAAGTCGTAAATGTTGGGTTTCAGCAATTGCATCAAATCCAAGATATAACACATGACTTGAAATTTTTCGTCCCTCATATTTTTCTCCGACAAAAGATCAATTACTTTAACAAGATGATTCATACTGTACGAATTTTACCCTATTTTTGGCTTCTTTCATCTGATTTTTTTAAAAATCTTTTTTCCGAAATGACCACAATTTGATGAAAATGCTTTTTTTTTCTTCTGAAAATTGGCATGTAAAATGAAGATAATAAACCTGGCAATCTAAAGTGAATACAACTGCCAGTAGAATAGTAAGCCGAGTTTTCCTTGGAGACTGTAGCACGAAATAATTAATGCTTGTAGCATGAAATAATCCATGCTTGTATGCTTAGAAAGAAATCAAACGCATGTAGGACACGTCAATCATACGTCCAAAACCAGTCATATATATATATCAAAAACTTAATGAGCCTGTATCATCGTCATGTTCTTGATTTTTAATGGCAACTATCAGAAGATTAGTGCACACCAAAGTCTCCTAGGCAGTTGCAATATTCGTGTGCAGCTGAATGTTAACTGCTACAGATGCACATGTTTGTACCGCAGCTGATGCGACAAAGGACCTTATTTGAAGTCGGTAATCGTCCCTGCAATGCATGCTGTGGAACGAGACAGTTCATAGCTACAGCGCAAAGGACTGATGTCAATGCATGCTGTGGAACGAGACAGTTCATAGCCACAGTGCAAAGGACTGATGTCAATGCATGCTGTGGAACGAGACAGTTCATAGCCACAGTGCAAAGGACTGATGTCTGGAGTTGTTGGAATCCATGTTACTTTCCAAAGGGCGACTCAATGACAAACTCGCTAACAGTGTGCTTCAAAGCTAGTCATGGTGGTCAGCAGACTGTTCAGATTGTGGATGATTTGGCGTTTCCTGTTAATCTTACGTCTGAAGCATTTAGCGCGCATGATTGCCAGATCTGTCACTTGTAAAGGGTTGAGGACCATGGAAGTGAATTGTTAGCCCACTGTTGCCAGATCTGTCACTTGTAAAGGGTTGAAGACCATGGAAGTGAATTGTGAGCATGGTTCTATGGTATCCTTCTTCTCTGCCATTAGATCACCTCATCTTATAGATGTACTGAACCGCTTGACCTTCTTGAGAGCAGTTAACTTGCCTATACCAGAAAAGGAAAAGACGTGTATCACCACCAGTAAGTGAGCGTAGAAGACGTTCAGCATGATGTTTTTGTGCGTTCTGATGACCTCGCCGACATTGGTGACGTGTTTTCTTCAAGGGTATGACTCCATGACAAGAACAAGATCTTTGGGTAGTCCGGTGTCTCTGGAGCACAGGCGGTGAGCCAGGATGACCAAGACGTCATTGTCATGTGAAACAGCTCTGATGGATGTGTACTCATTCGTTGTCTGTTAAATCATGTGGTATGCCATCAACTCATAAGCTACCTCGTGGAAAGCTGTCTGCAAGGAAGCAATACTTATGCAAACTGGTTTCAGATCTGTCCCAGGTATGCTTTGATTTCCTTTCACTTGTTTTGCCTCAGTCCGCAGTCACTTGAATCACTTACTGTTGGTTGGTTGTGACGTGCGAGACCAGTGTTTGCTTCTTCTTCTTCTTCATCTTCTTTCGTTAAGTGTCCACCTTCATCAAGCGGAAGATTCTGACAAAGTGTGTGCTTAAAGATGTAGATGCGGCTGAATCCATTCTGTCGGTCAACGCAGCAATACTATTTGGCACTCAGCATGTGGCAGTAACCAGGCATCACGCAGACAACTGTCGTGGTTTCAGTGTGACAAAGAAGGTAGCTATGGCTGCACTGACAAAGCACACCGACACAGATGGAACATAACCCTAGGGGAATGTGGACCTGGAAAAACACAGATGTGGGGGCAGAGTTGGGGTAGGATGGGGTAGGAAAACACAGACCTTGCGGAACATTAACCAGGTGTCCCAACGAGCATATTAATAACTAGTCACTGAGAACGCAGTCGAGTGGCTTCACCACAAAACTTAATCAGTTGCAGTTCCTCCGTCACCCCCTCAGTCTCTGATTCAAGGCTCACTTACTTACACGGTGAAATCAGTCGAAGAGGTGTTCGGTTAAGCAAGTGTGCAAAATGAACTTGAAGGATTTTTATTGATCTGACTTCAAACAAAAAGAAAAAGAAGAAACGCTGTGTCAGACTGCTGAAGCAACATCTGGCCTCCAGACAGAACTGCAGTAACCGCAATACGGGAATAGTATTTCTTAAGTGCAGCCTAAATAAAGTGAGTTGATGGCGAAACGTTAACAGAATAGGGACACCTGGTAAACTGTGAATTCAGACAATCAAGGTGATCTGGATGACTTTGAGCCACGTGAAACCTGAAGTTCGATATATTCTGTATTTCCAGTCCACTTTAGAAAGATTGCTTCAGGACGTGAGTCAGCTACGACACCACAGCTTGCATGGTTATCTTACCAGTTCTCTTCCCCTTCGCATCAGCTGAACTACTTCCCTGCATTTCAAGCAGCTTTGGTTAGGAAGCGTGGCCAAAACATACCTGCGGCACCACCTATTCGCTGTCTGCAAGGAGTTGCCTGGCATTTTGTACTAAGCCTGTGAACAATATAACAAAAAAACAAAAAAAAAAACAAAAAAAAAACGACAATGACAACAACAAACCACAATAATCAATAACGCTAGTCGACAAAGTATGTTCAGGACAACGTGTTAACATTCTTGAAGATTTCAACGCTTGGTCTACTTGAATATAGCTAAGCCTGTTCTGTAATCCTCATTTATTATCTTCCAAAGTTCATCAACTCGTAAATTAAAAAAAAAATCCATAGTCACAGGGCACTTGTTCAGAACTGGGCGAGACATTTATTCCAACTTAAACAAATTCACAGAATTTAGAAAGAGAGGGTGTTAGTTACCGCCAATGACATTGACAAACAAAGCACATGTCAAGACACGATGCATTTCAACCACTTGGGTCTTCTTCAGGCGAAATCTCTGTCTTGGAGCATTCCGCACCACCCCTGTGTACAGCCTGTATGCAGAGGCAGGTGAACCCTCACTGTCCAACCGCAGGCTGAAACTGTCTCTGAATTATTATATCAGACTGTTCTCGGAACCAGAAAACCCTGCCTATGACGGTGTTTTTGACCCTCCGTTCCAAAGTAAATTTGAAAACAACCCTAACTGTATTCCGCCGTTTGGTCTTCGTATGCAGCCTCACGTGCGGAATGCAGGTCTGGACTTAGGAGTTGTGTCCGATTTTTCCAAGTTTCCAGATGAGCCTCCGTGGACCTTTTTCGCACCAGAGATTTGTTTTGATCTTGCAGCTTTTCGTAAAGAGTCTACCAGCTCTCTGGCATACAAGGCATTGTATTCTGACCTCTGTTCAAAATTTCCATCTTATCAGAAAATTTTCACTGACGGTTCCAAGTCTGAGGATGGAGTGGCCTGTGCAGCCTACTGCCCTGGGGCTCCTTCTCAGATACTGTTAGAACATATACCTCCAGATGCTTCTGTCTATTCTGCTGAACTTACTGCTCTGGTTCTGGCATTGAAGATAATCTCACAATCTAAGAAGAGGGACTTTCTGGTTCTGTCAGATTCACTGTCAGCGTTGGAGGCCATAGCTGGCCGCAACCTTCAGCACCCAGAACTTTTACACTTTTTTGAACTTTTGACCAAGTTGAAAGCGGATGGTTACAACATTATTTTGGCTTGGATTCCTGGTCATGTTGGCATTGGAGGGAACGAAATGGTTGATCGTTTAGCCAAGAATGCCACAAGAGAGAAACTGTCCAACATATATATCCCCTGCTCAGATCTGAAACCCAAAATTAACGATTATGTGAGAGACCTCTGGCAGGAGGATTGGAATACACAGACGGATAACAAACTCTTTCAGATCCGTCCAAACCTTAAGGAGTTCCTCCCATCTGCGTCTGGTGGTCGTAAAGAAGAAACAGTTCTGTGCCGGCTGCACACCGGCCATTCGTATTTTACCCATTCCTACCTTTTAAAGAGTGAAGAAGCTCCGTGGTGCATTCCATGTCATGTGCCACTCACAATGAAACATATTCTTTTAGAGTGTTGGGACTT
>CM065726.1:70179477-70284477 GCA_033310375.1 Conus canariensis | reverse complement strand
ATTTGGAAACAGCCGTACAGTACATCAGAAATTCCCTGTGTAACTCGGATTTTGTTTGTTTGTTTAATGATGTAAGATATGGAACGGAACTGTGAAGTACACCATATATAAGAAAATTAAAGGGGCTTTGCTTTCTTTCTCAGATTTTGTCGTTGTAATTCATAGCAGATGAAATCAGTTCGTGATTAAAAGGATCCAGACTTTGCGTGTGTGGTTGCGTGCGTGCACGCGCGCACGTGTGTGTGTGTGTGCGCGCGCGTGCGCGCGCACGCAAATGCCTCTTTCTCAACAGCAGCCACTCCATGGAAAAAAATTGACGGGGCAAATGTCTCTTTCTCAACAGCAGCCATTTCATGGAAAAAGATTTGATGGGGCAAATGTCTCTTTCTCAACAGCAGCCATTTCATGGAAGAAGAATTCATAGGGAGATACCTCCTGACCAACAAGATCCCATCGAATCAAAAAGGAAATGATGGAGTGGCGTCATATCGTAGGAAAAAACACCTCCTGATCAACAGCATTCACTGAATGGAAAAGAAAATGATGCAGCGACGTAAGACCTTAGGAAATTTCCTCCTTACCAACAGCAGCCATTTCATGGAAACTGAAATGATGGAGTCAGACGTTAGGTAAATGCGTCCTTGTGAACACCAGCCATTTGATGGAAAAATAGTTAATGGGGCAAATGCCTCTTTCTTAACAGCAGCCATTCCATGGAAAACGAACTGGTGGGGCAGCTGTTTCATTCTCAAAAAGAGCCATGCCATGGAAAAAGAACTGATGGGGCAAATGCTTCTTTCTCAGCAGTTCCATGGAAAAAGAATTAATGGGGCAAATGCCTCTTTCTCAACAGGAGCCATTCCATGGAAAAGGAATTGATCGATGGACGTCAGACTTTCCAACAGTAAATATTCCATGGGAAAGAAAATGATGGTTGACGTCAGTCCTCAGGAAAATACCTCTATATCAACAGCAGTTATTCCATACGAAAAGAAATGCCTCTTTTCCAACAGCAGCGATTCTTTGGGAAAGGAAATGAAGGAATAACATCAGATTCTGTGGAAATACTGACTTACCGCTTGCAACCATTCCATGGAAAAAGGAAATGACGTAGTTGCATCAGACTTTATGGAAATGCTTCCTTCTCAAAAACAGTCATTTCATGTAATTCTCTGTTCTCTGGGCTGAAGAATCCTTGTCGAAGTATTTAAGAATGGCCACATACATTCAGTTCTGATGGTTTCCAGTGATACTGCTGCGGTCGATTCTTCTAACAGTTAAGTGTATGTCGATGTGTAATTTTATAAATTTGCTTATCTGTAAGTTGTTTGTTTTTCTCTGGACATAGAAACCGACACTTGTCATTTTTTGTTTTGTTTTGTGTCTTAAGTACGCTTTGGTAATTCCGCTTTCTGCACATGCCTATAAAACGTAATAACAGTAAAAAAAAATCTTGTCTTTGAAAAGGTATCAACTTTATTATCGGGTGACTCAAAATCTAGTGACAAACCAATTGATTTAATTCTACGTTTTATACTAAAAATTCAAACCCGAGATATCCAGCTATAAAACAGACAGAAGACGCATCCTTACTTATAGATAACAGACACTTGGAACTTAAACAGCGACAGTCCTCGTGCAGACGTTTCTTGCTGAAACTGAAGGAGTCGATTGCCACTGCAGCTGAAGAACAGACTACATGCACATCCTTTTCTCCAACTTGTTCTTTTCAATGGCAATGTTTAAGTAGGGGTGCGATGGATGGATGCATGTGTTTGGTGTGTATGCCCATACGTATGTTTATGTGGTTTTCCACAGATAGATTTTTGTATTTGAGTGTTGAGTGTTCACGACTGTAGTTATTACTTGCACCTGTGTGGATATGCACATATTTGTCTAAATATGAGTGCGCGTGCATTGTATGTGAAAAATGTTTCCAAAATAGCGCAAGAAGGACAGGGGTTAATATGTGTAATACTGTACTTATTAAAAATTTGAGTACTTTTCTGGCTTTATTTAAGTGTTTTGTACTTGGTTCAAGGTCATAAATGGTAACACGCATTTCCACACACATTAGACCAGAGCAAAAGTGCAGACATAAACACACAGTCATCGCACATTTCATGTTTCCCCATTAGCAAGAAAACATACGGAGCATGATGCTTTCAGTCTATTTGAAAAATGTTGCTCATGGAAAAGTTATGGGGAATGATTGGAACTAGCCTGTCGCTGCAGTTTGAGTTGCTGCAATTTTTTAAATAATTGTTTCTTGTTTTCAGAGTGGAACTAGTATTTGCTCCTTTTGTTTGCATTTTTGCGTTGTTGTTTTTTTTACATAAAGGTACCTTCTGCTTCATTTTCTTTCAGTTAACAAAGTACATATGCGTTTCAGCACCAAAATGTAAAGAAGAAGTTTTTCAACTGTTGTTGATACTGTGGATTTCAGCTAAATTGTCGATGAAGGTTTATGCAAAATGGAATGTGATGTCTATCCTGTTGATTCATCATCATGTGACTGCGGACTTCCATGAATTTTGTGGACAGTACAGTTCACCTTAAGACCGGTTTTTTCCGTTTTGTTATTACTATTTGTCTTTTTGTAATTGAATGTCTGTAAATCTTTTAATTACGTACTATGAAAAAGCATTTATTGCTATTCGTTTTTCACGGTTTTGTATGCTTGTTCTCTTTTAACCAAAATAAACTTCCACAAATTTGGTATACATGTGGATAAAAATCTGTGTGTGTGTGCTTTTTTTTCTTCTTATGTGACATTTGTTATGATTGAACACTTTCTAGAACTATGAAGAAATAGATTGTAATGGAGGCGTGTGTCAGATCAAGTGCCGACATGCGTCATTGTTAACTTACATTTCAGACTATACAAATGCTGTTTACATTATTATTTTCTGCTTTCTTAAAGTGCCATTTATCAGTGACAGTTGTGATTGTTCTTGCAGGCACGTTGACTTTTTCATTATTTCAAATGCATCTGCACATATTTAAATGTGTGTTCATATCTTTGTACTTTAAACTGGAATTGTTTGCCTTGCCCGTTAGATAATTATGCATGCCCAGTGTGGAAATGTCAACAATTCTGTATGCCTAAGGTATGTTAGATAACTCTTTTTATGCTAAACATTCCAAGGGTCAGTTTGTACAGAAAATCGACGTGAAATGATGCAGATATGGTATTTGTTGAACTGCATGTTTTTTGTTTTTTTTTCATCCGAGGAAAACTAAACCACACTAATCAATGCCACTTTCTTCTAATCAAACGTTGCTTGAAATGCGATTGAAATGCAAGTATCATGGGTGCGATGTATAGACGGAAGATGAATCTATCACATTAAAGAGAATGTCAGTTGTAAATGTTTGGCAGTTGGCGAATATACATGTAAGGTTTCAGTTAAAGAATAGCAGAAAACACTTGATCTTTGAGTCGGAAGAACCGCCTGTTCCCTGAACGAACAGTAGGTGCGTCCACAGATTCCAATTTGCCCATTATCCCTGGGCTGAAGTGGTCTTTTTGACCCACATTCAAAGGATCACACAGAGCAGGATTGTACCACCATGAAACTCTTTTCCATAACTAATGCAGTATTGGGGTACACTTTTCATCAGCTCTTGGGGAGAACAACAAAACAGTCTTGGGTGATTACTATGATTTATAGAGGTGGTAGGCTGGAATATATGTTTCCGCATTTAAAAAATGCGTCATGCGTCAGTACCTGAGACTACACCGGTAGGTTCTGAAGGAAAGACCTCGTATTTAATCAAAGGACAGGTAGTCCATTTGATCCTGTTGAAACGTCTTGACCAATGTGGCGGTGTTGATGAGGTTAGGACGTTGTTTTATATGGGATCAAAGCACTGTCAAGATAATTCCACTTCTCCTCGAACATTGCTACCCCTGGATCCTCATAACCCCTAGCCGTTTTACCTTAATTTCCCCATTGAAGACTAATATGTGCAGTCGGCTGCATCTTTTCATTGCTTCATTATTAGAAAGCTTCTCCGATCCTGCAAGTTTTATTTTCCGTGCAAATAATCTGTGCGCTCTCTCTCTCTCACTGTTGAAGTAAATGCACATCCCCTTTATCCGATTTATTGCTACAGACTGTCAATGTCAAAACTCTTACTTATGACTCTGTTGAACCACGTGCACTTACGTACGCGTTCTTGTTTAAATTGCAACAGATGTTCGTGTTATTTCATAAACTTAACTTTGTCTTTTTGTCAGGCAAGTGGCGTGCTTAGTGATGTTATTAGCACACTCCGAACGGTGTTGCTCTTCAAAGACAGAGTCAACATAATGCTACATTATAGTTTGAAATTACTGCAGTCTCTGTGGGTCTTTTTTTTTTTTTTTTTTTTAATGATTTTTTCAATATGTTCTTTTTTAATGATGTCATTGAAAAAAGTCTATCTTTACCTCTTTACCTGGATTTTTGTCAGTTTCAATAAACACCTTTGCAGCTGTTGTATGATACCCCTATAAATGTTTTGTGTAAAAATACTATTCACTTAAACTTTAAAGAGAAAAAGTGTTCATTAACTTATCCCAGTAACTTATACGCTGATTCTATAAACTGGAAAAGTAGCTTCGTAGTTCGGTCTATTCACGAGGTATAGATATAGAGTTATAGATTAATAAATCAGTTGCTTTGATAATGAGGTGCTTTCTTCAACAACAACAATCAGTTATATTCCAATTATATTCCATGTCTTAAATGAATATTAAAATTTTTTTTTAAATATTGTGAAAGCCGCATTTTATAAGCACGAAGCATCGCAGCATGTGACTTTTGTGTCCCTTGAAAGGCGCCAAATAAAACCAGATGCAAATTCTTCGGTATTCCGTGCTAAACAGTTACAGCCATAATGGTGTGTGATTTCCGTCTCTCTTTTCTTACGAGAGGAGAGCGGTTCAGATCTACATCTGGCATTTGCGTATCTGTTCCATACTAACCTGTAAAGACTCCTTGATGTTTGTGAAGATGTCCCCCATATTAAGTGAGACATTAAAAGAAAGTTGAACTTACATTAGATAAAGACGATGTTCTTTTGGGGATTAGAACAGACGGTATTGCCATGGTTTGTTGTGGAATAAGGACAGAAAAAGGAGATGGCGATTTGGCGCACAGTTGTACACCCACCTTCCGTGCTCCTAAAAAGTAACTCATGAGTGAACATTTCTTTTGGTAAACTTCTTTACTCGTTAGCAAAAAAACGATGTGACATAGGTATAGTTGCCTGCGTAGAGGCAGACAGAGAGAACGTATATGAAAGAGGGCGGGGGCGGGGGATTTTAGGGGTAAGGGATGGGAGAGGATCCCCAAGTATGTGTTTTATCTGAATGTCTGAGGAAGGAGTACTAAGCCTCGCTGCACACCTTATTATATCCCATTTTATCGTTATATTCTTTTTCTGACCTAAGCATTCCACACATCAAATGAGCCAAGACTTGGGACAGAAAGATGCCGGGAGGATGTTTAGGCAGAGGAGGCAACACTCTTCCACAATTCCAAAGGGGCTTCCAATGTCAGGTGTGAGAAGAACTTTCCCGGAATCTGACACTTATGAACCAGCTCTTGGACTCCTTCTTCCCTTCCGCTCACCATTCCACCGTTCACCTATTCCTTTCTGTTTGTTCCGCCTTTTCCCTCTGCTCACCTCCCTCATTCCATGTCACATTTCCTCCACGCTCACCCACTTCATTGATTGCCGCAGTGGACATTTGTATTTTCTGTAGAAAATAAATTTTTTTTTTTCACATTTCATTCCAGACTGTTATTGTGTTATCTTGTGAAGATGCGCGCGTGTGTGTTTCTGAGAGAGACAGCGAGAATGATTGGAGCAAGGAGGGATATTCCGTCTACTGGTTGGCTGTCTTAAGAAATGGATGACCAGATGCCGCTGGACTGTGTATAGGCAATGACCTGTGCATAGTATTTTGACTGTCTATAGTCAATGACCTGTGCGTAGTGTTTGGACTGTCTATAGTCAATGACCTGTGCGTAGTGTTTGGACATAAGCTTCCTTCCAAAACTGTTTTCGTGTGGGTGCTTTTGCTTCTCTGAAACGAGGTGCTGATGACGGAAGAAACTGACCAAAAATCACAGTTGATCAGGAGATGAGTTGGCTAGTACAGGTTCCTAATTAAGCAGCGACGTTTCGTTAATACGGAGTCGAGAAAAACGGATGTTCATTATCTAGGTTTGGTGAAGATGGTGTGGAGAATTTGTCCATTATCTAGACTAAAATCGAATTGATCAGTCATCACACTGACATGCGTAGTTATGATACATTCTTTCTCACACCGGCGGTAGAAGGATTACAGAGAATGTGTTGAAACCCTCTGTGAACAAAATTCTGTAAAAGCATTACATGCATGTTATGAGAAATACTTAATGCAGGTCATCTGTTAATCTGTTATCTCAGAGCAAAGAACTGTTTCACAAGTCTGGCATTTTCATTGCTATGATTTTATCATCTCCATTGCCTATCCCCAGCGAGTTGAATGACGAATTTCTTTTTACCCCAAACTGCTGTTTGTCACATAAACCAAGTGCCTATTCTAAGCTTTCTTTAGGCATAAATGACAAAGGATTCCATCTATTATGTAACACTCTAAAAATCATTGGCACACTGTCCGGATAATTGCGTGCACACACACACATGCAGAAGTCCATGTTTGTACATACACACATATTCACTGTTGAAACACCTAATCAGGTAGGCTTATAACACACACACATTCACTCACACACACATTCACTCACTCACACACACACACAGAGGCCTGATAATTATTTCCTAAAAATTAGAGGGTCATACTCAGTGCAAAAAAAAAACTTTTTACCAGATTTTCAGGGGGTCACAAAAATATTCAGGGGGTTACCATTTATAAGTGCTAGAAAATGTAGTGAAAACACACACACACACACACAAGCATGCTCTCACTGGCTCACACACATAAACACACAGGGAAAGAGACAGAAATACATAAGAAAAGAGATGCTTGTAATAAAGTAAATAAAACATTCTAGACTGTGCTAAACATTATTTATTCATATTTGTGTTCCAATGTTTTTAAAGTGTAATCAACTAAAATGAATTAATGTGAGCACCTACACTATCCAGATTTAACAATGAAACTTGATTTATGGGATGTCCTCTTGGATTATTTTCATCACAGAATTTCAACCATGCAAGCCATTTCCTTCCATGTTGAAATAGTTCATCGCTTGACATATTCCAATCGCCATACAATGATCATCGGAAGCCCGGTGACAAAGTGATGACTATTCATGGAACCTACTACTAAACTATAGACTGGCTACTCTTGCTCTGTGAGCAACACATTCTGATGTCCATAACGGTGCCATTTAATTTTTATTATCGGAGCTGGTCGTGTTGCATAGATCGTTCAACTTTTGTGCCATTTGCTGGAGTATTACCCAGACGCCACAGCTGATCTGTCAGATTTTGATTATGAAAAACTGAAATTCCTATGATTTTCCATGCTTTTTGCACTTAGATTAACTTTTTGTGTGATGCGCTGCTCAGAATTGTAATGCGTACAGGTCAAAATCAGTGCGTCACAGTCCATTTTGGTACGTTTTTGTGACCCACTGGCCTGAATTCCTGTACATCAGATGAGAAGTTTATGCGTCAGAGATGCACATCTGTGCGTAAGAATTATCACTGGTATACACATGCACACACATATTAACAGTAGAAAGGCCTACTCAGGTAGGCTATAACACACACACACACACAAACACGTTCATTCACAAATACGCAAACTTTCATTCACACACACAGACATATATATGTAGATAGATAGATAAAGATACATAGATATAGATATATAGATACACACACACACACACACATGCACACACACACATAAACACACACACACAAGATAATACATTGGAAAGATGAAAAACTGGAGAACAACACATGCACACATTCTAAACTTGAAACAGAGGTGTAAATTTGAGGTGCACATAAATTCAGATATGCACAAACACTAACAAACATAGGTATCTTGCAAGTATACACACATGCGCGCATACACACTGTACTTAATAAGTACATCATTCTTTACTCTTCATTTTTAGATAAAACATGCATTTTATAAGATGAAACATAATTTCAATAAGAACACCAGATGCTGCTGTCATGTGAACATCATCCACATCTTTGCTATCCGTGCCACTGAAGGTCTGGTCCCAAAAACATGGTTCAATCCGGGTACAGGCAATAATCAAAAAGTTTATAGAACATTCAACAGAACCTGGCAATTCCAAGAAATCTTAAAAGACAAGTGATTGTGTAGATACAAACACATACACACATTGCATCTTCCAGTTTATTCTCAAAAACACATTCTGCTCTCCCGTTCATCTCATCCCGCACAACAGCTACACAAAAACTCTTTACTACTAAAACGCAGAATTTAAAAAAAAATTCTTTTCTCAAATTTTTCTTTTTCAATGTATCGCTCTCTCAGACGCTGTCTTCAGTGGGGAAAACCAATTGTGTTTCACATTCACTTTCTTCTTCTTTTCTGGTCACAGAATCAGACAGTGATGGCTCCTTTCAAGTTCTCTAAAATGGCATTGCAAACTCAATTTATGCATTAAAAAAATTCCTTCAGCTTCATGGCAGTATTAATACAGTCCAGTACGTGACATCTTTTTGCAAACAGCTTTGGTACAACCATGTGCTCAACTTTGCACCCTGCTTGAAGATAAACACTACACAGATACAGAAATAGGCCAAGACAAACAGCAGCAATTTTCAGTCTGACTCCTTATTTTTTGAGAACTAGCAAAGTATAAATGCCAATGTAATTAATCTTGCTCAGTCAAACGGTACACTAATTGCCTAAAAATAGTACTTTGTACCTATTCTGTCCACACAAACAAATCAAACTGAGACAGACAGGACAATTTTAGAGAAAAAGACACAGGTGAACATAATAAAATTTAGACGGACAGGACAATTTTAGAGAAAAATACACAGGTGAACATAATAAAATTTAGACAGACAGGACAATTTTAGAGAAAAATACACAGGTGAACATAATAAAATTTAGACAGACAGGACAATTTTAGAGAAAAATACACAGGTGAACATAATAAAATTTAGACAGACAGGACAATTTTAGAGAAAAATACACAGGTGAACATAATAAAATTTGGATATTGAAAGCAGATAGTTTAGTTTCTTTAGAACAATTTTAAATTGAAAGATGTGTCAACATCGTCATAAAGAAACCAATCATATATTTTCAGTTACCATAATCCATAGAAGCATACCGCCTATTAAAACATTTCCATTATCACCTGAACCCCTAAAAGAGATCCACATATTTGAAGACTGATATATATATATATATAGTATTGGGAGATCATTCTCCTGCATCCCCAAAGGTCACTCTCCTATTATGTTCCAGGAAAAAAAGGTTTTAGAGAAAGGGATACATACTGACAGGGAAAACTGTTCCACAACAAGTTCTCTTATGCAGCACAGTCTGTACTGTTCCACAACAAGTTCTCTTATGCAGCACAGTCTGTACTGTTCCACAACAAGTTCTCTTATGCAGCACAGTCTGTACTGTTCCACAACAAGTTCTCTTATGCAGCACAGTCTGTATGGAAGCAAGAATGACATAAGTAAAAGGAGAAATAATTGTTACTGGGGCAAAAAGTCTTGAAAAAGAAGAAACATGTGTACTGGAAGATAACACTGCCAAACAAACAAACAAAACGGCTCAGAAAAGCAGTCTTTGATGGGAGTGAATCTGTATTGGCCAGTACATTCAGTTTCAAAGTGAGATGACTGCAAGTATAAATTGAAATGAGTTTTACAAAGAGTTCCAACTGAATCCGCCAAAAATAAGAACAAGTTCCAAGACAAAACATGACACGTTTCAACCTCTTAGGTCCTCTTCAGGCAAGATAAACAACGTTTGAGACAATGAAAATGAAGAACAAGCAATCACTTATCTTCTCATATTGTTCTTCGTTTTCACTGTCCTGAATGCTGTTTATCTTGCTTGAAGAAGACCTAAGAGGTTGAAACGCATCATGTTTTGTAACTTGCTTGTGCTGTGTTTGGTGAACTCACAATGAATTATTCTTAAAGTTTAGGACATTTAGCATTGACAGCGTACAAAAATGATCCATTAATAGAAACAAACTAATAACTGTTTGATGAGACAGTTTATTTATCAGGCAGTTTTACTGTACCTTGAAGATGAACATTATATTTATTCAATGTTTGTGCACCGATCACTGAATCTTTACTATATCTTGTGGGAGATGCACTATCTTTATAAACTCCACCCAACATTGTGGATGTTGAGGGACATACAGTCATGATTTTCACTTAATAACTGAAACATATTTTAAACCTGTGTCCACAAAATTCTATACCTTTGCCAATAAAAATAGCCCTGTAACTGTACAAAAACTTTGTTTTTGTCAATAAATGAAGGATTAAAAAAAAAAAAGCGCAAGGCTTTAGTCCAGCAGACAAAGTATGGGTTCCAGGAGATCACTGACATACAGCAAGGGTTTAGCCCTCAGAAAAAGCACAGGTCTCTGGAGAACCCCCACAAATGGCATGTAAAACTTCAAGGTACCTACTACTAAGATTAAGCCACAGCAACAAGGGTTTGACAAATTTACTTCTCACTGCACAAGTCCATACTCTATACATTTTTTGAATGAACTGCTGACTAATTTTGAAAATGTTTACAGCACACCTAAGTTTGATCAGTAGGTGTAACATATCGGTTCCATGCATACACATACAAACACTCATAAAGAGACAAAAAGAGTCTTCATGCCAACTGTTGTTTATGACCTCTTGGATGGCTTCAGTTCGTCAAAGCAAGAGCGGAGGAAAATGTGTGGTTTCATCTTCTGTGGGTCATATCCTTCATGTCCCTGTAAAATAAAGAAGTGTTAAAAGATTCTACGAAAAATGGTAACAAATTGGCTCTATCAACTGTCTAACAAAACCAACCCAAAATAATGGTAATTAAAACCACTATTTTCAGCTAGAAATAAAAAATGACTCTACCAACTTTCTCAAATATATATCAATGAAGTATTATCTACTTGGCTGCAGCAACTCTACCTCATCAGAAGAGGAGCTGTTGAACCTTCTCAGCAGTGTGCTGCTATACCTCTTCATCAGCAGTGTAGCTGCTATACCTCTTCATCAGCAGTGCAGCTGCTATACCTCTTCATCAGCAGTGTAGCTGCTATACCTCTTCATCAGCAGTGTAGCTGCTATACCTCTTCATCAGCAGTGTAGCTGCTATACCTCTTCATCAGCAGTGCAGCTGCTATACCTCTTCATCAGCAGTGTAGCTGCTATACCTCTTCATCAGCAGTGCAGCTGCTATACCTCTTCATCAGCAGTGCAGCTGCCCTACCTCCTTCCTCATCTGCAGTGCAACTGTCCTACCTCCCCATCAGCAGTGCAGCTGTCCTACCTCCTCATCAGCAGTGCAGCTGTTGTACCTCCTCATCAGTAGTGCAGCTGTTGTACCTCCTCTTCAACAGAGCTGCTTCTGTACCTCCTCATCAGCAATGCAGCTGTTGTACCTCCTCATCAGTAGTGCAGCTGTTGTACCTCCTCTTCAACAGAGCTGCTTCTGTACCTCCTCATCAGCAGTGCAGCTGCTTTACCTCCTCGGCAGTGCAGTTTCTGAACCTCCCCATCAGCAGTGCAGCTGCCCTACCTCCTCATCAGCAGTGCAGCTGCTTTACCTCCTCGGCAGTGCAGTTTCTGAACCTCCCCATCAGCAGTGCAGCTGCCCTACCTCCTCATCAGCAGTGCAGCTGCCCTATCTCCTCATCAGCAGTGCAGCTGCTTTACCTCCTCGGCAGTGCAGTTTCTGAACCTCCCCATCAGCAGTGCAGCTGCTGTGCCTCCTCATCAGCAGTGCAGCTGCCCTACATTCTCATCAGCAGTGCAGCTGCCCTACATTCTCATCAGCAGTGCATCTGCTGAACGACATCCTCCTCAGCAGTGCAGCTGCTGTGCCTCCTCACCAGCAGTGCAGCTGCTGTGCCTCCTCACCAGCAGTGTACCTGCCCTACATCCTCCTCAGCAGTGCAGCTGCTGTGCCTCCTCACCAGCAGTGCAGCTGCTGTGCCTCCTCATCAGCAGTGCAGCTGCCCTACATCCTCCTCAGCAGTGCAGCTGCTGTGCCTCCTCACCAGCAGTGCAGCTGCTGTGCCTCCTCATCAGCAGTGCAGCTGCCCTACATCCTCCTCAGCAGTGCAGCTGCTGTGCCTCCTCACCAGCAGTGCAGCTGCTGTGTCTCCTCATCAGTAGTTCAGCTGCCCTACTTCCTCATCAGCACTGCAGCTACTGAACCTTCTCATTAGCAGTGCAGCTGTCCTACCTCCTCCTCAGTAGTGCAGCTGCCCTACCTCATTAGCAGTTCAGCTGCCTAACCTCCTCATCAGCAGTGCAGCTGCTGTACCCACCAATCATGAACATGCACTATTGGTTCGTTAATAAGTTTGTCAACAGATTCCCTGCACTGCACTGTCTGACTAAGGGGCAGCCTGATCAGTTAAGGATTAAATCATGTCTTAACCTTAAGGAGGCCAGACTCATGAGCGGTAACTTCTGCCTGCAGCCATATTCTTTTTGGGCGACTGAAAAAATCTGCACATCTACCTTCTTCAAATCGCTGTAATTGTGCAGTTATGGAACTGTATGGAATTTGGAGTGAATGTAGATGAATGAATAAAGAACATGCCAATACCAAATATTGTGTGCTTTGTGTATGCTTTGATTATGAAAAAAAGAAAAAAATGACATGCCTAATGGGTGTTTACGAGTCACAGAGCCCTGGAGTGCTATCGTCTCTCAGTTCCCCCTCACCTGCATCAGCCCATTCTCACTCTGCCACAACATTTTCAATATCTTCACAATTAAACCCTAAAAACTCTTCATTAGTATCTGAGTCGAAAACACCTCCCGCAAGGATTGCTAATCGCCAGTGTCCATGTTGAAATTTTACTTAAAAACTTCGAAAAAGTTTGAAAATTTATGGTAAACAAACCACATGGAAAATGGCGCTCACACAGGAAGGCAAAGGAAGTTGAAAGCCTGGTTCATTATGGGATTGCTTCATTCTGATTGGTTCTTTTCAACCAATCGAGTACAAGCTTACTGATTACACTACCCCTCAATGGGTGCATGAGTGCGCCTGCGGCTGTTTCACCCTACAATGGCGGCATGGCGCACCAGTGCGCCTACGGCATCCTAAAGGTTAATGACCCTAATGCAGTCTGTACAAACTACTATGTCACTTCAAACCATAACAATAGCAACAGTTGTGTTCTAAACATAAACTGTCAAATTAAGAACAAAAAACTGGTATAAAAAAAGCATGTTACATTCCACACTCTCCTTGAAAGGAAACCTTCCCTCTTCTGTCTCCTCAACCCTTCTCTCTCTGCTTCCTCTCCTCCCTTCCTTCCCTTAACATATACCATCATCAGAAAAAGACCTGTGATCAATGAGAATAATATTCACTGTCATCGGTGACTTTTTTGTCATCACTGACAGGTTTATTTTATGACATCATATATGGACAGTTTTCTGTCATCATTGGGAGCACTATTCAGTGTCATCAATAACAACACAATGCTCTGCCATCACTGAGGGCACTATATAATGTCATCAATAACACCACAACACTCTGCCATCACTGAGGGCACTATATAATGCCATCATTAGCAACATAACACTCTGTCATCACAAAGGGCACTATATAATGTCATCATTAGCAACATAACACTCTGTCATCACAAAGGGCACTATATAATGCCATCATTAACACCACAACACTCTGCCATCACTGAGGGCACTATATAATGCCATCATTAGCAACATAACACTCTGTCATCACAAAGGGCACTATATAATGTCATCATTAGCAACATAACACTCTGTCATCACAAAGGGCACTATATAATGCCATCATTAACACCACAACACTCTGCCATCACTGAGGGCACTATATAATGCCATCATTAGCAACATAACACTCTGCCATCACTGAGGGCACTATATAATGTCATCATTAGCAACATAACACTCTGTCATCACAAAGGGCACTATATAATGCCATCATTAGCAACATAACACTCTGCCATCACAAAGGGCACTATATAATGCCATCATTAGCAACACAACACTCTGCCATCACTGAGGGCACTATATAATGCCATCATTAGCAACACAACACTCTGCCATCACTGAGGCACTATATAATGCCATCATTAGCAACACAACACTCTGCCATCACTGAGGGCACTATATAATGCCATCATTAACAACACAACCCTCTACCATCACTGAGGCCACCATTTAATTAATGTCATCTTTAACAACACAACACTGCCATCACCGAGTTCACTGTATAATGTCATCAATAACAACACTACACTCTGCCATAACTCAGGGCACTACTTAATTAATGTCATCTTTAACAACACAACACTGCCATCACCGAGTTCACTGTATAATGTCATCAATAACAACACTACACTCTGCCATAACTCAGGGCACTACTTAATTAATGTCATCATTAACAACAAAATGCTCTGCTATCACTGAGGGCACTATTTAATTAATGTCTTCATCAACAACAAAATGCTCTGCCATCACTGAGAGCAATATACTATGTTATTAACAGGACAATGCTCTGTCATTACTGAAGACACAATTTTACCTCATCATCTACAACACAATGCTCTGTCACACTGTCACACTATTAATGTCATCATTAACAACACAATGCTCTGTCACACTGTCACACTATTAATGTCATCATTTACAACACAATGCTCTGTCACAGTGTCACACTATTAATGTCATCATTTACAACACAATGCTCTGTCACACTATTAATGTCATCATTGAGTAACACCAGTTCACTTCCCTGAGACTGAAAAATAATATGACAATGATACTTTGTACTACTGTTGAACATACAGAACTCATTCATTTGAGATTTTATAATTCATTGAGATTTTATAACTGGAATAAGACAATCTGACACCACAAGAGAAAATCTTATTATATCAGAACTAAAATCTATGCTGGAAACTATAAAAACATATTCTATTGTGTGCTACTCGTCATCAAAATGGCTATCTTGAATATTGACATCTTGGATGTCACCGACTTCTAGTTGTGTGTGTGTGTGTTCGTTCGTTCGTTCTTTGTTTTTACGTCTTTTCACCATAAGTGATATTAGACCAAAGTGTGCGTGAGTGAGTGCATTCTGTCTGTGAGTGTGTGAGAGTGTAAATGTGTGAGGTAATGTAAAACTGTGAACACTGCATTAACAGTAAAGAGGTAATGTTGAAGATACATATAACAAACAAAATGCAAAATACAGAAACGTGGGTGGGTGGATGTGTCCCTCACCACTAATCTACATTGGAAGAAAAAAAAAATCTACAGGAATGACCTGATGGGCGTGTGAATTAGGGTTTCAGCAATTTGTAGTAAAACCTTTGTATCATATAATAAATCTTCTATGTTTTCTTCCGAAACATTCTTTGCTGTGACTGAATCGGGTAGAAAACCTCGGAGACTTTTACAATGGAACAAAATGTGATTAAGTGTGATTTGTGCACCACACAGGCAATATACATTTTTGGAGAATTTTGTTTTTAAAGCGTTTCTTAGGCGGAAAAAAAAGGGAAGTTACAAGTCTAGAATAATATAATGGTGCTTTTGACAACTTTCTTGATACAATTTCCAACGGAACTGCAGCTGTATTTTGTGTTAGAGTCTTTTCATCGGAACGTCTGCTAATTTTTTTCCATGCTGTTGTTTCTAGCAGCCTGTAGTTTTCATGGAGTGACAAAGGAAGTATCATGTCTACAGACTTCTCTAAACCTTTTGCGCCTCTTTTAGCAGCTCTGTCGGCCATTTCGTTTCCATTTATGTTACAGTGTGAAGGCACCCAACAAAACTCAATGACTGTGCCTTTAGCCGACAAGCAATGTGATAAATAATGAATTTCGTACATAAGGTCAGGCCGTGTATCGGTACTGAAGGAGTTCAGTGAACATAAAACCGATTTAGAATCCACCAATATCACAGTTCTAAATACTGTCATTGGAAGGTTCGCCAAGAATTCTAAAGCAAGCATGATGGCTGTCAATTCGGCTGTAAAAATTGACAGTTTTTTGCCGAGGTAAAAACATTTTTCAATTTTCAGTGCCGGTATGACAAAGGCCGCACCAACCTTATCATTGTCAAGTACGGAGCCGTCTGTAAAAACCTGAAGATGATTTTGATATTTTTCATAGATACGTGTTTTTGCAATTGAATTCATAACATTTATATTTTCTTCTTTTCTCAATTCAGAATAGCTGATATCATATGACGGTTTTAATGTTTCCCATGGTGGTATAGGCGCGAATGATGGTCTTATTGACATGTCTTTGATGCTTATTCCTGAACTTTCAATTAAATTAGAAGTATATGTTGCTATTGACATTAGCGACGATATATTGTTTGCCCTTTTAGGAAAATCATACTCAGTTCTTAGTTTCAATTCTTCCGCAATGAAATTGTCACTTATACTTGCTCTCAACACAAATTTTGAAGTAGCAAGTTCACGATAATCATCAAGCGGTAAGATTCCAGCTGCTCTGTATGTTTCTTTGTTTGACACATGACTTGGAAGGCCAAGAGCTAGTTTATAGGCTTTACAGTCAATACTTTGTAATTTTTGTAATAGGTATTTTGGAGCACTAAAATAAATTTCTTGTCCATAAGAAAGTTTGGACCTAACAAGTGCTGTAGAAAGATGAACTAAGGTTTCAGGGTCCATTACCCAAGGTAATCTACTAATGGTCTTTAAAAGATTTAAGCTATGTCTTGCCTTTGTTAGAATATACTCAAAATACATATTCCATGTCAGCTTTGATGTAAGAATTAATCCCAAGAACTTGACGTTTTGTTTATACTCTAAAGGTTCACCAAGCAGTTTTAAGATCGGTAATTTTGCTGGATTACTACCAGAGTTAAATAGTATCATATTAGTTTTTTCAGGGGATAAAGATAGTCCATTTTGAAACATGTATTTTTCAATGTTATCAAGGTCAAACTGGTACAATCTTCTTATGTAATTTTGGGCTCTTTGTGGTGTCGACTTTTTTAAGGTTACGTCCATCCACATACATATAGTGTGTTTGTGTGTGTGCGTGTGTGTGTGTGTGTGTGTGTGTGCATGTGCGTGTGTGTGCATGTGTGTGTATGTGTGAGTGTGTGTGTTTGTGTGCGAGTGTGTGTGTGTGTGCATGTGTGTGTGTGTGTGTGTGTGCCACCCTCTGGGAGTGCATGCACCAGTGAGTTCAGTGTTCAGTCATCAGAAGGTTTACCAGAAATTAAAAAGCCAGCATAATAGCTGTCTGTTTAAAAAAAAAAAGAAAAAAGTAAAATGACAGCTTACAAGGGGAAAAAACAAACAAAAAAGTACCTGTCAAGTTTAAGTGCACGTATGACAAATGCAGCCCCAAAATTGTAATGATATTGACTGCTCATGTGTTTATTTCTAAAGTTTGAAAACATAACGCAGATTTGTTAAAAAGTTGTTTCAGTTAAAACCTTTTTACTGCATGGTTTTCGTGGACTTTAATATTGACATTCATTGTGAACTATCATTTTCGAGCAACCCTCTCAGAGACGCATATTATGGGGATAAAATGCACAGTGCGGTTCCAGCCTTCCCAACTGAGTCTATAGCAAAGCTAAGCTCTTGGTACTAGCCAATCATGGCTGAAAAATCCAACAAATATAAATGGCTCTGATGCAATTCAAGCCACAAACCTACCAGTCCCAGCCAGAAATTTGTGAGGCTTACCATGTGCTCCCCTTTAACCCTCTTGCATTTGTTTCGCCCGTATCTGGCCGCTCTGTCTCCCCTGGTGTTTGTTACGGCCGCAACCGGCCGCACATGCTGTGTTACTTTCCCTCACTTACTGCGACCTTGTTTTAAGTCAAGGTTGGCCAAAATAAATGGGCATCCCTGAGAGGTGTCCAATGAAATTTTAGCAGTAGCATGGGGCGTGGGAAATGATACATTCACACAAACTAGGATCGCGAACTGACCGCATTCCACTGATTTCTCAAAAAATACAAATACTACGAGCAGCTTTGGGTTGGAAAATGCAATTGCAAGAGGGTTAAAGCCATGTAGTACTTGACATTAGTGAAAATCTTGACCAAGACATGTTTACAAGTTCAGTGCTAAGACTAATCTTTCCAAAACTAGCCCTTGTTCACTTGGCCTGAATCAAATCCACCATGTCAGCCACTGCTCTGAACAAGCGTACCTTGTTACACTTGGCACTAAGATGTCCTGCCTCCCCGCTTCCAACCTGTCATTTTAGTCCTCTGAGTACTTTATAGTTAATACTGGGTCAGGCATGGTTGTTCCATCATAGATGAGACATTGCCCACGACTAGGCACCAAATGCTACAAGGAACACCACCAGCAGAGGTCTCCATGGGCTCATGAGAAGACTGTTTCTTCTTTAAACTTTCAACAGGAACGTTCTGTATCATGGAGTGTGTTGATGACACCTGCATCACTTCAATGATAACCATGACGATCGATAATGATTTTGTTGACTTCAATAATTCTGAATTCATGAGCATAATCATCTTGTCCAGATTCCCCTTTAAACATCTATGTATACACTTCCATTGTCTACTCTGTCTTGGAGTTTGAGTCACAGCTGAATTTTAAAGTCCTATTTGCAAAGTTTTGAAAAAGAAGACTAGACTCCAAAATGGTGGCTTTTGAGTTTGGCAAGGTGTTAAGATTTTTACTTCATCTGTTTGGAGTTTCTTTCTCTGGTCTGATTGGTTGAGCACTTTGCCTGACAACAATTTTTTCCCCCAGCAACTTCCTGTTAACACTTTCCGTCTGCCACTTGGCCTCAATTATTTAGCAACCCTACACATGGTCAGCTGTATTTGTAATGGCTGTTCTGTCTAAAAGTCAGTTTTTAACATTTTACATATATGGGAACATTTAGAATTTTCTTTCTGGCATATGAACCTCACTCTATTCTGTGTGTTCTCTATGCTCTACGGGTGGACCAGCTGTACTAAACTGGTTTCCTTTAAGTGCATTCCTTTGTTCATTTGGCCTCCTCGCTGAGGTCCGTGGTCCATTTCCTTTGTCAAAACACTGCTGGTATGTTTGGTGGTGTCTCAGTGGATTTGATCTAGCCGACTCTTTTTAACTTTAATGACATTCACTTCTGTATTTTCTCCTTCTGTCCTTTTCTCCATTTTCATTTGCCCTATTTTTACCATGTGGTTCTGATTTCAGCAAGTACTGAATTCAATTACAAAGTTGATGACTTTCAAAATTTACACAAATCCTAATTTGGAAAGAGACAAATCCTTATTTGAAAAGAGTCAATAACTTGGAGAGACAGATGAGGAAAGAGATCAATGGCACAGTGTTTGCATCACAGATTCCTGAGTGAGAGGTTGTTGGTTCAATTCTCAACACAGCCATTTATTTATAGGCTATTTTTCAGCCTCCTTCTAGCTCCTTCCCAGTTTTGAGTTTGCTATGGGATCAGTTGCAAAGACAGGAACCACCCAGTTGCGTTTCATCAACTTAACTGTCAAGTCTCTGAAAGCTTTGCCCAAATTTCTTGACCAACAGAGTAGGTGTCTGTATTTCAGCCTTGCTGATGATAGGATACATTATGAAAGTAAGCATAGGGTACAGCCCTGTCATAGCGTCTCTGACCAGAAAGGAACTCCATAGCATCATCTTCCTCATCTTCTATTCAACCACCATAAAAAGCAATTCCGCAAATTCTGTGGCCCTTCATGCTCTGCTCTCATTGTGACCTCAGTTTTTATTTCCTCTCCATGTCTGTGTCCTTGCTGGGTTCATGTTGAGGTCGCTGGTATAAATACGTTTAAAGGCTCTGTCACTGGACGGACATTGTGAAGCCCTCCAGAGGGGGTATACTCATTCACGCTGGCTCCACAACTTCGCAATTACTGTTGTCAGGAGGCTTAGAAGATAGTTTCCTGCGTATGCTGGATCAGAAAAGGCACTGCTGAACACCACCAAAGTGACTTGGCACAGTCTCCTCTGGTGGCATGTCTCATGACTTGACACTGACTGCTCCAAGTGAACTGCTGGTGCAGGCGCTGCAACAAGACAGGGTGAGGCTGTGGACACGGAGCTGGAGCGAGTGGTGTGAGAGTAATGCCACTTCATCAGTTTCAGTTTCATCAAGGTGATGTCACTGCATGAGAACTCTTGCATGTACACTACACCACAACTGCTCGCGTAAAGAGATCAGTGCATGGGAAAGACAGCTGATGGATGAACACATTGATTTCAGAGATGAAGGAATTTAGGACGAGGGTCTCATGGATACAACTTAGCAGATACCTGACCTGCACATTAGCCAGAAGAGTTGGTCAGACCTTAGGTAGCTACCTAATGTCTGCACTACCACTATAGTTGTATGCGTATTTTTGCCCATCATCACACACACGTGAATGTACATAAGGGTGTGTGTGTGTGTGTGTGTGTGTGAGTGTGTGAGTGTGTATGTGTGCGCATGAGTGCATGCATTCGTGTGTGCATGCATGCATGCGTGCGTGGTGTGTATGTGGGTGTGTGTGTGTGTGTGTGTGTGCGGGCATGTACATGTGTGCATGTATGCGTGTGTGTCGTGTCTCTCTGTGTGTGTGTGTGTGTGAGAGAGTGTGTGTGTGCCTGTGTGTGGTGTGTTTGTGTGCGCATACATGTGCGAGTGTGTACATACACATGAATGGGATGTGCCAGTGTACATGGTGTATGTATGTGAATGCGAGTACATGTGCATGCGCATGGGAGTGTGAATGATCTGTGGGCTTGCGTGAGCATGTTCCTAAATGCATGACTTGCGCTCATGTGCGTACATATATTGTATGCCTGTATATATAACGTGTGTGTGTGTGTGTGGTGGGTAATACACTACTATAGTGGCATGGAACATGAAACAGGAAGAAACAAACTAAAAAACCCACTTTCTTGCTTAATTTTTTTCCAATAGAACTTATATTATTACTTTACTCTTTCAAACAGATCTTCATTTTGCTGCGACATTATGGTTTTTAGTTGCCACATCCTACTCTTACTCTGCACCATACTTTGTAAACAAGAACCGCAAGCTCAAAGCAGCAGCCCGCAATGCTGTCCTTGCCACAGTTGGGTCCTTAATGGTCTCTCCTCAGGCCCAGATGTTGAAAAAGGGAGCAGTCTTGTAAGAGCATTTAATATCTATTTACAGAGGACAGTCAGGTCACCACTGCTTCCTTCTGTGATGATGCAACACTGAAGTCAGACCTCAGACCATTAGCACCTGGATGTGCAAAGTGATCAGAAAGCTTATGTATATGGCCAGAAACTGCTTTACCCCAAAACCGAATGTAAGGGCCTCTGCTGATGCTGTACAGTTGACTGGCTGGGAGCTATCTCTGGAATGGTATACTTGAGACATGGCAGATCTGACAGATCAATTATTTAAGGGATGTTTTCATTGCTCAGAATGCAACTCACCATTGAAGTGAGCATCTGGGGTATTGGTCTTTCTTTCTGTCCTGATCCATGTATCAAGAAAAAAAAAATCACACACAAAACACAGGAAAGACATGTTAGAAGTGGTTATTTTTCTTGAGCATTGTTAAGCAATTAATCAAGCACGTTTGTGTACAGAATGTGTGGACAACTTTGCCTTCGGTAATATTGCGTTGAGACATGACAGCCTTATTTAGGTGTTCTGGTTGGGAAGCATGGCTGAGAGACTTGTTCAGGAGTGCTGGGCTGGGCTACCTACTCAGATGTGACCATCACCCAATATATTTTCATTTTTCTGGCATTTGGACATGCAAGTATGGGAAAAAAAAGGAATTTTCCAACTAAAAGAAGTTTTTACATACACTTACTGGTCCCAAACATGGGGAGTTTGTATTATACTCCCTGTTTGGCTTACTTACCATGTCAGACCATAGCATTCCACGGCAGTTAGTTAGCTCTGCCAGGCCGAATTTTTGTGGCTAATGCAGTGATAAGACAATCACATGATGCCCACCCTACTTCCGCCATAGAAAGAAAGCCGGTGGCCGCTTCCTGTTCCTCATTCAGCGAGGCCTGCACGCAAGGTAACCCCGAGAACCTTGGCGCTAGAGGGGAAGGAAGGGCAGGCATTTGAGTCTGACATGGTAAGTATACTAGCCAAACAGGGAGTACAATACAAACTCCCCATTTTGGCGTCATATACTATACCATGGCAGACCATAGCAGAATTTAAAGGAACTGGAGGAGGGCTGAGTGCCCTAATGGTTCTTGGGGTTAGAGGGCGGAACCGATATAGCTGCATTAGCCGCCACAAAAGAGATCCCTTTACAACCATCAGCCCTGGTCATGCGGATATCCCTTAAATAAAGGTTTATGAAGGGATTTTCCGAACGCCAGTAGGCTGCCTCCAGTAGATGGCGCAAGGGGACAGAGCGCTGGAACGCTGCGGGGGTGGCCAGTGCTCTGACCTCATGAGCCCAGGGAGATAAGACAGGGAGATCCTTGCACGCCTGGGCGTAGGCAGATCTGACCATCTTGGAAAGCCACCTACAGATAGTGCCAGCCGAGATGTCTTTATTATTACTGGGGTTGATAGAAATGAGGAGACGTCTCTGGGAGGAGCGCCTAGGGCACAAGCGTTCCCAGTAGTATCTCAGACACCTAGAGGGGCTCAGGCCCATGTCCCCCCCCCTCCCCCCCCCCACCCCCCGCTGTCCCCTCTTCCTAAGATATCCGCCAGTGAGCGGATGACGAGGGAAGGAGAGGCCGTGCCCGGTTCCTGATTCTTAGCTAAGAATTCGGGAAGAAACTTTAGAGAGACAGAGCCGTCCCAGTGGAAGGCAATGTCTCTGGGGTCCCCGCTGAGGGCATCAATTTCGCTGCGCCTTCTGGCCGAAACTAGGGGATTGGGACTCATGTAGAGCCACCCCCCTAGAGATCTCTCTGAGAAGGAGTCATTCTCAAAGGAGGGTCCGCCGAGTTGGCGAATAGTGGTGCAGATGGCTGACCTGTAGCCCGAATGGAGCTAGCAGAGAGCCTAATCAAAGAGGATAGGTGAGATAGGAAGTTGCCTATCTGGATATTGGAGGGCGACTGTGGGGAACAGAGTTGTCTGAGCACCAGGAGACCCATCTCTCCCATCGGTAATCGTAGAGGGCCTCAGTGCTGGCTCGGCGTAAGGCCGTAGCTAAATCCTGTAGGTCTAGCGAGGCCCCAGCCCCCGCGAGTATGTCTAGGACGGACTGGGATCTGTCCGTCTGCAAGGGAGGGGCAGATGCTCGCAAATGGGCTGGCACAGTAGCCAGGCGTGAAGGCGGAGCATCTGTGGGTTGGAGTGGGGGCGACCCGAGCGAGGCTGTCTGAGCATGTCCCACCGAGTGTTCAGCTGGATGGGGGGGAACATGGGAGAGGGACTTGAGGTCCGGAAACCAGGACTGGGTCGGCCACCACGGGTTATGAGAATGAGCCTGGGTCTTTCCAGCCTCACCTTCCTGATCACCTTGTGGAGGCTCGGGAAGGGAGGGAAAGCGTATGCTATGAGGCCCGACCAGGGGAGAGAGCGTCGATTGCATACGCTTGGGGATCGGGGACGGGAGAGACATACACTGGCAGACGATGGTTGAATCGGGTGGCAAAGAGGTTGACCATGGGCCTGAACCAATGCTCCCACACCGAGGTTAGGGCTAGCCTGCGGAGGGTCCATTCCATGTGAAGGAGGGACCTGGACCGGCTGAGGGAGTCTGCCAGGATATTGTGGGTCCCTGCTATGTGTCTCGCGCAGAGGGTGATTCCCCGTGCGTGGCACCAGCGGAGGAGGGCCTCTGTCTGGAGGGAGAGGCTGAGGGAGCGAGCCCCCCGTTGACACAGCAAGACACCGAAGTGTTGTCCGTGAGCAGGAGAACAAGTCGGTGTGAGACCTGGGGTTGGAAGCGGAGAAGGGCAAGCCTGACCGCTTCCAATTCCAGGATGTTGAAGTGGAGACGGGCAGTCTGTGCGTCCCACACTCCTGAGGCATGAATGTTCTCCAAGTGGGCACCCCAGCCCGAGTTGGAGGCGTCTGTGTAGAGTTCCAGGGGCTGGGTTGGGAGGGAGATGGGAACCCCGGGGGTGAGAGTGGCGGGGTTGAGCCACTCTTCCATAGCCCAGTGGAACCAAGGCCCGAGGGGAATGGTCTGATCCCAGCGGTCGGAGGTCTGAGACCAACGACGACAGAACTCCCTTTGGAGTTGGCGCTTGGGGACCCAACCTAGGGGAATGAGGGACGAGAGGGACTCCATTATCCCCAGGAGGGAGGAAAGGGTTCTGGCCAGGGTGTGGGAGGATCGGTGGAGGCAGGAGATGAGGTCCACTATGCGGGCGGACCTCTCTGGGGTCGGGGAGACCTGCATGGAGATTGTGTCGAAACTCATGCCCAGAAAGGAGAAGTGCTGACTGGGGTTGAGTTCGCATTTGTCGGGGTTGGTGACCAACCCTAGTGAGGAACAGAGGTGCAGAAGATGGTTGGTGTGGGATTGGCACTGGGCCCGAGAGGGAGCCAGGACGAGCCAGTCGTCCAAGTACACCAGGAGGCGAATGTCCTCCTGTCTGGCCAGGGAGGCCATCTCCTTGACCACCTTCGTGAAGAGGATGGGTGCCAGGGAGAGGCCGAAGGGGAGCGCCTTGAACTGGAACGCCCGACCCTGCCAGACGAACTGTAGGTATCGTCTGTGGGATGGGTGTATGAGGATCTGAAAGTAAGCATCCTTCAGATCTATCTAGGTAGCCCAATCCTGATGGTGGATGGAGTCTCTGATCTGAGTCGGAGTGTCCGTCTTGAATTTGGTGGCTCTGAGGAACTTGTTGAGGGGAGAGAGGTCAAGGATGAGCATCCATCCTCCTGAGGGTTTGGGGATGACACAGAGGTGAACCCCATGTTGGGATGGGAGATCTCCGTGATGGCCCCTTTTTGGAGGAGTTCTTCGACTTCCCGGCGAAGCGCCTCCGCTTGGCCCAGAGAGGAGTCGCTGGGGGAGGGAGGGGGAGAACGCATCAGAGGGGGGCGTTCGTGGGCCCAAGGCAGGCGGAACCCCTCCTGTAAAACCGCCACTATCCATGGGCTGAGGCCCATACGTCTCCACTGGTGGGCATGCCGGGAAAGGCTGCCCGCCAGAGGGTCCGGGGTGGGGGGGAGGCGAGTGGGCAGGATAGGGTGGTAGCGGTATGAGTTCTCCCTGTTCCAGTTCCCCCGTAGGTGAGTCTTCCAGTCACCTCCGGGGCCGTGCCTGCTGGCCGAACCGAGAATTCTGCTGGGAAAGTTTCGGCTTCGGCCTAGAGGGGGCATTTGGGCGCTTGGCGGAGTGAGGTGGGGCCTGCTTGGAATAGGGCTGGGGTCTAGAAAGGGGGGTGTGAGGAACGAAAGGAGGGTCTAGCCGGGCGAGGCTGACGATGGGGGGGGGGGGGGGGGGGGGGCCTGGCCGCAAATGAGGCTGCCTGCTTACGTTCTTCGACTGTGTGGGAAATGACAGCAGTCGAATAGTCGCTGAAGAGCGACTGCCCTGACCCGGGATGCACCGCAAGGCTGCCTTAAGCGCTGGGGTGAGATTAGCCTGAGACAGCACGGCATCTCTACAGGCCAGTTGGCAATTGTAGTGGCTGCGCTGTCCGCCGCAGCCGAAAGGTGATGCGGTATCTTGTTGATGAGGAGTCGCATCAGGGGGTCACCAAACAAGCGAGATTCCGTCTCCTGGTGTCCCTCAGAATCGTGTACGTCTGAGGACACTGAGACAGCGCTGTTCTCCTCCGGCCAGATCTCCTCCACCTGCTGCAAGAGCATGTCGAGAAAGACATGTCCAGCAGTGGTGTGCAGGATCCCCATTCTGGCTATACGGTCCCACTCGTCAGGTTCTTGATAGAGATCATGGTGGAGTTAGGGGGGGCCAGATGGGGGATCAGCCGGCAGTCTGCCCAGGAAATAGCAATTTCCCTGGTCACCGGATTGTCAGAGAACAGGGAGGAGATGTGGGCCTTCCGGGGGTCCCTGAGGAAAGTGCCTATAGGGGCCGCATTCGGAGCCAAGAGGGATTCATTCCCTAGCGGAGGGACAGCCTGCGCACCCCTGGCTAGGGTTGCCGGACACTCCCAAATAGAGGTAAGGATCTGAGGTGTGACGATTCTGGGGCGGGATCGCTGGACTGGAGGGGGCCCGGCGTACTTAGCGAGGGAAAAGAACTTGTCCGAGGGTGGGGACTCCCTCACGACAAGCTCCGGGCACCACCGCTCAAGGGTGGACACATCGCATGATGAGGAGAAGGATTCCTCTACCTGATCCTCAGACTCTGGGGAGTCGGGTTCCTGGAGAGGTTGCGCTGAACCTTCTCCAGGAGACAACTGCAGGGGTGTGTGAGGGTCCTGCCCTAGCTTGGTAGTGGGAGGACGCGAGGGCGGGTCCCTCGTGGCTCCATGATCGGCGGCCGGACTATGGGAGGGAAGCCCGTCCTGCCAATAGGACAGCGCCCGAGAGGGAGGGAGACCGAGGTCGAACCAGCGCGAGGAGGCTGGATGCCACATACGACCGTGAAGCTGATCCTGCTGATCTGATCTGAGCCACTGGTCCCTCTTGGGGGCATAGAGCCACCGGTCCCTGAGGAGGAAGGCGGGCTGTGGCGGCCCTGGGGCAGGATTTCCTCGGGTGCCATGGTAACCTGAGACACCGGTGGGGGGGGGGGGGGGGGGTAGCAAGAGAGTGTGGCCTGTCGTACACCCCCCCGGAGAGTGCACTGCTTCATACACCTCCCTGGTGGGATCCATGGAGGCCCCCTGTGTAACAGGTGGAGCGGTGGAGGACATGGCAACCGAGCCCCCTATCCGCATGCGCGCGGATTGGAGTGGCTGCAGTGACGTGGTCACCACCTGGGTGTGATCGTGCAGGTTACCCGTCGTCCCGCTGGTTGATCCTCCCCCCGGAGGAACAGGACCGCGGACGTTGCCCAAGTGGGGCGTGGAATATGTCCGCTCCCCAACGTCCTGTACCCCTAGCGGAAAGTTCGACAGTCGATCGGGGTGGGTCGACCGCCGGGGGTCTGAGCGGCACAGGTCTGGGCGTAGCGGTGCCTGCGGCTGAGACCTGGAGTTATGGCCAGTTTGGGGGTCCCAGGGACGCACCATAAGTCCGCCACCGGAGTACGGACGCTCCTCATGCAGTAGTGGTGGCTGCACTTGTGCATGGTGGGGAAGAGCGTCATAGCCTGCGTGCTATTAGTGGGGAGAAGGCTAATGGCACGGGGCTCATAATGGCACGGGGCTCATAATGGCTCATAATGGCACAGGGCACGGGGCTCGGGTGGGGATTCCAGGCGCATCCTGTCACCCGTGCTGGTCCGCGCCTCGGCAAAATTCCCCGGGGGCCGAAGGTCGTGTGACTCAGCATGATAGTAAGAGGTCTGTGTCTCACCGTGCGTCGGAAGGGAAGAAGTCAAGCTGGCAGGTAAAGTAGGGGGAGAGGAAGAATTCGGGTAAGAATTCTTAAAACGGGCTTTCCCTTTTAGGGGAGCCTTGCCTTTGGATTTCCTGGGTACCCAGGTACGATGTACCTGGATGACCAAGAAGTGAGGCAAGATGGCGGAAAGGACGACCGGCAAGGAGTGAACAATATGGCGGCCCGAACGACCGGCAAAAGTTAGATCGTCGAAGTGAATTTACCGGGTGGAGCGCGAGAGTAAATAAACTAACGTGCGGAGAAAGGAGAATGAAGGGTAACCGGTAGAAGAGAAGAATGAGCCGTGGATGTGTTCCCACCAGGAGGGGACGCGTTCCTACACCGGAGAGTAAGTACCGAATTTGAGAAAATGGCACTGAAAAACAAAGTCATGAGAGCAATCACGACGAGCGTGAAAATAAAATAAAAACACGCCAACCGTAAGCCTCACACGGCAATAGCATGCAGGGTTTAGCACAAACCACAACTGAACAAGTAAAGAAGCAAACACACAAGCAATCTTTACACAAAGCAGAAGTATAGACGAGACAGAGCACAAGACTTATCTTGCTTAGGCTGCAGGCCGAAGATGAATGAGGAACAGGAAGCGGCCACCGGCTTTCTTCCTATGGCGGAAGTAGGGTGGGCGTCACGTGACTGTCTTATCACTGCATTAGCCACAAAAATTCGGTCTGGCAGAGCTAACTAACTGCCGTTGAATGCTATGGTCTGACATGGTACAGTATATGACGCCAAAACTAACACTCACTCCACCTCCATGCTCAGTAATGTAAATCTGTGAAAACTGACAAGCAACTTCACATATGAACTGAAGCGGCATTTACATCAAGGGAAGTCACTCACGGAATCCGAGTATTATTGAGGCAATTCTGAGGGTTGGACTTTGCTCCCTTCTCTCCCTATATTGTTAGAAGCATCCTCTTTCACTAGGGTGATGTTCTTGCCAAGCCTGATAATGACCCTTGTTTGGACAGCTATGAATAAATGAGTCTAAAAGTACTTTTCATAGGGACATTCTGATTTTATTACCTCACTGACAACATGACTAACAGGACATTTTAATAATGCACTATTTGGTATCACGAAAATATATTTTTCTGGCACTATTTGATATCATTGAAATTTTTTTTCCTGTCACAGATGATAGAATTTCCCATCATCATTTTCTGATGTCATTAACATCAGTTCATGGACATGTACCGTCTTTGACACCAACAAAGCTGGAGAGCTACCCACACCTTTATTTTTCAGTCCCATGCGAGACGCTTAGTGAAAGGGCGAACAAACAAGCCTTACACTTTTCTAATCCAACATTTTTGTTGCTGTAGTCCGAGCAGCGGCATGTATCAAACTTGTTAACTAGGGAAAATTAAATACCCAGAAAGTGATGACGTTATTTTGCACCATTTTGTGTGTGGTCATTGTTCTAACATTGCCCGATCACTTACGTACAACCTAGTCGAGTTTGGTATTAAAAGAATTGTCAGGAATTCGCCAATTCAGTCATCTCAAGAGCGCAGATATATTACATTTTTCATGACAACCACTAATTATCAACCCACAGCCCCATTTGTAATGGCCGCTCAACAATGCCGAACACATTGCTGCCGGACCGGCGATGCACAGATGACATCAGTTCACTGAGTACAGCATGGTTAGATGGCTGGTGGGGAGTGGCCTGCAGAAAACACCCCTTTCCCTGACCTGCATTCATGGCTTGGAGGGCGAGCTGTAAACTCCCGTGCCTCTCACAACTAAGTAACTTGCTCTGAACAGCCGTGTATACCATTATCTTCCAGCATACATACAGCCAACATCCACATAAATAAAGCACAAGTCTTGGAAGAAGTATGTTTTAAATCAAGTTTTGCAAATAATCATTCCTAAATCATTCCAAGTCATTACTATGAAGACAGTTCAGTTGTTGGCCTGCGCTTGTTTTTTCCCCCACTATTAGATTGTTCCTCTATGTATTTGTCTGACTTTATTCAAGTTTAAAAGGCTGTGCCAGTCTTGAATAAGAGTTATTCTGTGTTAGGTTTTCTTATGGGAGCAAAAAATACCCCACTTGTTTACTGTTTATCGTTTACTGTTCCCTGCCTCATTTCATTTCCGATTTTGTTTTCATTAAACTGAGGTTATTTGTATTTGTTTCTGTCCGTCTGTGTGTTTGTCTTTTGATCTCCCTTGCATCTTTGGGTTGATCCTCAAGCGTAGGCTCAAAGATTGTCCCCTACATTTTATACTATTTGCATAATGTCTAGTTTTTCAGCAACTTTTTTCCTCCCCACACTTTCGTTTGGTTTCATTTACTACTCTTCGCTGGCTGCTTTGGGGGTGCTATTGGATTCTTTTTTGCACCCTTGGTGGTGAGAACACCACAGTATTATGGACTGTGGTGTGTCTCTATTTGACGCCAGGAGCGCAGACACAACCAGCCGTGTCTCCCTGATGAGTTCCAACCCAGCGGACGAAAGACCTCGGAGCAGGCAATACAAATATATCTGCCTTCAAAAGGGATTGCGATGGTTCCCTTATGCACCTAGTGAAGAGTTTTCATATCTGTAACATATTTTCTTAATTTCATGTTCCCAGTTTCTCCATCTTCAAACTCCCCCCCCCCCACCCACACCATCCTTAAGTCCAAATCTTTACCAAGTCTTTATGAAGACAGTTCAGTTGTTGGCCTGCGCTTGTTTTTTCCCCCCACTACTAGATTGTTCATCTATGTATTTGTTTGACTTTATTCAAGTTTAAAAGGCTGTGCCAGTCTTGAATAAGAGTTACTCTGTGTTAGGTTTTCTTATGGGAGCAAAAAATACCCCACTTGTTTACTGTTTATCGTTTACTGTTCCCTGCCTCATTTCATTTCCCATTCCTAAATGATTTTCATCATTCTCTTAGTTGTGAATAGAACTTTGGACATAAAAGTTCTCTGTTGGCTAAAATCTTTTTGCCTTTTTCTGCTACAAAGATTTACACTCATTCCTCCAAAAACTCCATAGACTCTCTCCACTACCTTTTTTCTCTCTCCATCTCCCTCTCTCCCCTTCTTGCTCTCACCTTTGACCAGTCATAACTGGAGGCATAGGCAAAGATGTTGCCTTGAGCGTTGAAGTTGCAGGTGGTGATCGGCTGGTCAAACTGTTCGGAGGTCTTCAGTTTGGTGCGAGCATCCTTGTCCCAGAAACTGAAGCGCCCGTCAGATCCAACTGTGGACAGCGTCCCATGCACAGGATGGAAGGAAATGTCGTTTACCTGCCAGAATACAGGTTGATCTAAAAGTGTGCTGGTAAGGAAAGTAGGCAAACAGGATGGATATCTCCACTTTGTCCCTCTAAATATATATGAAAAAGAAAAGCTGAAATGTACCTATGAACTTTTGATTCATGTTTTAAATGAATACCTGAAGACAATTCATTTCAACAATTTGCAAAAGCAGCATCTCCACATTAGAATAACAAAACATCCTCTAAAAATTACACATATTTACTTGCACCACATTCACATTTAAACCAAAAAGGAGAGAAGAAAACAAACTCGGTTTGAATTCAAAGACAAACCAAACATGGGGGTTTTAAAAACCCATCCCTTACTCAACACTGATACATTTTTTACAATTGGTCACAGTCATTATTATGATGTATGTAACAGAAATGCCAACATACAGCATAAATGTCCTGAACATTGTTAGAAGTCCCGTTGGAGCGATGACACTTGAAGGTAAAGTTGTCTTTGGGGTTTGTTGCATTGACATACTGGATGGCAACCCGTCCCTCAATACTGCCCAGTGCAAAGCCTGTAGGAGCATTGGTCTTCTTGTCCAGGAAAATGCTCACACACCGGTGCTGGAACAAGAAAGAAAAAAAAAAGGAAAGGAAAAAAAGGATTACTAATAACGTTGCCAAACTTAAAAGACTGTATATCTTTAAATGACTATGAACAGCAAGTAAAGTTCTGCATATCAATGATCAGGTTAAAGCATACCATTTACAGAACAAAGACCAAAATATGTTTGTAATTTTTCATTTCACATTAGAACAGCCTTTGTAAGAAACATCACATGAACAAAAACAAGAGGATTCTCATCAAGTTTTTTAGTTGATTCAACACTTTGTAACCAAAATACTGATTTATCAATAGTACATAGTTGCTCCCCTTGTACCGAGTTCAAACATTTCCACACTGAAGCACACTCTTACATCTTTATTTTCTCAATCAGCTGTATTCTGATTCTGTGCTTTTCACTTGCTGGCTTTGGTCTCTATGTTGTCAGAATCTTGTTTGCTGGTATTCTTATGTGGATTGAGAGTCCGGTGGAACTGTGTGTGTTTTGCATGTGTCCAGAATTCTGTATTCATGTGATGTATCTCAATGAATGCTATGCAGGGATACAAAAATCATGTACGCATCCTTTGTTTATTTCTGTTTTTGTAGTGGGCATTGTTTTATTCATGTTACATTTGTTACAATGATGTGTTAGTATCATGAGCACACCAAACTGATTTGCACAAAAAAGTGACAGTAATCGCATGATTCTACATAATAAGCCTTTTGCTTTAATCCAGTATTAATGTTACCACCAATTTATCATAGCCAATTATTCACCTCCACCATGCCAAAGTTTTGTAACAATTAGTCCCCGTCCCCCTAAAAAGACATGATGATTTTACTGTGATGATCTTTGTTTCGGGGGGAGTGGGGGGGGGGGGGGGGACTACTGGGAACTATGTCATGGCTTGGAGGACAGACTGAACTCTATCACTTCACCAAAAGAAATTTTTACTGTTTAAAATGATATAACTGGCAAAAGTAGAGCAAACTCCTCTTCCCACAAACATTTCTCATTTTTACCGTTTAAAATGACATAACTGGCAAAAGTAAGGCAAACTCCTCTTCCCACAAACATTTCTCATTTTTACCGTTTAAAATGACATAACTGGCAAAAGTAAGGCAAACTCCTCTTCCTACAAACATTTCTCATTCTGATCTTCCACAACTCTACAGAGACCTTTTTCTCTGAAAAGATTAGGCACATTCACAGTGCTTTGGACTCTAGTTCATGTCAGTCTCCTACCTTTACTTTATATAAGAGACCAGTTCTTTGTTATGTTGAACTAGCCACCAAGAATGAAATTTATGAACTTATTATGCAGTCTTTCTACCAAAAGCTGTAGCTTAGCTCCTATTTTTATTTCAATCACAAAACTTTGTATTCGAGAACTTGTTCTCCTTATTACGGATAGTGTCAATACGTCTCTTTCTGAAGACATAGTTCCCCTTCAGTTCAAACAAGCTGCAATTACACTATTGTTCAAAAAGCATGACCTTGACTTAACAAGTCAAAAGTTTTTAGACCTCTATCAAAGACTACCATTTCAAAGGTACTTAGGAAGTCCATGTTGAAACGTTCACACATACATTTGCCAGACAACTGCTTTTTTAAAATTAATGGGTCTGCTTATTGTAAGAATCACAGTGCAGAGGCTGCTACACTGAGTGTCCTGGAAACTGACTGCTCTCCTTCATCTCAGTGCAGCTTTAACATGCTGGATCCTTCTACCCCGTTGAAGAGATTCAAAGTAACTTCAAGCATTCAGGGCAGTTTTTTGACTAATCTGTGTCATATGCTACAGGTTGTTGTAAATTAGCTGTCATTGACGGTTGCATGTCAGTCCAAAGTCCCCTTGTGTAAGGTGTTCCCCAGGTCTCTGTGGGGACCTGTGTTGTTCACACTTGTTTCTCAACCTTTGTCCAAGATTACTTCAGCTCAAGGTTTTGACTCGTCTGGATGCAGATGACACTGAATTGTCAAAAAGTGTAACATCTGATGAATTTTGTGACGCTTGGTCTAGCATTAAGCTGCTAAGTATTGATAATGCTCTGTTCTGAATGAAAAGCAATAAGCTCATGCTAAACACTGACAGAACAGAAATGATGCCTGTTGGTACTCTTATGAACCAAGCAGGCAGGCAGGGGGTTAGTAAACATTAGTGGCAATAATATTAGTTTTAAACCAAAAGTCAAATATCTGGGAGTCAAACTTGACCACCCACTTTCAACGCAGAATCAGGTTAGCAGTGTCTTTTGCACTTCATTTGAAACTCCACTGTATCACATCA
This sequence comes from Conus canariensis, assembly GCA_033310375.1. NCBI lineage: Eukaryota > Metazoa > Mollusca > Gastropoda > Neogastropoda > Conidae > Conus > Conus canariensis. Next base: position 70,250,696 of record CM065726.1, on the reverse strand, counting down.
ATTTCGTAAGTATCTTTCAACCGACGCAACAGCAAGACTTGCCAATTCACTTGTTACTTCTCGACTTGTTTAATGTAATTCAGTACTGTATGGCTTGCCAGCAGAACAAATTTCCTAGCTCTAGCGAATTCAGAACAGCACAGTTCAAAAGAGTGAATTAAAAACTTGTCCTTAATGAAAGAAAACGAGATCACATCACACCACTGCTGAGTAAGCTTCATAGGCTGACTGTTAATTTCTATATCAGAACAAACTAGCCACTCTTGCCTTCTATTTCTTTGATGGTTCTCTTCTACCAGCCTGTTCTGTACACTCTACACATACCATTCATCACATACTCTACCCTCTTCCAGTCAGACACTCCTGAGGTAAAGTAATGTTGCTAATAGTCCAGCCAACCACAAAGGGCCATATCAGGGCTGTCACCGCACTGAAGTCAACTCACAAGTCATTCATTCACACAACTCTTTTAAATATACATCTAAAAATCCACCCAAAATTTTGTTAAAAATCTTTCCACTGTAAAATCTCAGATCAAATGAAAAATGTTATCTCTTTCAAAAATTCAAAGATCACATCAGGTGGAACATCTCTGAACAAGGTTTTCATGGAATCTGCTGTTTGTGTCTCACATCATGCAAGTCCCAACACCCTAAAAGAATATGTTTCATTGTGAGTGGTACATGACATGGAATGCACCATGGAGCTTCTTCACTCTTTAAAAGGTACCACGGAGTAAAATACTAATGGCCGGTGTGCAGCCAGAATAAAACGATTTCTTCTTTCTTTCAGGTTTGGACAGATCTGGAAAAGTTTTTTATTTGTCTGTGTATTCCAGTCCTCCTGCCAGAGGTCTCTGACATAATCATTAACTTTCGGTTTCAGATCCTTCAGCTTTGCAGCCCCAACTGTCTGAAAGTCACTGTCTCCCACTTTATGAAACCAGCCCACCTTCTCTGTTCTCAAATCACAGCTAAAAACTTACCTTTTCAGCCAAGCATTTTGAACAACGCTTTCCCCACATTTTTGTGTGCACATTTAAGTTCTGCAGTGAGACTGTTGTTATATGTGAATGAATCAACATCTGAATGGTGTATGAAAGTGCAATGAGTACTTTTCTACAAGTTTCAGTTTCAGTGAGGTGTCACTGCGTGCGGACTAGTCCATATACGCTACACCACATCTGCTACATTTTGAGACCACGCTGCGCATTATTTAAAGCTGATGGATAAATGAATAAAATGATGAATAAGATGAAAGAATTTAAGAAGAGGGTCTCATGGCTACAACTTAGTAGATGTCTGACCTATGCATTAGCCCAACACGTTGGTCAGACCTTGAGTACCTGACATTGGTTACGCCATTATCATATGTATGTACACGTGTGCGTGTATGGGTGTGTGGCCACAGGCCCATGTATGTGCGCCAGTGTATGTGGTGCGCAAGCATGTGTGTGTGTGGGTGTGTGTATGTGTGTGTACGTGTGCATGTGTGCGCACATGAGCACTTGTGTGGGCATGCGTGCTGTGGGCGTGCGTGCGTGCGTGCATGCATGTGTGTGTGTGTATGTGTGTACGTATGCACAAGTGCTGTTTGTGCCATGCACAGTCTTCTTTTTTTTTATCTTTTTTCTGTTTTCATATGGCACAGCACAGCTAACAAAAAAAACAAAAACAAACCAACCTTGAGAGCAGCAAAAACATCAATATGCAGCAGTTCAAAAAAAGGAATTTTCACTTCAAAAAGTAGTTTTATGATATCCTTACCTGTGCCAAAACAGCCTGTCTCCACTAGGTGTGGAACAACACCATAAATCAGGATGCCCATATAAAGGCAAAAATTGAGAGCAGGGAGCCAACTCTTCCCTTTAACCATCGGGCCATTAGGAGTAGTCTCCCTTAACCCTTTCACCGCCATAGGCGCCTTTTGGCGACGACAGGCCTGAGCGCCGACGGCGCCATTTGGCGACTAAGTAGGGTGACCTAACTCCCGATACTCTCACGATCCTAGTTCATAGGATAAAAAGCCAGCAATAAACGTCATAGTTGGGGGATGGTCTGGCCGGTGCTCACAGCCATTTGCTTTGTCAGAACACTATTCAGTTCAGTGTTTTATCGACTTTATTCCGATTGTTTTTCCATTCACTATGATGTCACCACCAAGCACTTTATGTACTCGACCTTGCCGTACATTTACCACAGATCAAGTGCTGGGAATATTGAATAGACGGTCAGTTGTTCCTAATACAGATGAAGAAGACCCAGACAGTCACGAGTAAACAATGACAGTGAGGGCTTGACCTAATTATTGCAACGCGAGGCGTTGGACCGTGGCCAAATAGTTGGGAGACTGATGAGACGCCCACTTACTACCCTACCGCGTGTGCCCCAGTGTTTTTGCGTTGAGCCAGCCAGCACTGACAGACTGTTCACTAACTCATGTGAGAGAGCGAACTAAGACTTCAGGCAACGAACTTCACACACACGCTGTGGGCTGACTCTTGCTGGTCGAGGTTGAAGGGGGCACGGCTGACTGACACGTGAGAGGCGAGCAGCACAGACGTGTTTGAGTGGGTGTACAGCTGATCATATAGATCAGCTGAATGTCAAGGGTTCAGAGACCAACAGGCACATGAATGACTTTGTGTTCATAAAAAAATATTACTGTTGAGAGTGAAAGGGACGTGTGTGTGTGTGCGTGTGTGTGTGTGTGTGTGTGTATGTGTGTGTGTGTGTGTGTGTGTGTGTGTTCCCTTTTTCTTTCTTACATGTGTACCAGTTAGGCATAAGAATGTGTGTGTGTGTGTGTGTGTGTGTGTGTGTGTGTGTGTGTGTGGTGTGTGTGTTCCCTGCTATTGGAGTAGTTGTATTTGTAGCTGTTTCTTCCACTTTTCTGTTGGAAATACCATACTTTCTTGTCTTCATTTGTCAGTGGAGTATTTTGCCTCCCTTGTTGAGAGTTTGTTGGCATTCTTTCTTCATTTGTTACGTTTAGAAGAACCATAACATTCTTTTTTTTATTTTGCATTTTTTTTTCACTTGAAATTACTAAGAATTTGAAATTGTTGTTGACTTACCATTACTAACATGTTATGAGATAATAAAAGTACAGTGTATCTCCTCCATTTTACAAAAAATAGCATGAGAATTGGTTGGTTAGTTCCAGAGATATCCGCGTTTCACATATGCTGGTATAAAATAAGAGCTTTTTTTGAAAAATGGCTGGCGATGGGGATTTATGCAAAATAGAATGTCTGGCGGTGAAAGGGTTAAAGCATTCTGGAATTCACCCTGCCGACTTTAATTCAGTTTCAGCCTGTTTTCTGCGCTGCGGGCACGCGGGAGAGTGTCCTAGTGTTTGTACTGATAAGTATATCATAAAACTACTTTTAGTAGTGAAATTCCTTTTCTTCATACTTACCTGTCTAAACAAATGTCTGAATATCAACAATGATGATGGGAGTTCTCACCTGAGAAACCGATCTTCAGACTCACATATGCATGGGGCTGACCAAAACTTATCTCAAGAGCTTGGCACCAAGCAGCCAAACTGGCCCTAAGTCCTGGCTGCCACTTAAAGGACAGTTCCCACTCTCCCTCATGACTACATTAACAGGAGTCAAACATGAAAAATAAAATAAGCCAGGATCAGGAAAAGCACAAGACCCAACCAATCACATCTTACATCCAAATGCAAGTGATTGCTGTCTAACAGGCAGGGGTTTAACTGTGAGCATGAAAAGGCCAAATTAATATGATAACAGCCATGAGCCTTTAGATGACAGTAACCCAAAGGGTGTATAATAAACACCAAACACATTGTGGGCCAATAAATATGTCATCAAACAAATAAATGGGGCGCGCCACTGATCACCCCAAACTAACTGGCTTTTAAAGGTATATACAAGAAATCTGTCACCTGGCACTCACCCAGAGACAAGTATATACAAAGTGAGACACAAACACGCTATCAAAAACACCCTACTTCACATGGCAAAAAACGCTATGACTCAAGTGCAAAAGGAGCCATCAAGGACACCTGAAATACTTGGCTATCAAGATACAAGTAAAAGAATGCTACAGAGTCAGATACAAAATGGCTGTGCCACAAAACATGCTCCATAAACATAAAAGAGGTGGCTGACCCAGGCATGTACACCAGCAATGCTGCACAGAAACAAATGCATAAGAGAGTCCATGACCACTCAAACATCACACAACAAGAGTCTGGGTCCCAAATGGAGTCAGTCCAAGAGTGCGCCACAAACACACAAACTAACGTGGTGTTAGGTATCACTGGTGAGTGTGTAACAATACAGACACAGTTAGGTATCACTGGTGAGTGTGTAACAACACAGACACAGGCAAGGTAGGTAGTAACAAAGTGCCTCAATGTCAGCAAAACATTAAGATTTTTCTGCAGATCTTTCTTTTCCTTTCTGATACATGAAAAAGAGAAAGAGGTGCAAGAGTTCTACTGGGAAAGTAGCCTTGTGAACCACCACTATTCTCCCTGGGCAGTTCACAGCTTCTATATCCTCTGCCATGTCTCTTAGGTAAAAGTTGCCAAAGGTTGTCATCAATCTCCAGCAGCAGCCTGACACATGTCAGTGACTGCGATGCTCCCGCCAGACAGAGCAAATGGTGGAAAAAGCCCTGAATTCGTGTGCCCTGATGTCCCTTCCACAGGGAAGTGATTTCTGGCCATACACGAAAGTCTGACGATGACCTAGCTAGGCTAGGAGCTTATGCTCTGGGGTTTGACAGTGGCACCTAGCCTATCATACTATTACCACTGACGCAGAAGCCTGACTTTGTCCTCTGAAGACACTCCTGTGCTCTGACAGGACAGTTAACCTGCTCCACCTTCTTATTTGGCCCGTGACTGGACAACGAAGGGGCCAGAGGAGGTCAAGGGAGAAAGGTCCATGTGAGAAGACCCTAGAACCCAGCAAGAAAGTGAAACACTATCTAGATTACCAGCCAAACTGAGGGGAGAACATGACCCTTCTGAATAGCCAGTCTGAGAGAACTTCAACTGCCCAGAAAACGGCACACAGTCTGGCCCTTGAGAGTCTCATATATTGTGGAGTAATAGAATACTGCTAGCCCCTCAAAGACATTCAAGAGCTCTGTCACTTCTAGAGTCTTTCACGTACCAATGTATTCAAGAAGGGAAAGAGATGCGCATCAGACCGGTCCAGCCTGCCAGTCCAATCCCCTGGAACAATAACCTCAATTGACTCATCCTGCTGAGGCCTATCAACGGTCTAACTGCCAATTCCTTGGAACAATAACCTCAACTGATTCATCCTGCTGAGGCCTATCAATGGTCTAACTACCAATTCCTTGGAATAATAACCTCAACTGATTCATCCTGCTGAGGCCTATCAACGGTCTAACTACCAATTCCTTGGAACAATAACCTCAACTGACTCATCCTGCTGAGACCTATCAACGGTCTAACTACCCATTCCTTGGAACCTCGGAAAGGACGGCTAAGAAATTTGAAGGACAAAGAAGAGTGACCTCCCTAAAGGCACATCCCTGGAACACAGAGACCATTACAGGAAAAACTGCAGCCTTGGATGAGTCTCCATGTCAGGAACCTGGGACTGTCATCAATAGGGGAGCCAAAAGAAAATCTTTGAGCTCCCCATAACATAGACTGTAACCAAAGCGTCAGATGAGATGGCCTCATAAAGAGTGAAAGAAGGAGTAGCAGACGGCACAAGGGGTAAAAGAGTCCAGCCCCATGGAATTCCTGGAGACCACTGGAAGGGGAATTCCCAAACAGTGAAATGGAACCAGACAGTAGCCTAAATGGAGCCAATATCTCGATACTCCTTCCACAACTACTGCACAGCTTCACAAAAGCATCACGAAACTGTGACACCTCCTAGGACACTCAAGGAAGAGAACGGAATCACAATACCGGACTCTCCAAAAAAAAAAAAAAAAAAAAAGAGGATGAAACTCCAATCCAGCAGGGCAAGGGGGTGGTCGAATCAGGACAAGAAACTGCAAAAGCACTTGTCACAACTGATCATCGCCGCTCTAGCCATCGAGTCAAGACAAGAACCTGCAAAAGCATTCGTCACACCTGATCACTGCTTTAGCCATCGAATCAAGACAAGGAACTGCACAAGCACTAGTCACAACTGATCACCGCTCTAGCCATCAAATCAAGACAAGAAACTGCACAAGCACTAATCAAAACTGATTGCTGCTCTAGCCATCGAATCAAGACAAGAAATTGCACAAGCTCTAGTCACAACTGATTGCCGCTCTAGCCATCGAATCAAGACAAGAAACTGCACAAGCTCTAGTCACAACTGATCGCTGCTCTAGCCATCGAATCAAGACAAGAAACTGCAAGAGCACCAGTCACAACTGATTGCCGCTCTAGCCATCGAATCAAGACATAAAACTGCACGAGCACTAGTCACAACTGATCACCACTCTAGCCATCGAATCATGACAAACTGCACAAGCACTAGTCACAACTGATTGCCGCTCTAGCCATCGAATCAAGACAAACTGCACAAGCACTAATCACAACTGATCGCCGCTCTAGCCATCGAACCAAGACAAGAAACTGCAAAAGCACTCGTCACAACTGATCGCCACTCTAGCCATCGAATCAAGACAAGAAACTGCAAAAGCACTCGTCACATCTGATCGCCGCTCTAGCCATCGAATCAAGATAAGGAACTGCAAAAGCACTCGTCACAACTGATCGCCGCTCTAGCCACAGAAAAATTTGAGCTAGGGGCCCAATCATCATCATCATCATAACATTCTTCAGCACAAAAACCATCCTGACCTTGCTTGTCAGACTCCCATTCGCTCACATTCACACTGAATATACCCTGATATGCATGGTCAGCCTAAGACCCCCTTTAGAGTCCCCCTTTCTTGGTGGCTCTCCAAGTTAGTGCCTTGCCAAGTAGGTAGATATAACCGAGGCCTACCTGGCAAACATTTAGATACCAGCTGTTCCTAATTACCAGACACCCAGGGGTAGATGGCACAGAGCCGCGCTGGGGCAAGATGCCGGCCTGCCTCCACCGGACCTGGGACCATAGGCTGGATTTAAGCTGGTAGCATTGGTTGCTGCTCTTGCGAAAACCAGCAGACCATTGAGACATTCAAGACCAAAGCCAAAAAAAATTGTGGACCATGTTGAACTGGTCCCAGGGCTGCCTATCCCCTTTAACAACTTCCAGAGACCATTTTCTTAAAAACAAGGAACAAAGACTGATTTCCAGGGATACATGTAGTAATGTCTGATACCATACCAACAACAAAACCAAAGTAAAAGGTTACCTTTATTTACAATATGTACACTATCTACAAATGTCTTGTGGTGAGTTCAGATGTCCTGAACAGCCTGGAGAGACTGGTAGTAGGCATCTTCAGATCTTGAAATTGGTTGTGGCTTTAGTTCTTGTCCTGGACTGAGCCGGTTTGCTTTTTGCCACCACCAGAGCCTCCAGTCACTCCCCATACTGTCCCAGTAATCAGTATGGTGCTTTCAAACCGCTGAAAGATGCGCTTTCAATGAGCTGAGGAATGGGGTATTTTGCGGATGGTCAGCGTCACTGTTGAAGGTATCCGAAGACAAGTTCTCCAGCTTCCCTTAGCTGGTTGATTTCCCTCCAGGCTTCATCCATCATGTCAGCAATGCATTGCTGATGTCTGCACGCTGGTACCTTGCAAATTCCAGTAGAATATCAGCCGCACTAACATCAGGGTGTTTCATCTTTGGAAACCTTGTCAAGAAATATTCCACAGAAGAAAAACTAGTCCACTTTCTTGCTGGGATCCACACCTTCAGCGTGCTTGAGGAGCTTGTCTGATAGTGGCAGTTTGTCCACAATGTAGGAGCAGCTTGCTTTGTAAAACTCCTGAACACTCAAATGGTTTTCCTTTGCCTGAAAGAACTTGCCTCATCTTCAATGGTCACGTCAGACTTCTGTTTGATGTTATAGTTGATCTTAAAGTCAACTTCAGTCACTTGCTTGAACTGCATGGCTGATGGCCTGAAAAGCCTGAGCAGCATTGTCCTAAGAAAAGCATGAACGGATTTTCTCACCAGATGTACTTTTGGTTCCACTGCCTGGAGTTTCGTGTTGACTTCATCAAAAACACTGATGGCATCAGCCAGAAACAAGCATTATAACTTGTTTGTTGGAGACTGGATTTTTCTCCTAAGGTCTCCAATTATTTTCCACACATCCGAGTCATGACAGATTCTTCTTCGCTTTTAAGAAATCCAGGTGCTCAGCATTGGCATATGTCTTCCTAGATTCACTGACAAGTGTCTATCTTGCCACCCTTGATAAATGGCCAGGTCTCAGTATATTTTGTCATGAAAGTCTGCTGTCATTTTGGTTTGTCTTTTTCAGTGCAGATTTGTTGATATCATGATGAGAACTGCCAGTCTGCACCTCTTCAATGCCATTTTCTCCATCTCAAAAGTTTGAAAACCAATCAACGTGCACACACTGGTCACCTCGGCACTGTTCGGGTCTTTCTAACGATTTTTGGTAGACTCTGATAGCCTATCATCCAATACCAATCAGCATGTATGCATTCGCTTCGATTATTTTTCTCCAGAAACAGAAAAGCAAATTCTCGAGACAAACGACCCATTTTTATTGTTTCCTGCAACAAATACAAGTACTCCCAGTCCAACTCTCGCACGAGTCCTACGGAAGAAATGGGGAACAGCTGGTACAGCTGAGGCAAGTTTCATCAGAGCTGAAGTGTTAAACGCCTTTCTGATCTGACCAGCAGGCTCTGGAAGTACGAGGCGAAGAAACGCCTGTCGACCTGGTAGACACCAGAGCACTCTGTGACGAGACTGTAATGACAGTGCCAAACATAAAAGTTTCATTGGCCAAGACAAAGTGTTACCCTCTTGAGAGGTGAAGGCCAACTAAAACAGTTACTTCTCAGAATCCATGATGGAAAAAGAAGAAAACTGAATGCATGCTCTCTGGACGAGTATAAACTCAGTAAGGGAGACTACTCCTGTTGGCCTGGTGGTTACAGGGAAGAGTTAGTTCCCCAGTCCTTTTTTTTTTTTGTTTGTATGGGCATCCTGACGCATGATGTTGTTCTAAGCCTGGTGGAGATAGGGCATTTGTTTGGACAGGTAAATGCATAGGAAAGCCTTTCTCATTTCTTATCAGTTGTCGATTTTTGTCATATTTACTTGCAAGGCAATACAATAATGACTCACAACTCAAGATACTCATAATATGTTCAAGCATCCCCAACTTCAAACTTTGAAAATGCATCTAAATATCAAAAACTCAAGCATCTACAACCGCAAATCTACATCTGCTTGATTTGAGAACAGAAAAAAAAAAAAGAAACTCTGGGCAGGTACAATTATTTCCAATTCTAAGTCATCCAATTACCTGGTATTTGAGTGGGGACTCCATTCTCTTGAACTCCTGGGGCTGGTTCTCCAGCTGGTAGATGATAAGTCCTCTGCCTGCTGTGCCCACCACTGCCATGGGGTATTTCTGATGCACACGAACATACACATACACACAACAGACCATTATCCTGTGTTGAAGCTGGATGAAGAGACAGAGAGAATTTTTTTTGTTCTTTTTTGCTTATAGCCCAGCCAACCACAAAGAGCACATCAGGGCTGTCACCACACTGAATCAACTCTCAAGTCAGATTATTTGAAAAATAAAAAAAAATCCACAAAACTCATTAAAACACACCTAAAAACACATCAGATATTTTGTTACAAGGGTTTCATCCATAAAATCCTAAATCAGACGAAAAATGTTGATCTCTTTCAGAAATAAAAAAATCACACCGGGTGGGACATCTCTCAACAAGGTTTTCATGGAATCTGGTGAAAAGTGCTTGTGTCGCACATCATGCAGTCCCAACATTGTTAAAGAACATGTTTCCTTGTAAGTGGTACATGACATGGAATGCACCACAGAGCTTCTTCACCATTTACAAGATAAGAATGAGTGCAAAAGGAGTGGCCTGTGAGCAAATGGCACAAGGCTGTTTCTTCTTTATGGCCACCACTGGAACATGGTAAAAATTCTTACAGATTTGGAAGGATCTGAAAGAGTTTGTTATCCGTCTTCAAGTTCCATTCCTCTTGCCAAAGACCATTGACATAAGCCTGTGTTTTGGGTTTCAGATCAGTGTGAGCGATCAACAATCTGCTCAACTATTTCTTTGTGGCACTCTTGGCAAGTTGATCATACAAATGCGATTATCATTTTTATTATTTGTCCTCACTTCAAGTACGATTTAGTTTTTATTTCATTCTCTTTCCCTCTTTTTCTCTTTCTCTGTGTGCGTATAAGTGTGAGTGCATGTGAAAGCGCACGAGCGTGCACACGCGTGCGTGCACGGTTCTGTAGTGCGTATGCAGGTAGTGGTGGTTTGTTTCTGTGATTATGGGTGCGAGTGTATGTACTGGTATTATCAACACTTTATATATGACTGCTTTTTAATATTACTGAATGTTTTATGATCACTGCAAGATCATTTTCCTTTTGAGAGGACAATAAATTGAACTGAATTGAATACAAATCCCAAGGGTGGAATGGAAGTGTGGTGGTCATCTAATTTCTTCTGAAAACTTCAGGTCAAAAACACAGTCATTAGCAGGGTTTGGGGGTTCAGAAAACAGATTCAAACAGTAGTTCAAGGTAAGTTTCAACCGATGGTTAGAGAGGGATGGTTTTCCTGCCTCAGCATACAGGTTGTAAACAAGGGTAGTGCGGAATGCACCCAGACAGAGTCAAAGCCCTTGGTAGTGGATGGGATCTAGTTTTCAGATACGAAGATCTGGCAGAGCCGTAGACTGCATACCCACAGTCCAATTGGAGTATAAAGCCCAGTGACAGCTATCTTTTTTGACCTGGAAAAAGCTTATGAAACCACATGGAAATATGGAAAACTCTTCTTTATCTTTACTAGGCTTTACTCCAATTTGGGGTGCTGATTAGAGAACTCTCCTCCATCTTTATGGAGAAGAGTTCTCTAATCAGCACCCCAAATTGGAGTAAAGCCTAGTAAAGATAAAGAAGAGTTTTCCATATTTCCATGTGGTTTCATAAGCTTTTTCCAGGTCAAAAAAAGATAACTGTCACTTGCTTTTTAATGAAGGCAATGCAGACGGTGGTTTCAAGATGGACTAAATGGTCAATGGTAGAGAACCCGCACTGTTCTTTGGCCAAAAGGCCATCAGTTTCCAGCTTCCACGTCCAAAAGGAGTGACCATCTTTTCCATTAGCTTGCTGAGGCAGCTGGTCAGAGATAAAAGATGATAATCTGAATGGTTGGTAAGGTCTTTTCAAGGCTTGGGAATAGGAATGATCAGGGCTGTCTGCCAGGAGGGCGGAAAGTACCCTGTGGTTCAGATAGACTTTCAGAAGGGTTTGAAGACAGCTTTCTGGGAGATATTTCTAGAGTTGGTAATGAACGTCAAAGCCTGGAGCAGAATCGTTACAGTTCGCAAAGCTGATTTCAGTTCATCAATTGAATATGATAGGTTGTACACTTCAGAGATCTCTGAGATGAAGTGACCGAGAGATTTTCCTTTCAGTTATTTATTTTTCAAAAAAGTAGCGGATTAACTTTTGGAGAACAAGTTCTGTTCAATGGTGGAGGCTAACAGATTGACAACAGCTTGTGTGCTAGTAATCAGAGCATCATCAAGTTTCATGTAATGAACTGACAGGTTGGTGTTTTTCCTTTGATTGTCTTGATAATTTTCAGACTTTTTTCTGAGATGTTTGGATGTCAGCTTGGAGCAGAAGCCTCTCTAAGAATGATGTTTACTTAATTCAAAGGTATGTCTCGTTTTGGGTCGCAGTTTTGATGGGCTTGAGTGTTGGGCGCTATTGATATGTGATGAACACAATGCCTGTTTTCATTCTTTCATGATTTTTAAACAGAATTAAACCAAGGTGTTTGGGGCAGTTGAAGTTTACTGAAAGACACAGGAATACAAATTTTACCACACTTTATCAAAGTTAGTAAGAGTCTGGACTATGAAGAATTTCATTTTCATAGAGTTCCTTTGAAATATTTGTAGCAAAAGGATTCCATGGAGTTCCTTTGGAATATTTGTAGCAAAAGGATTCCAATTGGCTTTTTTATAAGTAAGGTGTTCTGGAACAGAGGCAATTTCAATTTCTATGGATTTTGATATAACAAGGAAAATGGCTACTTTCATGCAAGTCATCATGGACAGACCACTCCTAGTCCAGGACCAACGGAAGATCACACACCGAGAGATCTAGACAGGAAAGTGCACCATAACAGAATGCATAAATGTGTGAGAGCCATCATTCAGACAACACATAACCAGCTGAGGAAAACATCCTCCAAATGGAGACCCTGGGATAACATTATGGCCATTAAAGTTACCCAACAGCAAACAAGTGTGAAAAGTTCCTCAATCAAACTGAAAAGGTCCTGACGACTGACCAAGATAGAAGGTGGTAAATATAACAAGCAAACAGTAAGAGTGTTATGGGGAGTGGCATTCACAGCTACAGCCTGAAGAGGGGTAGTAAGAACAACAGGGCTAAACACAAAGATTTGTGGCTAGGTATGGCAATGCCATACGTTAATCCAAATGTGGAAGGTTATGCAGATTTAGAAAGAACATTGAAGCCAGAAAGAGTGAAGGTCTTCTGGCTTTGAATTTTTACAGCTACAACTTGAGGTTTAAGAGTACTGTGCAGAAGCTGTAAATCCTGAAAGAGTTTAAACTAGGATATTCCAACAGACTAATGTACTACCCATGGTGCAGAGGACTAGCAGGAGAGAAATCAGTTCATCTCAGAGTCAGTCTATATCTAAAGAAGCAAATTTGTTTTGAAGAGGGACAGGATGTTTGCTTCTCCAGACGCACTGGCAGACTTGCACACAGGCGGAGACGGCTTAGGTTGAGGCGACGGTGGAGGTCAGTTTTTTTTTTCAATTCCACCATATCTACACTTCAATGGGCTCCCTTGCCCGCATGGGCACTGCTCTCCACAGGTCGAGACAGGTGTGTTGTTCTGGGGTTGGGAGATGGTGGATTTGCCTCCAGCAGCCAGGGCCAGACACTTAATCTTGCATCGTTTTCGAGAAATAGCATCAGTTCTGCAAGAACCAGAATGAGTAGATACTCTCTTCACAGCTGAAGCATAGGAAGAGATGGAAGTGGACTGACTGCCAAGGACCCGTTTCCTAGTTCCGAAAAATGAAATTTTGTTTTCAGTTTTGACTTTAAGAATTTTGACTTCCTGCAGCTAAACTGGGCAGCTGAGTGAATTTTTTGGGGTACTTTTTATTTTAGGGGGAGGGGGATTTTTTGTGAAGAAGCCATTTTTGTCAAACAAAAATCCATCAGCCCTATCCTCCCTGATCATGCCCAACTCCCAGGGACAGAGAGCTGAGCACTACAAGGGTTACCTTGGCCAGCCAGGGAACTGCCTGTCTTGGCCCCACTCCTGGTAGGAGTAGTCAACTGATACACCCAGGCCACTGTGTACCTCCTGTCTAGAGGAGGTCCGAGCCAAAGAGAAGTGTTGAGAGCAGCCGCCCTCTCAATCACCAGGTTTTTATTCCCCTCTATCACAGGTCACACCACATGGCAAACGTGGTGGATCTTAAGAAGACCACAGAGAAAAGAAGAATTTGAAAAAGAAGACTTGAAGGGGAGAAGAAGACAGAAAAGATCCATTAAGAAAGGCAAAACATAGAACAGGACGAAGGTGTGTTAAGACTTGTCAGGGCCCTCACCATGCCTGATGTGGGAGACACTACCAGGAACATCAACTCCTACCACGTTGTGCTTTGGCCAGTCAGCTACTTGACATTCTAGGCCTAAAAGCTTTTCAAAAACTAGTATTCCATTTAAATAAGCTGGACAAAGAAACAATCATTCCAGGCTGTTGTGTCAACCATCATCATAAATTATTACACAACAATCAAAGAAAACAATGAACAACTCTACAAATCTCACTGCTCCATTCAAAAACAAACCACAACTGTCTGTAAAAATTCAGAAACCAGTAAAGAGTAACTCAACAACCATAACCTCCTCTTTTCCTAATCTCACTGCTTCCATTCCTATTCCAGAAAAAAAGTTCTGTTGCAAAGTGTAAAAAATCACACACAAGCTCTATGTCACAAAACTGTAATTTGCCTTATTCATATGGTTATGACCATAACCAATATATGAGAGCAAGACTGGGCAAATTATTTATTATGTTCACACATTTAAGAACTTTGCACAAACAAATTACAGAATTGTTTGTATCCATTCAGAAAAAAATAAAGCAAGCAAAACAACTGAAACCATCACCAGTCCTATGCTCACCACATCAGCACAGTAACATCTCTCTGGCAAGTTGACTGTCAGGATGGGGTTGGACGAGCGCGTGTCCCAGAACTGCAGAAGAAAAAACATAGGACGCTGTGTAATCACAGAAACTAGAGCCAAAAATTATTGCAACTTAACACGTTTGGAGCTGATTTCATGTACCATCATCTCAACTGCAAAGTCAGTAGTTTGCTGCTGTTTTCATGTCCCGTCATCTCTATTGCAATTCCTGTCTATGGAGTATTTCATATTCATCATGGCCAAATGAACTTTAATCAAAGACAGTCCAAATATGTCTGTCCTGGAATATCAGATAATCTTTGTGTAAATCTGACCAGCCATTACAACAAAGTGGTTAGGGTTGCAGATTCCCTGCCACTGATCTGTGGGATCTTTCTGCTCCGACTGGCTATTACCAAGAGTTGAGTTTGCTAAGGGGCTCAGTTGGGATGACTGGGACCATACAGTCAAGTTTTATCCACTTAATGGATTTGTCTCAAAGAGTGTTGCTCAAATTTCTTGACCAACACTGCAGGTGTCTGTATCTCTAGGGCCTGGTTAACGCTGGAATATATTATGAAAGTAAGCTTAGAGTACAGTCCTGTCACACAGTGGTACCTGAATGGATATCCATAGCACCATCTTCACCATCCTCATCAATCTGCATTTAAACAATACAATCAGAGTTCTGTGGCCCTTCATGCCCTGTTCTCATGATGACCTCAGTTTTGATTGCCTCTCCATGTCTATGGCATTAGTTTGATTTGGGGGGGGTTACCAGTATTAGCAAATTCAGGGAGATCAGATTGGACAAGTGTGGTGGCACCCTCCAGATGGAGAGAACACTCGTGCCGGATTCGCAACGAAATAATTATCGTCATCAGTATGGGACTTAGGTGGTGTCCTGCGTATGTTGGATCAAAACAGGCACCTCTGAACACCACCAATATGATTTGGCTGCAGAGCAGGGTCTCCCATGGTGGGTTGCCTTAGAACAACTTGACACTGACTGCTCTTTCTGGATTGCCAGTGCCAGGACTGTGGCAGGTCGGGCTGGGCTGGAGCTGTGGATGGGGAATTGGAATAAGCAGCGTGGATGCAGTGCCACTGAGGTGGCACAAAAGATGGGACAGAAAAAAATGTGTCAATCTCTGCTCCCCACATACTTCTCAAAACTATAAATGATAAACTCTCTATGAAAAAAATGTTCCACATATTTTCAATCCTAACAAAATTAAACTGCCTTCAAGAACAAAATAGCAACCAACTAATTGCATAAAGAAATAAGTGGAGAGAAAAAAAAAGCAATCATTAAGAAACAACCAAAACAAAACAGAGGATCCTAGCTGTAGAGTTTGAAAGACCCACCTTCAAAGTCTTGTCCCAGCTACCAGTCATGACACAGTTGTAATTGGGGGCCTTGATCCAGTGCACTGTCTTTACTGGGGCATCATGCTGTAACAGCATGTCACACACACACACACACACACACACACACACACACACACACACACACACACACACGTCAATAACATCAAGCACAGGTGAGAAAAGGCAAACATTTGAATTTGCCAATTGGGCTCTTATCTCTAAACGGTCTGTAGCCAATAAACAAGTCTGGCTGCCAACTCTGGCTGACAAGCATGTCACAGTATGTGTGCAGTGGTTACTGGAGAAAACAAAACCTGCTTGTTCCTTGCTGAAATGATCAATTAAAAAGAGAAAAAAAAAAGTTGTTACCCTTCCCTTATTGAGGATGAAAGTCATAAAGGGGTTGTAAAATCAAATCACAACCAAGCAAAAGATTGCTCATTTACTAATTATTTAATACTAATCATAAAACAGGTTCTTTCTAGAATACTTGCTTGGTCAAAAACAAAAAACTATGCCACAAAAGGCCATGCAATTCCCCATCCCTCATCCATCCCTTTAAGATATTAAAGATGCATTGACATCATTTGTCACCAAAATGGTGACCCCTGGACATTGCCTGTGTAGCAAGAGGCAGATGTCAAATCCCAGCTTCCAGCTTGGGTGAAAGAAAAACAAATGTGCCTGTCCACAAATCTGTTTTAATGTGCCTGTCCACAAATCTGTTTTTTCTTTACTATTAGATGCTCACAATCCTAATAAAGTGTTCCTCATTTTTTATTCCCAGAAACAATATTCCACTCAAAATTTATGCATACAAACTTATAATTGCATTGGTGAAACTGGTAAAAACTTGCAGGGACTTGCGGCTGCCTTGACCCCCCAGCAGGATACAGGTGAAAGCTCTTTGGGGGGGGTTCGGGAAGGGGACAGGAGAGGGGCCAAGTCCCCATGAGCCTGGCAGAAATTAATTTTCAAGCCTATTTGGTTGTCTTTCCTGTACTGAAAATGCATCCATACAGTATACATTTCCAAGTTACTTTTACCATTAAAGTACAGGAGGAGAAGACAGAAGCAGAAGCTTGAATTTCTGCATTACAAAACAGGTTTGATTTGGTCAAGGTTGTAACATTTTCACGGATCCAGAATATTTTGGTGCCTTTAGTAAGTACTCATCAACAGTGTAAACAAAATGGGTAGTCACATTAACAATACTATCTAAATCAGAGTATTACCATTTTTCCCTCTCTCAACCCCTATGACCCCTCTCCCTGCATCACCTTATTCTACTTTAGTTTATATGACCCGCTTTGCCTTTGTGTCAGTCTCAGCAATTTGTCCAAATGAGGAGGATGGCTTTTCATTTTGTTTTCAACTCCTAGAAATACAACTTCGGGGAAAAGTACAAAAAATGTCACCTGCCTGTACAATGTCAAAACTTTTTTTCTTTATGTTTTTTTTTTAATTCTCAAATACAATACAACTGATATAAACAAAACAAACAAACAAAAAAAAACAACCCATATATATCCCATGGCTATACAGCTACAACGATATACACATTTAGCAGCATTACAAAAAAAAATCATATTGATACATGACGTTGTTACATACTGACTATCAATACAATACATATAAATTATGACACTGTTAAAAACTGAATTTCATGCAATACATAACAAATCAAATTTCATGCAACTGCAGATATCACCAGGCATGAAAGTGGGGGAAAGTCCTTGGGTGTTACTGGAGCCAGGGAGTCCGAGGGGGGTGAGCATAGGCCCCCTGCAAAGGATCTACGAGCATGCACAGACTTCCTGTAGGAGTCAGGGGGAAATACCCCATGAAGCTGTACACTTTCTGCAATTTTGTAAGCTCTGTACTGGCATTTCTTAGCACTCACCACATGATTTCAAACAACTGATAGAATTTGAAATCCACGACAGTAAAGGAAACGCTTAGCCAAGAGTACTTAATACATTTGATACAATAGTCATTAGATACAAGAGTCATTTGATACATTGCCTTTATGTCATTAACACACACACACACACACACACACACACACATGCACACGCACACACACACACATAAACACAAACACACACACACACTTCAGCAGCAACCCCTTTAATGTCTCTCATACATTTCCACCAGCTCTCTGACAATGAGACATTAGCAAAACTGTATCTGAGTGCAGCACCACCACTAGAAAACCACAGTCCAGGAAGATGTTCTATTCTCTGCCATAAAAAACAACAACAACAACAACAACAACAGCAACAAAACCCTGACCACAAGGGGAAAATAACCAAACTGAAAATAAACACAATGGTAATGCAACATGAAATGAAAAATGATCACATCAGCGGTCAGTTTTTCATCTGTCTATGGATGACGATGTAGTTTGTTTGCAAATTTTTCACAAGAAGCAATCAATCATCCATTCATAAAAGCATACTTCACCTTCTTTTTCCTCTGTGTGTGTGTGTGTGTGAGTCTCTGTGTGTGTGTGTGTGTGTGTGTGTGTGTGCGTGCGTGCGTGCGTGCGTGCGTGCGTGCGTGCGTGCGTGCGTGCGTGCATGTCTGTGTCTATCTGTCTGTCTGTCTGTCTCTGTCTGTCTGTCTGTGTGTGTGTCTCTGTGTGTGTGTGTGTGTGTGTGTGTGTGTGTGTGTGTGTGTGAACAAGAAGATAGCAATCTGAATAAAAGTTACAAAATACTCCAAAACTGAAGATGGAATTGGCAGGTCTGCTTTCGGGGAGGGAGAGAGAGAGAGACAGAAAGAGAAAGAGACAGAGGTAGAGAGAGAGACAGACAGACAAAGACATAGATGAGAGAGGGAGAAAGACACAGAGAGAGGGGGGGGTGGTGAAGAAAGAATTAACGACCACCTACTTACCCTGCTCTCCCCTCTGATTTTAACATCAATGTATTCTAGCATACATAACATAAATTCCTTACTTTTGCAAAATATTGCTCAAGGAGCATTCTAAAAGTCTGACTAGTTAGGAGCATTCAAACATCTGATTACTGTCTGACATCAGTAGGTTGTTGATCTGCAATTCACACAGTTCAGTTAAATACCATGAATGCAAAAAATTCAACTTTC
The DNA here is from genome assembly GCA_033310375.1 of Conus canariensis. Lineage (NCBI taxonomy): Eukaryota > Metazoa > Mollusca > Gastropoda > Neogastropoda > Conidae > Conus > Conus canariensis. Next base: position 70,231,835 of record CM065726.1, on the reverse strand, counting down.
AAGAACGCAGAGTATGCAAGACCGGGCTGTCACATCTCATCAGTATCCTCAAATTTTTCTGTTCTCTCTTAGTTTTGTTTTATAAGGCAACTTGTGGCTAACCCATTTCTTGTTCCATTTGTATGGACACTGGACGTCATCAAAATCTGTGCTGAAATCAACAGTGTCTGACCATACCCACTCAGCTTCAATGCAGTTAAGAATAACAAGACTAAAGCACAGTGGAACAACTGAAAAATGCATCAAACAAACCATTTTTGCAGATTAGCAATTTCAGAATCCATGTTCATTGCTGTTTCAGCTAGGTAGCTTGCATGTTTTTTTTCCTTTAAATAATCTAGGTTGTATTCCATTGTGGAAGAAAACCAGTTGGGTCGCAAATATAACCAGAATGGCATTGCTTTCATACCTGTAGTTACTTATACTTGACACAGGAGAGGGGTGGTGAAGGGGTGGGGGGTTGTGGGGGCAGAAAGACAAAGCAAGCAAGAAAATGAGAGATACATACAGAAAGACAGATGCACATACACAAAACGACAGATTCTTTACTGAGAAGTAGATTTGCATACCAGGAAGCATCAAATCACAATACTTGCATTTTGTTCTTTTGACTTTTCCCCTCATTTTTTAAGACTTGAAAGAGAGAGATGGCGCGCAGAAAAGAAAGGTGGGGAAAAAGGAAAAAAAAATCGCCTCAACCTGGACTACCAAAATTTGCGTTTTACACTGTACCGAAAACACTGTTGCAGATACACAATTTCATAGAATAATCAATTATTAGAAACTAAAGGAATGTATGCCAGCCATTTAAGACAGAAATCATCATAGTTTGAATTCAGATATGAATTTTGTACTTTCAATTTTATATCAAATATTTATTTTCTTTCAGAAAACACTGTTGTCTGCGGTCTAGTATTTTACACAGACATACATTAATACATATTCATATCTGTATGATTTTCCAAGCAATACTATGAAATAGAAAACAGTATGAATAATGACTGTTGAATCAAGTCCCTGCAAAACCAACAGCTGACAATCATGTGCCTTAAGCATCTGTGCACTTTTCTTTCATTATTTTTGTGATCACTCCCAAAACATATGGTTAGTACAATAGTAGTATCTTTGTGTATACCACAAAAATTACATTTGTCACAGTCAACAACTTCCAATTCCTTCAAGATGGCATTTGTGCCAGCACATCTATGTAATATCCTTCAATGGAACCATTTCGCTCAGCGGAGTATTTATGGCCTAGCTTAGTTCTATATTTGTTCTACATTCATCAATGCTTTCACCTCTGTTAGGCAGAGATGGCATTTAATGGTCTGAACGAATGCACTTTGACATTTGTAACATTGGTGTGTGTGTGTGTGTGTGTGTGTGTGTGTGTGTGTGTGTGTGTGTGTGTGTGTGTGTGTGTGTGCATGTGGATAATCATCACTAATAATATCTTTTATCAGTATGAAGAGCAATAATTGTAAGGGATCATAAATTTCTACGAATCTGACAATGTTGTAACGTTTAGTTCCTGAAAATGCTGAGAGCAGATTCACTACTGTTATGATTCAGAGACATCTTCCACCAAAGAGTGACTGGAAAGGTCCCAAAAACATTTATAATTCTAAGAAGTGTGGTTACTCTCATGCTGGTGCTTGCTAAGAAAATGCCAATGCAAATTTTTGCCACCACACACACACACCAATGCTCATACACACAGTACTGAGTAACAGTCAAGTCCGCATAATGACATACAGACTCACTTGTTACACACGCAAGTCAAAAGACACAGCACACCAAAATGTAAACAAATAAATGTACATATATGTTAAAAAAAGTTTCAGAAAGAGATGTCAATTGTACCTGAGCTATCTGCATACACTGGTTACTGTTGAGGTCCCATAATTTTGCTGTCTTGTCACAAGAGGCTGTGAACACTTTGGTGCCATCCTGAAAAAAGGCACAGATTCTCAAACGCATAAAACATGTGGATTGTCATAACCTTTTCAATTTTTTTTCTTCACAAGTGTGTGTGTGTGTGTGTGTGTGTGTGTGTGTGTGTGTGTGTGTGTGTGTGTTGTGTGTGAGTGAAAATATCTGAACACAGATGTGCATAATGTATGAATACATGCATGCATGAGTGCACAAGAGAGAGAGAAAGAAAGAGAGAGAGATATAATCATTTAAGGCCATACCCCATATGAAAGAGAGAGAGAGAGAGAAAGAGAGGGGGGGGGGAGAGAGACAGAGAGAGAGAGAGAGAGAGAGAGAGAAAGAAAGAGAGAGAGAAATATGTGAACACAGATGTGCGTACTGTATGAACATATGCATGCATGAGTGTACAAGTGTGTGTGTGTGTGTGTGTGTGTGTGTGTGTGTGTGTGTGTGTGTGTGTGGTGTGTGTGTGCGTGCGTGCGTGCGTGCGTGCGTGCATGCGTGTGTGTGCGCGCGCGTTGGATCTGGATCCTTACCATGGATCAGCACAAAAATGTAATAATTTTTTCATTGGGACACATTCTATTCTTCCACCAAGTTTCATCAACATGGGTTATATAGTTTGTGCATAATGTCGCTGATAGACATACCAACCATATCTCGGGAAAGTGAGAACAAACAGTGCCACTCAAAAGACCCTTTCAGATGAAAACAAATGCCAAACTGAAAAAAACGTGCAAACCAACAGAGGTGCAAACCAACAGAGGTGCAGGAAACCACAAATGGTGGGCAGTGATAGCACTGGATGATCAGATCGACCAACACACAAAGGGTCAATAAGAAATCAGTTGGGTGATGCAAAGGTTGGGGGGGGGGGGGGGGGGAGGAGAGGTTGCAGCTTGGGCATCTACTATGCCCCTGAGGCAATCAAGTGCCTCCATATCTTCAGTCAAATCAACGAAACATAAGTCTTCCAAAGCTTGTCAGTGACTTCCAGCCCACTTCATGGGACTACCTCAGCAACCATAATGCTCTGCCAGTGGGTATAACTGGCACAGAGAGCCGGGACTTCATTTGCATATCCACTTTGATCTTATTGAAGAAAGCACTATCTGACCATAGATATAAACCTGACAAATTGACTTGAGGTTTTGTAAAAGGAGTTTCCCCAGCATCATCATGGCAGGGAGCTCTGGGGGCCTTGACTCTGTCCTTTGTACATCTTCAGCGCTCTGACAGGATATCTGACCTGCTCCACTACTGGTCATCTGGGCCTGGAACTGGATGAAAAAGGGGCCAGTGGAGGCAAGGGACGTCATTCATGCCTGAAGTATTTGGCTAGGAAAAAAGGGCACATGGAGAGTATAACTGAATCTTCTTCGTGCCACTTCAAGGACCATAGGTCCCAGGGGAAGGCTTAAGCTCACTCACTCTGCAGGCAAAGCCAAGGTAAGTAAAACAAAATTGTTTTGGGTGCGTGGTTATTGACAGAGCACTCTGTTAGTGGCTGAAAGTCTCCAGAGACCAGATACTCCAGAGCCATTTGTAGGCTCCACTTGGGAAACCTACTGGATCCAACAGTCCCTAACGAGCTGTGCACAACAAGCTCTGAATAGACCAGTTCATGGCTGATGTCAAGGTCTTTCCCCTTAAGTCTGAAGATTTCAGCTAAGGCTGACCTGAGCCCCTAACAGTGCTAAATCCTCAATTTTAACAACCATCAGAAAAATCCCCATCTGATTGCACCATTTTGTGAAGACCTCCTGTTTCCCCAACATACACTTTAACCCGTTCGCTGCTTGAAGCTGCTTGAAAATGTTACAAACAAAGGCTTTCCCAGTGCCAGGGAAATCTAATGATTTGGGGGTAATAATTAACAAAAAATTCTAGCTCAGAAACTACAAAAGATATAACAATGAAATATATATGATTTTTGAAGGAAATTGAATGAAGATTTTGAATCTGGGCTTCTTTTGTTTTAATTTTGATAATAAAAAAGTATTTAGACAATTAGATTTGGATAATTTTTTTGCACGATCAAAAGCATATGTATTTACCACTACATCTTCACATCCAATTAAGAACACAAAGCAAAAAAGTTGAAAATAAAGTTTGTATTGTCACACTACACCTGTAAATGAAAGTAAAACAGTTTAGAAGTCTATCAAGACGCTCACACTCTATGCAGACAGGTCAGTCCACGACCACGCCCCCCTCTCCCCACCACGCCCCCTTGCTGGACTTCAACCCTCTCTTTCACTGCTCCTCTTCCCCTACCTTTCCCTCTGCCCTGTGCCGCGCCGCGAGCAGGCCGCGCTCCCCTCTTGCGCTGACTACCACGTCACTGACCACTGGCACGCAGTGCAGAGTACACACTAGGCGAGCTCGTTCGACGCTGGCAAACCAGTCAGCTGAACACACATTGAGGTCACACAGCCCGACACAATAACTGACGAATACGGTTGGCAATTCCATCACTATCATCATCTCACCTTCATGCTCGAGTGAGTCGTTGAATAAAAGATTATTGTCTTTGTCAAAAATCATTAGCAGAGCCTGCTCAGCTGTGTAAATACGTTGATTTGGTCGCTGCGCTTGTCGAAGGTTGCGCCGCCATCTTTGCAAGCGAGACGAAGTGCTGGCTGGTCATCCAGTCAGTGATGAGAATAAATGGGCTTTCCCCTCACGTGTGGTCATTTACATATCATTTTAATACTACAGACATATAAGGCTTACTACGCACACTCTATTTAAGTCCGTTGATAGAAATAGTAACGAATGAAAATTCAAGAAAAATGCATGACGTCAGTGGACGGCCCATAGGCACTGGGAAAGCATTTTTAATGCGGCGTCAGCTGACGGCTTAAAGGCACTCTACGGGTTAAAGTGGACTGTCTTTGACCAGCCACAATACTCTCCACGTATGAAGGGTGGAAACTTCTCCATACAGAGTTAACACCTGACACACACTAGCATGGAGAGACAGAGACATGACTCCAAGTGCCACTTCCTTGACCTGGGCTGAGACAGTAAATCCAGTCTTGCAAGCAGGGCAATGGGAACCTTTATAAGCAGACTAATTAGGAGGTTGAGGTTGATTAGGTGCTCTTTGCCCATTTTCGGTGGACATAAGGATCACCCAGTATTTCTCTCTGAATACTGTGCTTAGACAGCTGGAACAAGGAGTGAGGATAAAATGTAAATGTGAACATTTCGCTCCAGGAGATTGCCAGTGCATCCACAGTGAAAGCTGAGGAGTCTGGAACTGGGGAGTTCCACCTGGCGGAAAACAGACTGGTATGTCCGGTATCAAGTGCATGGTATACTGACCTGAACAAAGCCTTGTTCAATATCCGTTCTGAAACAGAGAACCTGGCCCTTCTTAAAAATAAAGTCCCAACGACATTCAGCTTGTCAAGGACATATCTCATAGCTAGAGAGACCTTCACAGACTGACAGACCAGGCCACGAGACATCATGAAGTCATTCAAGGCCCTGGAGCAAGTCATACCTTGGTTCTGTGACCCCTTCGCTGCTGGTATTTTTTGCTTTAGTGTATGCTACGAAAATTGTTATGAAAACAGAGAAAACATGCCTAATGTTTTAGTAAGACTATTTCCCAAACCACTAAACTTAACTGAACAAAACTACAAAAGTACATATCAAATGAAAGGAAAATGAACAAAGATTCTGATTCTGGCAATGACACTTTCAATTAAAGAGTCTAACAATCACACAAACACTGTGGAAAATGTATTTATTGAAAAAAAAACCATCACCGCATCACTGTCAAATGGATATTGTGTATTCAGCGAATGATCAGTCAGTTTTTGAATTATGTAGGATAATCACACAGAGTTCAAGGCCAGGCAGGAGTATCAGGATCCATCACACCATCAGAGTCCACCAAACAAAGAATGAAAAGGGTGTACTCATTTAGTCTCTAGCGCCAGTAAAATCTTGCTGTGTGGTACCTACAGTAGCACTCTTCTAAGCACAGTCCTGGCTTGCTGGGACAGTCTGGACAGAAGTACCTCACATCATTCCTCTTCCAGCATACTCTGCATCTCTTGTGGCCTAGCTTTCTGTGGGGTAGGTGGGAGTACATTGATGAAATGACGTTCAAAAAGTCGTCCTCAATGTTCACAAGGTCCTTGTCCCCAGAGATCATTGCACTTACTACAACCTTTTGAAAATCCAGCAGGCAATGTGTGTGTTTAACTTGGTAATTTGCAGCAAACACACAGAGAATTTTTTGTACCACTTCAATGTTTTTTGGGTGGCATCATAAGGCTTTAGTTGCTGGTCATGACCATCCACAGCTCCCTCATCTTTGTTGTAATCTAGGATGACAGGTGGCTTGACAACTGTTTCCTGATGTTGCTGCTGGTGATGGGCCGCAGATGGGTGGCATGAGGTCAGCATATAGACCTACCTCTTGTCCATGAATTTCTGAGCCAGGAGGCCATCAGAAACTTGGCTCTTGGTCTGCCTTCTTACCACGGGTAGGATTCACAGGCAGGCGGGAGCTCTGCACTGAAGTGAACAGGTCCACAGAGGCATACCCTGTTCATTAGAGGCAGGATCAAGTGCACCACTTCTTTCCCCAGTCCAGACATGCTGACCCTGGTGCCTATGGCCCCTTCGAGGAGCAGGCTGATCTTGTGTTCTGCCTCTCTGCTGAACTACTCTGTTGCCAATAGCACCTCTAAATCCTCTTCCTCTCCTGGCACCCCTTCCTCTTCCAGCTCCAACAAAAAAGTGTGGGTTATAGGAAGCAGGATGTCCCGATCAGACGTCGACTGATGCTAAGCATCACTCAGAGCCCAATGAAGGGGACAGAGATGGAAATGACCTTGAATCCGATCACTGTTTGAAGACGGTGAGGAAACGAAAACTGAGACTGAAGAAGGAGCAGAGCAAAGGATTGGACCTTATCTGCCCTGGCATCCCAGACACCAACAAGATTTTGATCTGACTGGAAATGCATATCTAGATGGATGCAGTCCTGAAGAAAGGCCCTCTTGGACTCCTCAAGCAAGTCCATAGGGGAGAAGGTCTGCTCAATAGTCCAAAGATCCTTGATAAGAATCTTTGGGTTCTGGTTCTTGTGGAGAATATCGTCAAAGAAGTTTGAAGACATTGAATTTATTCTTTGCCTCACAGCAGAGATGACCATATCCATCAACGTGGTGAAAACACATGGGCTGAGAGACAAACCAAACGGGAGGGCTTTGAAAGAAAAGAATCTTCACAGCACGGAAAAGCGAAGGTATGTCTGGGATGACCTGTGAATAGAAATGTGTCCAAAATGTCCAGGCTTACAGCCTAATTTCCAGCCAGAGTGAAACTGTGTAGCCTTCAAATTGTCTCCACCATAAACTTCCGTGGAGAGAGAAACATTCAACCTGCATTGGTCAATCACGAGCCTCCACTTGCCATTTTTCCTGAGAAAAAGGAAACGAATAGCAAAAATTCCAGGGGACAAGAGGCACCTTTGAAACCTTGCCTTTCGAAGGATGGAATCCGCCTCTTTGATAAGTATGAAAGCCTTTGCTGAATCCTAGGATGCCTTGGTCCAAAATGGGGTAGACCTTGGAGGGGATGGGGTGGAAAAGAAAATCTGGAAGCTTTCTTTTATCACTGTTAAAGCCCACACGTCAGAAATGAGAGCCTGCCACTCAGGGAAGGTTGAGAGACAACATCCCACCAGAATTGTCTCTGGTAGATGAAGATAGTGTCCCTAACCTGGCCCAGCATCAACCCCTACTTAAGGGGAAACATGGGGGGCCAGGGGCCCTTTTTTGCTTTTGTTATTTTCTCTTTTTTTTTAATTTGCTTTCTCTTTTTTTTTCCCTTCTTTTTTACTTCTTTTTCTAGAAGGATAGGACTGGGCTCAATAGACCACTATCCCCCAATGGAGGGACAATGGGTAGGGAAAGGGGAGACAATGATGATTAGCCCAAAATGGCCACTGGGGAGGACCATGATTGCCTTTCAAGGCCATAAACAAGAAAACTCAAGAAAGGAGGACAAAAGCCCAGCAGATGCCAAAGGGGCCAAAACTTCAGCAAGGAACAATATCAGCCAAGGACATCTTCAAAAACAATCCCCTTTCAAAAGGTGGATAGAAAGAATGAGAGGACAACTCCAGAAATGACATGGACGAGAAAAGATCGTCTGCCACAAGTGCACCAATAAATAAAACACTGACATTTGACTACTCTGGTTTGACCAAAATGCAAAAAAAATGCAGGACAGGGTTCAAACACACTACACACAGAGCCAAGTGACTGTCCCTATCACCAGCCAACCGTTTTGGGTCAACAGCCTGAACAGACGGAATACCTGAACACGGGAATCAGCAATGGCCCAATACAAGGCATAATGAAAGTGCAAAAATAGAGTGAGAAAGTTCATCAGACATGGTAACTCTGAAAAAGGACGACTTCAAACGCACCCCTTGAGCAGGAGGAGAAGGGTCACAACAGGAGGGGAGGGGGACTTGGATGACAGGCCAGGAACTGGAAATTGCAGGGTTTGTTCACTGTCAAAAGCCCAGACATCCTAGCCAGTATTCACCCAGGCTCGTCCTTTTGCAGCAGGATGCCCTGTTGAATTTCCTTTCATTGGGGCACTGTCCAACCCCTGTAGTTTGCCAGAAGACGCAATGCATCAGTCAGTCAGTCATTCCCTTGACCGCTGGGGTCGTTGGGGGGACGTGATGAGGCAGACGCCGTTTCTCTCCAGGCTCTTCTGTTGGTGGTTGTCTTGAGGAGATCTGGCATGGTCATTTTGGTCCAGTCCTTTATGTTGTCGGACCAGCTCTTTCTCTGCCATCCTCGTCTGCGCCCTCCTTCAACGGTACCTTGAAGGATGGTTTTGGAGAGGGTGTTGTGACGAATGACGTGGCCAAACCATGCCATCTTCCGTCGTTTGATGGTTGCCAGAAGTGGTTCGTGGGGCCCAACTAGGTTAGTGACCAGGTTCCGCACATAATCATTGGCCTTGTATTCTTTGTAGGAGATGTGGAGTAGTTTCCTCAGGCACCTGGTCTCAAACGCCTGGATTCTTCTTTCTGTTTCAGCCATCAGTGTCCATGTCTCGCAACCATATAAGAGGATCGAGACCACTAGTGACTTGTAGAGCCGGAATTTTGTGTGGAAATTGATGTTGCTCTTCCACACTCTGTTCAGTCTGGCCATCGCTGCTGATGCGGAGTTGATCCTGATTCGGATTTCTGCTGTGCAGGTGCCATCTTTGGACAGGGTTGCTCCCAAGTACCTGAAGCTGGTCACTTCTTCCAGGGGCTCACCATTCATGGTTATGTTGGCACTGCTGTTAGTCGTGCTGTTGACCATGACCTTTGACTTCTCTGTGCTGACCTCCACGCCGTAGGCACTTGCTCTTGTGACAAGTCTGTTTGTGAGATCCTGGAGCTCGGTGTTGCTGCCCCCCATGAGGTCGATATCGTCTGCGAAATGAAGGTTGCAGACTGGCCTGCCGCCAATGCTGATGGAGGTGTGGTGTTCTTCTAGGGTCTCTTGCATGATTCTCTCCAGAAAGATGTTGAAAAGGACTGGAGATAGTAGGCACCCTTGCCTGACTCCGACTGTAGTCGGGAAGAACTGGCCCTGCTGGCTATTGAGAAGTACTGTGCTGCTGGAGTGTTCGCAGAGGGCCTGGATGACTTGAACGAGCCTCTCATCAATGTTGAAGTCTCTGAGAACCTGCCATAGGCCGTTGTGCCACACCCGGTCGAATGCCTTCTTAAAGTCAATGAAATTGTGGAAGAGGTCCTTTTGGTGTTGTAGATGCTTTTCAATCAGGACTCAGCAGTTGAAAATTTGTTCCACAGTGCTCCGCCCTCTTCTAAAACCTGCTTGTTCTTCTGATAGCAGTTCCTCAGCCTTGGATTTCAGTTGGTTGAGGATGATGCGAAGCATGACTTTGCTGGGGTGGCTGATCAGACTTATAGTCCTGTAATTTTGGCATTGTTTGAGGTTGCCTTTCTTGGGCAAGGGAATCACCAATGACTGGGTCCACTCTGTTGGCCACTTCTTTTCTGTCCAGATCTTCTGACAAAGCATTATTAGTGCCTCTGTGGTCTCTTTCCCTCCGTGTTTCACAAGCTCAGCTGGGACATTGTCCACTCCTGGGGATTTCCCTGACTTCAGACTCTGTATCGCGGCCTCAACCTCCTCCTTCAGTACTTGGAGACCGTTCTCACTGTCTGCAGGTCGTTGGTTGTCCTGCAAAATGGATGTGTCCGGGTTGAGCTGGTAATTGTAGAGGCCTTCACAGTATTCTGTCCACCTCTTCAGGACTTCTTCATTCTCTGTCAGTAGTTTGCCATCCTTATCTTCGATGACCACTGATCTTGTCTGGTTAGTCTTATTGAGGGTCTTGAGTGTGTTGTAGGCTTCTTTGCTGTTCCCTGCTTCCATGCCTTTCTCGACTGCTTCGCACTGCTCCTCTATCCAATTTTCCTCGGCTGTCTTCATCTTCTTCCTGACTTCTCTGTTCACCTGTTGGTACTGCATCCTGGCTTCGTCGCTGGAGTGTTTCTTTCCTCTTAGTTCCTGCCTCTTGTCACATAGATCTAAGACCTCATTTGTAACACAAGGCTGGATCTTCTTCTGCTTCTTTCCCACAACTTCTTCAGCTGTTGTAGTTGGCACCTCTTGGATGTTGTTAGCAAGGGTGTCTACATCGCTGTCCACTAAGTTGAGGAGAGCAAACTTCCCGCCTACTCGAGCCTGGACCACCTCTGCAATTTCGGGGTCCTTCAACTTCTCAAGGTCATTGCAAATTCGCAATGCATATCCCTGACAAATACACCTGTCCCAGCCCCTCTTCATCACTCTCATGATGCTGAGGGATTCAGAATGCAGAACAGGTGGGTGGGGAGATTCTGGCCTGTCTCCACACCTCAGAGACAATACTGGACAAGTGCAGCTGTGAGAAGCAGGCATCTCCCTAGCCAAAACTGGGGAACCATCATGAAGGTACATGTGGAAATCAAAATTCCAGATTGACAGAAATGCTGCACTGAGGAAATTCTCGCAAGACTTGAGCTGTCAGGTTTAAGGGGAACATTTACAGCAAAAGACGCAGGTCTCATGGGTAGGCTCAAAGGGCTAACAGCCATATGAATGGCAGAGACCATAAAGGACAACGAAAGAGACTCCACAGCACATAACAACAAAGCCTATACTGGACAGAGATGGCAATAAATTACAGCTTGTAGATATTTACAGACACAATTATCCCTTGTGAAGGGAGAGAAAAAGCTTCCTCAAACAAAATGCAAGCAAGCTTAAAAGGCCGCTTAAGAGGATACAAGAGCACCAAAAATTGTAAGCCTGAATTCCAAAGAATAGCGAGCGGCATGTTCGTTGCCAAGGAAAAGGAGAAAACTGAGCTATGTTTGAATATGGTGCAATAAAGTGAACTCACTTTGGTGATCACTCTTACAACCTAACAGTGTATGGAGGCAAGTTTAGCTCCCAGCTCTCCCATATTTTTTCTTTTTTTTTTTTCTTTTTTTTTTTTTTTGGGGGGGGGGGGGGTCCTTATAATATAGCGATATTCAACACCAAATAGGAATAAGACATTTGTTTGGACAGATAAGGATGAGAAAGAGGGGACCGGCAGCAGGGAAAAGAGAGTTTTAAAAAAATATATAGAATTCAGACATTCTGACCATCAGATCCAGATATCTAATGCAGAAACCTATGTTCCTGTCCATAGAGATCAAGATTCCTATCTCTCCCGAGAGTGACAGGAAAAGAACATGCACAGATGCCTTGAATGCCACGACAGTTCATCTTACAGCTACTGTTTAATAGTACTCACATCACTCCAGTCAACATCCAGGACTGGTCCAGTGTGTGTCTGCTGGGCTTTGGGGATAGTCTGTCCATTCTGCTGCACCTCCCAGCAACTCACCTGACACATACAGCTTATTGCTTTGTCATTCAAACATCACTTTCATATTAGCTTAATTAGTTTCAGTTCACAGGATTCTATTCCTGGTGATCTTTTAAAGCTTATAATACAAAATATACCTGGAATGTTTCTCCCTCTCTCTCTAACTGTGCTTCTTCTGAGTTTTTCTGCGTGTGTGTGTGAGTATATATGAGCGTGAGTATGTGTGCATGTGTACATGCCTGCATGTGTAAATATATGCTGCAATCTTTGATGCTCTTCCAAAATTTGGATTAAAAAAAATAACCAATTATGTGCATGTCATAACTTACCTTTAAAACTGACTACAATAGTATATATTGGAGGTTCATTGCTAGTGATGATAATGTCAGTGACATGATGGGGGAGCATACAGCCTAAGTCTTAATGTCCAGATGTGGCCATACTGTTGGTACTGTACAAGCTGGAGAACAGCTGCTGACCTGAACAAACTCTGAAAAAGGCTGGGGCTCAAGACCCGCCTAGATCCTGGGGCAATGCATTAGTGGGTAGTCCAGGAGGCCAAAGCCTCTCTGCCCAAATCAAATGTAAGCAGTTTTGAAGACCCTTTGTGGTCTCGGTCATGACAGGCAACTATCTATGCAGCAAGTAAAGAAACCAAAAGAAAATAACTGCACACACACACACACACACACACACACACACACACACACACACACACGCACATGCACACACACGCACATGCACAGAAGCATGCACACTTAAATTTCATAAATTTCTTTTTAAACAAAAAATCAGTGTTTGCTGCAACAATCATGCATATAACTTCATGTTGAAAGAACAATATCCTTTACTGTGCACACAAGAATTATGAATCTCACTTTTAGTTTACAATCAAGACGACCACATTGCATATCACTTATCTGGACTATCACACTTACATGACACTTTGAAAATAAAATCCACGCATGTTCATTTAAATAGTTGTTTTTTTTTAAAGGGGAGCGGGTGGGCTAAAATATTAATCCAACCATTCTGCTGTGACTGCAGTCCAGTGCTCTTGAAGTATCACCATGATTCTTGTAGTGCATGTGTACAAACAGCCTTGATAAACCACAATCAGTATAGTTCGGCTCTTTTTAACAAAGTGAACAAGTAACATCCTGCCATTGCCCACTTATTCACTTTGCAAAAACAAACTGAAAACCACTGATCAAAATTTCTCATTTTGTAGTCTTTTCAGTCTATTCCTATTTCCCAACATGACATTTTTTGCCTTCTTGTGCTGATTTATGATACATGACAAGCAAGACATATTTCTCCCCCAAAATGAAGCCTATGCATAATGCGCACCTAGAAAAATGGCTGAACAAATCACGTTCACCCACATATTTGCTCTCCACTGAGCTGCCTGTGAAAGTGGCACAGTATACCAGAACAGATGCAGACTGGATTGACTTGAACGCAGAATCATGGAAACCTGGATTTGAAGAACTGTATACGATATGAGACTCTGGGTGATTGTTCACAAGTTCTTTTTGTCTCCTCAACAATTTTTCTTTTTCGAATACTCATCTTTTCTGCCTCTGAAAGTCAGGGGGGGTTTCTTGGAAATCCTCAGATCTGAGGAGATTTCTAAACACTGGCAAAAGCAGAGGCTAGGTCTGGTTTCTCTAACTGCGAGCTTGACACTTCTCACCCAGAATATTTTGGTGCCTCTTTTCCTAGATTTGTACTCTTTTTTGGTCAGCAAGTTGCTAGGCATTCCGGTCAGTTGCTGGGATTTCCCATTCAACCTGTGGAATACCAAAGGCTCTCAGAGATGCTTTCAGGCAATCCTTAAAGTGTTTGAGTGGCTGACCAGGGTTTCTTTTGCCAGATGCCTGGTCTAAGAAGAAGACTAGCTCCCAAAATTGCATGTAGTCCTTACTGCCCACATGTCCAACCCAGCACAGCTAAGACTCCATTATGAATGCCTCAATACCTGGCAAGTTTGCTCAACAAAACACTTCTGCATTGGATTTGGAGACCTTGTCCTCCCTGGAAAAACCCATGACCTTGCGCAAGCAGTGAAAGTGGAACTCACTGAGTGTTTCCAACTGTTTCCTACACAATGTCCATGTTTTACAGTCTTACAAAGGGACGTAATGACCACTGCCTTGTGGACAACCAGGCTGGGACACAAAGCTGTTTGTTTGTTTCACTGTTTGTTTTTGCTGTCCCAACTTCTGTGCCACCTCAGTGATACTGCACTCACGCCTTTCATTCCGACCCCTCGTCCACCACAGCCCGGCCCATCCCACCGCAGCCTCAGCACTGACAATCCACAGGAAGCAGTCAAAGTCAAGTTGTCAAGAGGTAACCCACCAAAGTAGACACTGCACTGCTGTCGGGTCACTTCAGCAGAGTCCAGTAGTGCCTGTTCTGATCCAACATACGCAGGACACAACTTACTGAGCCCCATACTGATGACAATAATGGCTTTGTTGTGGAGCCTCCTTGAGTGAGCTCTGCCTCTGGAGGGCACCACCATGTTCAACCAGCAACAGTCCCCATGAATTTGCCAGCACCAGTGATACTAGCAGAATCAAACCAAGGCCATAGACAATGAGAAATAATCAAAAGTGAAGTCAGCCTGAGACCAGGGCATGAAGGGCCACAGACTTTGAGACCTTTGTTGACTGATGTAGAAGAGGATGATGAAGATGATGCTACAGATTTCCGTTCTGGTCTGAGACTGCATGACAGGAAAGTCCTCTACACTCCTCTACACGTACTTTCATAACATATCCTGGCATCAGCAAAGCCCGAAAGATACAGGCACCTGCTGTGTGTTGGTCAGGAAAATCGAGCAACTCTCAGAAACACATCCATTGAGTGGATGAAATTTGACTGTGTGGTCCCAGTCTTCCTGATTGGGCCAATAGCAAACTCAACTCTGGATAGGAGCCAGTCAGAACCAAAAAATGGTATGTAAGTTCTATGCCATGTTCATCCCAAATCGCTTCTAGTTCTACAGCCTGCAGAAAGAAGCATCCAACCTTCCAAGTCTTTTCAGTTCTTCTTTATCCTGCTGACTGAGGTTATGGTACATTAAGGTGTATCCCAAGTACATGAAGTTCTCCTCGCTGTTCCCTGATTTCAATGCTCCATAACGGAGGCTCTGTATGAGTCCACTGTGGTTCAAGCTCAAACATCAATCCTGCCCTCCACAGGCTGGTGGTCAGTCTGAAGGCTTTTACGGCCGACGACAGGCAAGTTCCCGTGGGTCTGGCATGTTTAAAACTACACGGGCACAGTCCTCCATGCACAGAAAGTCTCTCACCAAGGCTTCAAGGCGATGGTTTTTGCCTCCAGATGCCTCATGTCAGACAAGTGACCATCACATCCACAGCAGACAGTTTTCCCTGCATTAGTCAATGAGAGAGCAGCAAACAGCCTCATGTCAAACATGAGCTTGAAGAAAATAGGTGCCAAGTCACATTCTTGTTTTACACAACTGGAGTCTGGAAATGGGTCAGACACAGAACCATTTTCCACAGTCCTAACCATCATGCCATCATGAATTGATCTGATGATACTGACAAACCTTGATGGACAGCCATGATTGGGCATCGTGCCCAGATCGTCATGACCAAATGTGTTAAAACTAATAAAAGCCTTTGTCAGGTCCTTGAAGAGGATGGCACTTTTCATGGATTTGACATATTGCAAAAGTCAAGTAAACCATCCCTCTTCTGCTCATAACGCCACTGGCTCTCAGATACCAATCATCCAGCAGATGGTGTAGGATGAGGTTGAGAATGATATGGGCAATAGTCTTGATCTACAGTTGTCACACACCATTCTATCACCTTCGCTTTTACAACGGTGGATGATGTTATGTCCTTGAAGTCCTGTGGCACTGAACTCTCCTTCTAGAACAATTGCATCAGCTCAACAAACTTGTTTGCTGCCACCTCTCCTCCTCCTTGTGATCCACCACAGGCTGGGTCTTCCCCACGTGGAGATGCTTGATGGCTTTCTCATTTTTTCCCTTAACTTGGAGAATCAACAAGAGATGCTAAGACCAGGCACTAAGGCACGTATTGGATTGCCTGCTGATCAATACTGGACTGCCTGTTGAACAAGTGGCTCAGTGTTCACTCCAGCAGTGGTCTATGTCACCTTTTGGCTGGTGAGAAAGTGGCTCAGTGTTCACCACAGCAGTGGTTTTGCAACTTTCGTCAGTGAGGAGGGTGCCTTGCTGACTAAACAGGAACCATGAGGGGCCACACATATCCTTCAGGTCAGAAACGAATTTCCTGATGTTGTGCTCATCTGCATACTGTTGCATAGCTGCCTACTTTCTGAAGTCAGATTTTGGGAACCTGGGCATAAACGGGGTGGGGTGAAGAAAAGGCTGATAAATGAAGGGTTGAAAGAACATTCTATGAAAATGAACATTCCTTCAATGTAATTGTCAACATCCACATATCATTTGGGTTTCATTCAACATCACTTTATCGTCCTTTAACATGATTCCCTCAAATTTTTAAAGAAAATTCAGGGACGTTTGGCAGCTATGCTGTTGGAGTTCTACAACCTTTGCTTTCCTTCACTTATCCTTCAATAGTACAAAAAGAAAAAAAAAAGAACGAGTTTCTAATATGCCAAAACTTTAGACAAAATGATTAAAGAGGCAGAATGCAATGGTACACAGTGCAAAAAAAAAAAGAAAAAAAAAAGGAAAAAACGAAACAAACAAAAAACACGAGAGCAAATAGTTACAGAGATGTGGATATAAAGGAGGAAACAATGAAGACACAACAATCTATACCAATGTCCCTATGTCTTTCACATGGCTTCCTAGGAGGAACAGCAAAAATTGCTGAGGGGTCTGCCAGGCATCCACTTCCCACCCTCCACCCCACATCCTCTCCTAATGAGAAAAAAGTTTGATACCTGCTGACAAAATGGCGAAATGTGAGCACCAAGTGGTGTGTTGTCTACTTTTTGTTCTAAACATAACAAGGACCATTTGTTCATACAGATTCTATCTGTCTCTTCCGCTTTCACAACATCCTGTAAATGCACATCAGAGTGTGAAATCATTTTGCCTTTAGTAAGGTAGATAAAATGGAACCTTCCTGCTCTTGCAAAAACTTACACAAGATTTTGTGGCATCAGTGTCCTCTGCTAGCTTACCAAACATGACAAGCACTGCAAAGATTCCACCGCCACTTTTCTTCTTCTCTAATTTTTACTAAAATCACTGAACATGTAGAGAGGTGGGAGACATACTTTGTTGAGCAACATCTTAGATTTTAACCATCTCACAATTTGCTCAAATATCCCATAGTCTAAAATAATCGCTGTATCCCTCTCTCTGTTTATCACATAATGTATAAAAAATATTCCTTTAAAAATAGTTCACAGACAATAAAATCATCCCACGGTCAACAGAAATACCTCGGTCTCCAGACACATCCCACACTGTACAGAACTGTATACCTTGTTGTCCCAACTCCCAGCAATGAGGAATGTGGACTGCAAAACACCAGGACTGAACTTGACACAGCTCACACTGTCATCTGGGGGTGAAGTCACCTGAACAGAGAGTTATTTTACTTCAAATTTCACAAACAAATACATAATAAAATAAAATGTGAAACAAATAAAAGCTGAAAAGTGAATATGACAATAACTGTGATCGTTAATCAGCTCCATTTTGGACAAATATAAAGCACGATGATACGGTCTTCACGCATTGAAAACATGATGGTGGATTTCAAACACGAGTGAAGCGAAAACCTGAATCAGAACACGGAATGTGCACACGGAAAAAAAAAAGCGCTATATGGAATTCCGTATCAAAACGGAAGGTCTCCCACCCCTGCCAGTGGGAAGAACAGAGGTGCCGCAGACAGCAAAGAATTGCATCGGCACCAACAGACACTCATGACTGCACCTGCGACAACTGCAACAGAGTCTGCCGCTCAAGGACCAGGCTCTTCAGCCACAGCAGGCACTGCAACTCCATAACTGACTAATCCACGGCACAACACCATTGTCTCTCAAGATAGACAGATGCCAATACTGTCTCAAGACATAACTGCCAGATTTCACTTACTTTTCTTCTGTGCCAATAAGTGAAGCCTGACACAGGATCTCAAAAGTATTAGGAGATAAACATTCCCCTCTCTGGCATACACCGGAGTCTACTTCAACACACAGTAAAGGACTGTTTTCAGTCATGGCCAATGGCGAGTCTGTGAATTTGGGGCTTGTTCTCTCCCTTTAAATAGTTTAAACTACACATCCTGTTTCTGGTGTCTGTCTGACTGACAGGTTGTAAGAGGAACATGATAGCCAGTTAGATGTCAAATGGGAAAGGGCTGAGTGACCTTGTTTGAAGGTGGCAGAGACTTCTTAACATGTACAGAGTGAATTAAATCAATTATTTGCAACATCAAACATGCCTCCTTCACGGGTAAAGGCTTACAACTTATTCCAAGCGTGAGCAGCTCTTTTCACCCTTTCTATAACTATTCAATTTTCATGGCACAGGTTTTCAGTATTTTGAAATAAAAATCAGTATTTAACTATACCTTGATATTTAACGCATTTTCTCCCATGTGGAAAATGCTGCAATTATCATTCCCAGAGGAAAACAGTTCTTATCTGTAACTTTTAGCAGCCAGACATCTTGACATCTTTTTGCTCTTTTTCTGTTTAGATTTTTGTTTGTTTTGGAAATGCTTTGAGGCCCTTACTTATACAGGA
Source organism: Conus canariensis (assembly GCA_033310375.1). Classification (NCBI taxonomy): domain Eukaryota; kingdom Metazoa; phylum Mollusca; class Gastropoda; order Neogastropoda; family Conidae; genus Conus; species Conus canariensis. The sequence goes on along the minus strand of CM065726.1, from coordinate 70,213,205 downwards.
AGCAATACTGTACATTTATTCAAATAAACAGCACAGTTGTGTATTTGTCACAGATTCTGGCCATATACTTCTCTGAAATTGATATAAACAGTATCATTTTGTCAGTACCAATGGCAGACGCTGACGTTTAGTTGAGAAGCAAAAGCAACAATTTCTAAATTGAATTCACACAGACTGCAATTCACTTTCCAAATACAATAGAGAGGATCAACCTGACTTTAGTACAGAAACAAATTTCTTTTGTACAAAAACATTCTGAGAATGACATTGTGGAAGCTGGCTTGATCGAGTTGAAAAACCTGTAAATTTGTGATCCACAGTCTTTCAAAATTTGTGACGAAACCTCATAGATTCAGTTGTGAAACTGCTGACCAACGAAACTTTGATTAGAAAAGGAAAATGCTGGTCATCTCAGTTCTAATATTTTGTAAGTTTCTGCACTTTCAAACTGCCTGTGTCTACAGTTAACAAGGCCATTAACATTAAGTACCACTGACCAAGATCGTAGCACTGACAGATGAAAGAATAAATGTTGGCTGTGTTTTTAGTGAAAAAGAAAAGACCAAATCAATTACTGAATTACAGATCGATGGTGCGAAACTGAAATCGATAACTGGGCGTAAGACTGATAACACAAAGGAGTGTGTGTATGAGAGAGAAAGAGAGAGAGAGAGAGAGTGGAAGAAGAGAAAGAGTGGGGAGTTGTTGCTGGGTATGTCAACTGGTTACAATCCTGATATTCAGTAGGAGAACAAGAATCCAACATAAGGATCAAACTAGCAAGCAAATTCTCTCTGCTCTCTTTTGTCCCAATGTCATCCCTGGACAGACGGCTATTGTTAATTATAAAATCATGAGGGCATGCAACTGAAAAAAGAGGGAAGAAGATACCTGGGAGAAAAATGCAGTGAAGGGTTTGATTGAGCTGATCAAGAGATAGGATTAATGCAAGCCACAAAATGGAGGCAGAAAAACGGAGCACTTGTAAGTTTTGAAAACCTGTGGCAAGACACAGCAAAAAATAAAAAAATCCTGACAGAAAAAAAAATCCTGACAGTGTCTTACATTCTGCATCTGGCCATAGAATATAAGCCAACAAAAGCAGATGCGTGCTGTAGATAAGCATAAGATGGTCTGTGGTGCATCTCCGTACCATGTTAGCCAGAAAAAACTGGTCAAACATGGGCCGGCAAACTGGCTAATATGGCAAACAGTTTAACATGGTACAGTACACATCAGTACAACTTTACTTCAATCTGGTGCTACAAAACTTTAGCCACTAGTCTTTGATACAACAATGAACTTTGTTTTTCAGATCTGTGTACACAAATAAAGATGATCTGGGCAATTCTTCATTTGTGACATTCTTGGCAAAATGATCTGCCATCTTTCCCAGTTTCTGTCTTGATCAGCCAACATGATCAGGAACCCATACATGAACAATCTAACCATCAGATTTCAGAAAGGTGTAAACTTGAGCACACCATCAGCAAGAGCCACCAGGGTGGAAAAAAAGACTAACAGGATGACAAACTCTTCTAAATGTACACACTGATAGACCATTCTGAATACCAAGACCAAGGTTATGAGTTCACAGGATAGAAGGACTCCAGAAGAACATGTTTTCCAAGTTTTGTTTTGTATTTGCTGCTTACAGCTCTAATGCAATGCAACAGAGGAATAAGCAGCAGGTGTAACTCCTTCTTTGGACTTGGGAAGGTCAGAAAATATTCTCTGAAAGACAAGAAATATTGAACAAAATTCAGCAAAAAAGGTTTTACATGCCAGAAAGCTTGTGGAGTCTTTGTGGAAAGAAACAAGATCAAATCAGATCTCTGAATTTATCATATTCATGGTGCACAGTCCGAATATTCGAAAATATCACTAACTTCAAGATCCATGCATTTTTTAAATGGAGAAGAATTACGCACTCCTGGAAAAGAGTTATGTACTCCTAAGGGCAGTAATGAACTAGGATGATCTCAATTTTGTTGTGGAATTATGGGTAAGAAAACAATCATACGCTGGATTTTACATTCTAAGCAAACCAAGAACAAATTATAATCATGAACGATGGATTTTGAAGTAAAACAACAACATCAACAACAAAAACAAACAACATATACGACTACAAGGCCTGACAAATCATCAACAACAACAAAATGTACCATATATACAAATGCTTAACTTCTACTGTGACCATACAACTAAATATTAGACTGGCCAAATGACAACATTCAAACACTCACTTTAACTCAAAAAAGAACAGATTATGACAAACCCATCAACAGAACTACACAAAACAAAACAGCAAGTTACCTCAAAGTCTTTCATTGGATTGGTGTTGGCAGCTGTGGCTGTGTTACCAAAGACATTAGACTGGCCAAAGGATGATGTTCCAAACAAACTCATTCTCCTCAATTACGTCAAGGACCCGCTGCAACAGAACAGAAAATAGAGGACTGAACTATGATCAATCCAAAAATCAATTCAAAACATTTCGGAAATGGGAAATTGTGGACATAGTTGGTACAGTATGTATGATCCCGAAAGATGAATTTCTCACAACTTTTTTTTCATGTCAGTTTTGTATTTATAGTAAATGATGAACTACACCAAACAGTTTGACAAATGGCCTTTCTGGATTCTCACAGCACTGTGCTCCAAGACTGTGCTCTAAGTTCTTCTGTCAACAGATAGCCAATGGAGATATGGCATGGTCAGGACTGGACCAAAATGACCATGCCAGATCTCCTCATGACAGCCACCAACAGAAGAGCCTGGAGACAAACGGCGGCTGCCTCATCACGTCCCCCCGACGACCCCAGCGGTCAGGGGAATGACTGACTGACATGTGTATAAATCCACCAGCCTAGATACTCTGATCAAGTTATACCTCATTTACCTAAGTCAATTTAGCTACATTGGTGGTATTTTGTGAACTGATGCAGATAGCAATCATAGTCCTAAGGATAAAAATGAGACAGTATGTTGCTAATAGCACAGCTGACCGCAGAGGGCCATACTAGGGCTGTCACCGCACTGAAGTCAACACACAAGTCATTAAAAACAAAAAAAAAGAAAGAAAAAACCTCATCCACACAACCCTATAAAATACACCTTTTACAAACACACCTTAAATTTTGTTACACATCTTTCTTTTATAAAATCTTAGATCAGATGAAAAACGCTGATCTCTTTCAGAAATTCAAAGATCATGCCAGGTGAAACATCTCCGAACAGGGTTTTCATGGAACCTGCTGTAAAGTGTTTATGTCTCACATCATGATAGTCCCAACATTCTAAAAGAACATGTTTCACTGGAAGTGGTACATGACATGGAATGCACCACAGAGCTTCTTTGCATTTTAAAAGAGAAGAATGGGGGTAAAAGGAGTGGCCTGTGTGCAAACAGCACAACACTGTTTCTTCTTTATGGCCGCCCCTGGAACTTGGTAAAAGCTTTTTCAGGTTTGGATGGATTTGGAAGAGTTTGTTATCAATCTGCAAGTTCTATTCCTCTTGCCAGAGGTCTTTGACTTAAGCCTGAGCTTTGGATTTTAGATCAGTGTGAGGGACAGACAATCTGCTCAACTCTTTCTTTGTAGCACTTTTGACAAGTCGATCAATCACTTCATTGCCTCGAATGCCCACAGAGCTGAGAACCCAAGCAAAAACTATGTTGTATCCATCAGATTTCAGAGACTGAGAGAAATGTACAGTAATTTCAGAAGTTGAGGGTGCTTGAGTTTATGGTTGGCAATGACTTCCAAAGCAAAAAGTGAGTCTGACAAAATGAGAAAATCTTTATGTTTGGATTTAGAGACCATTTCAAGAGCCAGGACCAAGGCTGTCAACTCAGCAGTGTAGAAGGAGCTGTCAGTGGAAACATGTTTAAAACATCTCTTGAGAGGGACACCTGGTGAAATTGCCCAAGAAAGGAGACCTTGGCAAGTGTGAGAACTACATAGGGATTATGTTCCTTTCAGTCCCGGGAAAGATCTTCAATCGAATCCTGCTAGAGAGGATGAAAGAGAGAGCTGACACACTCCTTCGTGAACAACAAGCTGGTCTTCGACCAAACTGATCTTGCACCGATCAGACTGCAATCCTGAGGATCATTCTCAAACAATCCCAGGAATGCAACTCATCTCTGTACTGCATCTTCATCGACTATGAGAAGGCTTTTGACAGTGTTCATTGGGACACCCTATGGCAACTTATGAGACACCATGGAATACCAACACAAAGTCTGTCAACATCATCAAGAACTCCTACAAAGGAATGAGCTGCAAGATCATACACGAAGGACAACTAACAAGGAGCTTCCCCCTCAAAACTGGAGTGAGGCAAGGATGTCTGCATTCACCTTTCCTGTTTCTGCTCGTGGTAGATTGGATCACGAGGACGACCGCCAGGAAGAAGAATGGTATCCAGTGGACCATGACTGGGCAGCTAGACGACCTGGACTTTGCAGACGATCTGGTGCTCCTGTCCCACACCCATTAGCAAATGCAAGAGAAGATATCAGACTTGGCAGAAGTTTCAGCACAGGTCGGGCTGAAGGTGAACAGAGGGAAACAAAAGTACTGCGAGCCAACACAAAGAAACAAGATCCCATCAGATTGAATGATGACCCGCTAGAAGAGGTGGAAAAGTTCATGTACCTGGGGAGCACAGTTGACTGGCAAGGTGCAACAGATGTGGACATCAAAGCAAGAATTGGCATGGCCAGGATAGCTTTTCATCAATTAAAGAACATCTGGACCTCCAAGCATGTTGGCAGACAAACCAAGATACAACTTTTCAACTCTAATGTTAAGTCAGTACTCATGTATGATGCCGAGACGTGGAGAACAACAAAGACCATCTTCAAGAAAATACAGACATTCATTAACGGCTGCCTCCGACAGATACTTCAGATCCACTGGCCAGACACCATCAGAAAATGTGGAACTGTGGGAGCAGACACATCAACTCCCTGTGGAGAAAGAGGTGAAAAAGAGGAAATGGCGTTGGACAGGCCACACACAGAGGAAGCCCATCGACGACATTACGTGACATGCTCTGCGCTGGAACCCACAGTAACACAGGAGAAGAGGAAGACCTAGGAACTCATGGAGGAGAGACTTGGATGCAGAGTCTGAGAGGAAGAGAGCGAGACACACCTGGAGAGATTTGGAAAGGGCAGCTCAGGACAGAGCGTGCTGGCAGATTGTTGTTGATGGCCTTTGCTACAGTGGGAGCTAATGGCTTGAATGATTGAATGAATGAACAAAACACAGCAGCAGCAATCAACTGAACAGATCTGGAGCCATCTGAAAAAAATTGTTCTACAGGATGGAAACTTAGAACACAGTTTGGTGAAAAAGGGCTTGTACACCTAGGAGCTAGTGGTTTCTTTACAATATGAGCTAAATCAAACTTGATATGCAGATCTAATTGCAAAGTGAGACGACTGCAGGCGGAAATCTAAACACATTTTAAATAAATGTTAGCGAACCGCCCAGAGAAACGTGGACAAACGAGTCACAAGACAAAACACAACGTGTTTCGACCTCTTAGGTCTTCTTCAGGTGAGACACAAACGAATAAAATAACAAAAATTCACTTAGCTTTGATCGCTTCAGATCGCTTCAGAGTTCAGCGCTGATTCAATGCCTTCTTCCTTGCGCTGAACTCTGAAGCGATCTGATGTGATCAAAGCTAAGTTAATTTTTGTTATTTTATTCGTTTGTGTCTCACCTGAAGAAGACCTAAGAGGTCGAAACGCGTTGTTTTGTCTTGTGACTCGTTTGTCCACGTTTCTCTGGGCGGTTCGCTAACATTTATTTAAGATTTGATATGCAGAGTGAGGAAAGTCCATGATGGGTCATCAGGAAACTTGGATGAATCAAACACAACTCCAAGATCTGCATTGTTCAAATGGGGAAGAATACGAAGATCGCTGAAAGGGTTTAATACACTTTGTATTATAGGTAGTAAAAGATTCTAAAATATCTGCACTTTAAAAGTCAGTACTTTTTGAAGGCGACTCTGCGCCTAAAACGAAGCGGGGATAAGAAGTCATAATGATGGCAGTGCTAGCACCAGCCCCTCTGTAAGCGTAATGAATGCGCAAAAAACACCTATACTTTGAAATACATTTCAAAGATGGGACGTAAATAGGCCGCGAGGCCTAGACTGAAAGCCAGTCCCTACTACTACTACTGCTGCTGCTGCTACTACAGTGCGATCATACGTAAATCACAATCCGGTACCATTCAGTTACGTCAGTCCTTACTCTTTTGACAAAAAGGGCTCTAAGTTTATACAGACTACAGAAAGTGCGTCACACCTCACTTAAATTACAAACCTACTTTACCTCTGCTTTTCTTGCTTTGAACTCTGTTTATCTGGCGCAGGCATCAAGCATTTGAACAGGAAATAGCGTTTTCCATGAAAATAAAAAATTATTATCGGAATCTGGCAAAGACAACACCTAGAAAAAAAAATCGGTTTAATTGAAAGTTGTATTTGAGGCAAAACCAAACTTACGTGCATATAAGATATGCCTGTGCATTACTTGTGTGCTTATTCTTCGATTTCGGTCTTTTATTGAGAATGATTTTAAATCTGGTTCAAACCAGACAGCACCGAAAGAAATGTTCTATAAATAGAAACTTACAAACAGGCCACACGCCACAACTAGCGTTTTGAGGCCTGTTATTAATTTTTGCCGGCAGGCCTCAAAACGCTTAGATGTTAATCCGATAATTGATCAAAAGGACAACTCCCTTGTTTTGGGGATCTTCACCAATGAAATCACAAACAATCTTCAAATACATGACCGTCCCCTTAGCTGACACACATTTCAGGCACATGCACCCTATCTTTTTGCACCAGCCTCAAATGCACAAAATAATCCCATTCCTTTGATTTTAATCTGTCTCCTTGGAACCACTGGCTTGTACCTTGATAGCCATATGATAAGAAATAAGGAGAATCAACTTTCAGACACAATGAAAGTTCTCAATATAATCTAATTGCCGCAGTTTCAAAACGGAGTGACTGATGGCGGAAAATGAAGCAAAATTTAGAAAGAGAGGGGGTTAGTTACCACCAAGGACACAGACAGTCTGTGTCATTAGCGGTAACTGACCCGATCTCTTTCTAATTGCGGCAGCCTATAAATATTTGCCTCCTTAGGTAAGGCCTTGGCGCATTAATGTGTGGTGTGAAGCCTGTACACAACTTTTTTCTGACTACTTTGAAGAAATAATGCCCCTATGAAACACTAGAATCAATTTCCAACTCAACTGAAGAGTTTACATGGCACCTACACACTTAGGCTGAGCTGTGAGTCCTTTGAAGGCACCTACTATTAGCTCTGTGATAGCATGCAATATTTGCTGGCATTCAAATGGCAATGGCTGTTGAAGCACATGCCCACAACTGTTACTGACACTTTTTTAACACTGTATGGTCATGATAAGTACGGGGTGGAAAGAACGTATTCAGTGTGTTGTAACTAAGTTTTGTTTTTTTTTTTTTAATTGTTTAATTTGAAGTACCCCTCTTACCCCGATCCCCCACCCCTAACAAGTCTCTTTTCCATGATGATAAGTCATTTTGAAACACTGAAAATACTTGGAATCACCCCCAAGTGAAAAAAAAAGTGAAAATAGAGCCTCTCTATCTGTATGTATAATTACCTGCTCAGACTGATATTACAAAAAGTTTGTGCATGATTAATGGGAGTACAGTGAAGCCACTGCACTGATAGTTATCCACCTTCCGGCAATTCAGACACAACCCAAAACATATTCTTAAAAATCAATATTCATACGGGATGCACAGCTGCAAAGATTTGCTGGGAACTACTCTCATATACGTTCATTTTCTTATTATGATAAAGGGTACCTTTATTTCAGATGTGATTTTTTGGTTAATTTTTTCCACCCCCACCCCCTTTAAGACATGACTTTTGTGACAGGAGGCAGAAAATCATCCTTTTTTTCCCGCATGGGACAATTTATGACCAGTGTGTTAATATCAATAAAGTACAGATTTAGTCTTAAAGAAATATCAATGTGAAAATCATACTTTGTTGAATACAGCTTAAGTCACTGCATGTGTGTGTGTTTGTGCATTTCAAAACAGTCAAACGAGTGCAGTTGTTCACAGCAGAGAAAAAGACAAAAAGAGGTGAGAGCGGGGTGGAGGGTGCGGTGGGAGGGGGAGGGGGGAGGGAGTGGGTGAGGAGTGGGAGGAAGGGTGCACTGGCATGTTAGATGAGGGGGAGAGACATAGAGAAATGCACAGTCAGTACATGTACACAACGCACGCACGCACACACACACACACACACACACACACACACACACACACACACACACACACACACACACACACAAATATCTCTACCATCACCACACACACACACACACACACACTAATATAAACATATCCTGACCTGAATGACCTTCTTTGCAGATTTCAAGAGCCAGGACCAAGGCTATCAACTCAGCAGTGTAGATGGAGCTGTTAGTGGGAATGTCTTTAGAGCATCTCTGAGAAGGATCTGTCATACAAAACAGCAGAGGCGACCCCCTCCTCAGATTTAGATCCGTCGGTGAAAATTTTCTTCAGGTTGAAAACTACAAACACAGTTCGGCGAAAAAGGACTAATATGCCAAAGGAGCTAGTGGTATCTTTACAATACGAACCTGAATCAAACCGGATTTCTGGAGTGAAGAAAGTCCATGGTGGGTCATAAGGAAACTTGGACAAATTACACACGACTCCAAGGTCTACATCTGAATTGTTCAAATGGGGAAGAATATGAATTCCCAAGGGTGGAATGGGACTGGGGTGGTCATCAAATTTCTTTTGGAACTTGGGGTCAAAAACATAGTGATATACAGGGTTTTGGGGTTCAGACGAGCGATTTAGGCAGTAGTTCAAGGTAAGCTTCAGCCGACGGTTCAACAGGGATTGTTCTCCTGCCTCAGCAAACAGGGGCGGTGAGGAATGCCCCCAGACAGAGTGGAAGCCCTTGATGGTGGATGGGATCAAGACAGTTCAGGTAGGAAGGTCTGACTGAGCCGTGACTGCTCACCAAAAGTTCAGTTTGGAGCGGATCAGAACCCTGTAAAGATGGAGAAGACTTTTCTTATCAGCACCCCAGTCTGTAAGCCAAAACTGTCAGAATGTTCAGTACTTTCTGACATGCAGTCTTGAAGTATTGGAGATGTGACTTTTAAAGTTCAAATCTTAAAAAGTGTTTGAAACAACTCCTCCAAACAACATGGACAAACGAATCACAAGACAAGTCTTGTAATTTGTTTGTCCATTTTGTTTGGAGAATCGTGTCAAACACTTTTTAAGGTTTCTATAGATTTCCGCCTGCAATCGCCTCACTTTAATCCTAACTTTAAAGTTCCGTTCTTGATTAAAAAAAGAAAGAAAGAAAGAACACCCAGAAAATTGGCCTTTTTCACAGCTGGAAAGGTGGATTTGTCCAGACGAATTTCAGGGCAGGCCAACAACTGACAAAAATTGTGAAAATTGATAGACTGTTTTGGTGCTTAAAATGGTAAAGCCGTTTTCCTCTGCCCACATTTCGAATTTCATCCTTACAAAGTTGGAGTCGAAGCTGTCAGCTGGCATAAGAGGCTCCAACTGCGTAGAGTGCAAAGTCATCAACAAACACAGAGGACCTGGAACCCCGGTTTACTGAATTGACAATCTCAGGAAAAAGAATGCTCCCTTGAGGTACACCCAGCTCCTGCCTATGGATGTCAGACAGCGTGGTACCAATACCGACTTGGAACTGCCGATCACCCAGAAAGTTTTGAGCAACTAAAAGCAGATGACCACGAAAACCAAGTTTATGAAGATTCATAAGAATTCCATATTTCCACGTGATATCATAGGCTTTTTCCAGATCGAAAACGATAGTATCCACATGTTGTGCAATAAATGAAGGCATTATGGTTGGTAGTTTCATGATGTACTAAATGGTCAACAATAGAGTGGTACTTCTGGAACCTGCACTGTTCATTGGCCAAAAGGCCATCGGTTTCCAGCTTCCACATCAAACCATTAGCTTGTAGAGCCAACTGATCAGAACTATCGACCGATGATTTGAAGTATTGGTAAGTCTTTTCCAGGCTTAGGAAAAGGAATGATCAGCGCTTTCTGTCAGGGGGGCGGAAAGCACCCTGTGGTCAAGATATAGTTGTAGACTTTCAGAAGGGTCTGGAGACAGCTCTACTGGAGATGTTTCAAAAACTGATAATGAATATCATCTAGGCCAGGAGCAGCATCGTTGCAGATTTGTAGAGCTGATTTCAATTTATTAAATGAAAATTGCACGTTGTATACTTCAAGTTGTCTGAAGTGAAGTTGTATGATGAATTTTCTCTCAATTGTTTCCTTAATTTAAAAAAAAAAAACAGCAAATTTACTTCAGGGGGAGTTTTGTTGAATGATGGAGGCCAACAGTTGGCAACAGCTTGTTTTTCAATTATCAGAGCATCGGCAAGTTTCAATTGATGGATTGGTGTTCTTCCCTTTGATTGTCTTGATGATAATTTTCCAGACTTTTTTCTTTGATGCTTTGGAAGTCAGCTTGAAGCACAAGTCTCTCCAAGACTAACGCTTGCTGACTTAAAAAGTGTGTTACGTTTTGGCTTGGGCTCAAGCGTTGGGAGCGGAAGGTCTTTGAAACATCCAATGCTGTGCCCGTTTGCGTTCTCTTGTGATCTGTTGGCAGTCAGAATTAAACCAATATGTTTTGGGCAGTAAGAGTTTATTGGAAAACATAGGAACACAGGTTTAAGCAGGCTTAATAAAAGCGTTAGAGAATATGCAAGTCTTGACTTTGAAGAATGTCAGTTTCCTGGAGCTCCTTTGAAATATTTGCAGCTAAAAGACTCCAGCGGGCCTTTTCATAATCAAAGTGTTGTGGAACAGAGACGTTTTCAGTTGTTATGGATTTTAACACAATGGGAAAATGGTCACTTCCATGCAGATTGTCATGGACAGACCACTCATAGTCCAGGACCAGCGACTGGTCACACACCTACAGATGAATACACGAAAGCGCACCATTAAAACATTGTATAAACGTAGGAGAGCTGGTATTCACACAACACATATCAAGCCGAGAAGAAACATCCTCCAAAAGAAGACCTCGGGATGACGCATCCACATCACCCCAAAGGGGATTATGGCCATTAAAGTCTCACAACAGTAAGCGAGAGCAAGGGAGTTCTTCGATCAGAGTGACAAGGTCCTGACGACTAACCGAGATAGAAGGTGGTAGATATAACGGGCACACTGTACAGGTTTTATGGAGAGTCAGAGTGACTCGCGCAGCAACTGCCTGAAGAGGGGTAGCAAGAGCAACAGGGCTAAACAGCAAAGTTTTGTGGATAAGAAGGGCAACGCTGCGCGTTAATCCCGACGTGGAAGGTTGTGCAGGTTTTGAAAGAATATTAAAGCCAGAAAGAATGAATGTCTTCTGGCTTTGAATTTTTGCTTCCTGAAGAGCAACTACCTGAGGTTTAAGAGAATGGCACAAAAGCTGCAGTTCCTCAAAGTTAGAGTTAAAACCACGGATATTCCAATGGACTAATGTACTATCCATGATGCAGAGGACAAACAGGAAAGAAATCAGTTCATCTTCGAGTCGTCATCTGCATCTAAGGGAGCGAATTAATTTTGGAGGGGGATCGGTTTGTTTGGCTCTCCAAACCCACTGGTAGATTTTCTCACGGACGGAGACAGCTCAGGTTTTGGAGATGGTGGAGGTCGTCTTTTTATCTCCACCATCTCCGCACGATGAGTTCCCTTGCCTGCATGGGCAATGCTCTCGACATGTCGAGGTGGGAGAGCTGTTTTTTTTTTTTTTTTTTTCTTCTTTTTTTTTTTTAAACTCTGGGTGACAGTGACACGACCTTTTGCTTTTAGAAAGACAAAATATGATTCACATTACAGAACAAACCTTCATGACCACACCCGGAAAATTTCATAACTCTAGAGGTTTATTTTTGGTTATGGTGACGCATGAACCGTGCATACCTATCTTAAAGCTAAACTCACCAAAAGAATCCGAAAACTAGAGTAAGTTTTGCCTAAGAGAATCTGAATGCAAGAGAATTCACTTTGCTTTGATCACATCAGCACCTTCGCCATGCACTGTTGCTAGCAAACTGTGAGGAGTCACCAGAACTCTTCTTCACAGATCAGCAAAATTCAAAGATGTTACGGTGAAACTGCTGTTCAACCTGCTGCACAATCTCACCGTCGCATTCCCGATCATATGAGAAAGGAAGTTGAAGCAGAAATTGAGCGAGTTGAGAATTTGGATATCATTGTGAAAGTAAATGGTCCAACACCATGGGTATCACCAATAATGGTAGCCCTCAAACCCAAGAAACCATATGACATCCAGATATGTGTAGACATGCTTCTTCCAAATCAGACAATAAAGTGCGCAAGATATCTCATGTCAATGACTGATGATATTCTTATGAAATGTAATCAAGCAACAGTCATCTCCAAGTTGGATCTCAATAGCAGCCATTACTGGCTAGACCTTGATAAAGAATCAAGGAACATGGCAATTTTCTCTACACATGTTGGATTACATCGTTACAAGCACCCGAACTTCGGTGTCAGTGCTGCTGAAATTATTCAAAATCACATAGCTGAAGTATTAGCAGACATTCCTGGATACTTGAACACAAGTGATGATATTTTGATCTATGGAAAGAATCAGGAGTATGATGAGATATTGAAAAAAAAAAGTTTTGCAAGACTCGAAGGAAAACATCTCATATTGAACAAAGCCAAGTGTAAATTCAACAAGAACAACATAGAATTCTATCGTTTTGTCTTCAGTCAACATGGTATCTCACCAGACCCAAAAGAATGGAAGAAATACACAAGATACCAACGCCTACCAATATCAACGAAGTCAGAAATTTTCTCGGTCTTACAAGCTATGTCTCATGCTTCATTCCAAACAACACAGTTGTCACCAAAACACATCGAGACCTCACTCACAAGGACACAGAATGAAAGTGGACCGCAGAACATGACACTGCACATCAACAGCTGAAATCACAGCTGACCGACAATGAAGTCATGGCTTTCTACAATTCTGATCTGTCAGTAGAAGTAATCATTGACGCCAGTCCCTTTGGACTTGAAGTACTTCTTGCACAACGAGATGACAAAAACACAATCCATATCGTTGCTTACGTCAGGCGTGCACTGACAGATGTTGAATCCAGATATTCACGGACTGAGAGAGAAACACTCGCTGTCGTATGGGCTTGCAAGCATTTTTATCTGTAACTCTTTAGTCGTCCTTTCAGTGCCATGTCAGGTCAAAAGCTTCTTGAGAACATTTACAGCAACCCAACATCAAGACCATCAGCACGTATAGAACAATGGCTCTTGTAAGATTTCCTTTTATACCAATCAGACGGAATTTTACTTGTACTTGTTCCTGTTCGTCCATGTGTATGTATGATCATATTCAACATCTAGTTGCAAAGTGAGACGCCTACTTTGCGCTGAAGAGATCAGAGCTGAGTGACAAACTCGTTCATTTTCGTTGTCCTATCAATTTTTGTTTGCGTCTTGCCTGAAGAAGACCTAAGAGGTCGAAACGCGTCGTGTTTTGTCTTGTGACTCATTTGTCCACGTTTCTCTTGGCGGTTCGCTAACATTTATTTAAGATTCATATTCAACATCGAAAAGGTTGTGCCAGTCTTGAATGAATGTTGATTTGTGTTTGTATATTTGTCCAGTTCGTGCTACTCTGTACATTTGTTACGTATGGCATATATGAGCAAGCTTGGAACATGCTTTGGGGGGATGTGTCCTAGTTTGTTCTGTATGCTCTTGTGTTGGCATTGACGCCAGCCTATTTGGACTTGAAGTACTTCTTGCACAGCGAGATGACAACGAGATGAGCCAGGCGATTTAGTGTCACAAGCAGCAGTTGGAGTAATGGGCGTGTAATTCATCTGATCATGGGACAAAGAGTTAACCTACTTACTCATTCTTCATTGTCTGCTATTCTCAACCTCATTTAAGATTTCCTGTCATACCAATCGAACTGAGGTTACCTGTATTTGTTTCAGTTCGTCTGTGTGTCTGTTTGACTACATTTAACACTGAAAAGGGAGTACCAGTCTTGAATGAATGTTACCTTGTGTTCGTCGTCGTTGGAGTGTACATATGCCAGGTAGAGATTAATAAGCAAGTCTGAGACATTTCAGCCTGCCGTGTTTGTTGGTTCTGTGCAACATCTTCTCTCTGTTGATGCCACAAAACCCCTTGTTTCCGCCTTTATTCTATCTAGACTTGATTACCGTAAATCTCTTCTAGCTGTCCCGAGAATCTTCTCAGTCGTCTCCAGAAAGTACAAATCAAGCTACTCTTTGATTGTCAGACAACCCAGATCTTCTCATGTCACTCCCTTGCTTTTTTCTCTTCACTGGCTGCCGGTCGAAAAACAAATAGACTACAAACTGTCCTTACTCTGCTTTAAATCTTTGAATGGCTTATCTCTTTCCTACCTTTCTGATCTCCTTCATCTCTATGTTCCTTCTAGGCAGTTGCGTTCTACCGACAACACTCTGCTCAAAATCCCTCGATTTCGAACTAAAACCTCTGGCGATCGCTCTTTTTCCTTTCAGGGTCCGGTTTCTTGGGAAAAAAAATCCCTATATCTTTGCGTAGTTCAAACTCTCTGTCTTCCTTCAAGGCATCTTTTAAAACAACCCTCTTCACCAATCAACAGCAGTTCTTTCTTCCCCTTCCCTTGCCCATCAAATTGATTCTGCGACTAATGTGTGTGTGTGTGTGTGTGTGTGTGTGTGTGTGTGTGTGTGTGTGTGTGTGTGTGTGTGTGTGCGCGCGCGCGCGCGACTGTGTGTATGTATGTGGGAGGGGGGGGTGCACATGTGTGTGTGTGTGTGTGTGTGTGTGTGTGTGTGTGTGTGTGTGTGTGTGTGTGTGTGTGTGTGTGTGTGCCGTGTCCGTTGTTGTTCGACAGTGTGTGAGGGATCTTGTGTTGTGTGTGTGCGTGTATTTGTGTGTGTGTGTGTGGGGGGGGGGGGGGGGGGTCTGTGTGGGTGTGTGTGTGTGCGCGCGCGCGTGGGTGGGTGTCAGTATGCACCCTTCTTTGTAGATGCATGGTACCTTATTGCAATATTCATCTTCTTGTTGGTTTCATTTATGTTTTCTTTAACCTTTTATGTATTTGTGAGCGCTTAGGGCTTATGATGTAAGATTAAGCGCCATAAATAATCATTATTATTATTACTATTATTCCCTGCCTCATTTCATATTTCCTTTCTTACCAATCAAATCAAGGTTACCCGTATTTGTTTCTGCCGTGTGTTTGTTTGACCACATTAAAGATCGAAAAGGTTGTGTCAGTTTTTAATGAATGTTGATTTGTGTTCGTTCATTTCTTCAGTTGTTGTTGCTGTTACATGTGTCAGGTATATGATCAACGAGCAAGCTTGGAACATCCTCTTTTTTGTTCTTTCTTTTTTTTTTTTTTTGGGGGGGGGGGGGGGGATGTCTTCTTGTTTATTCTGTGTGCTCTGTGTTGGCATTTGTGCTCGGCGATTTGGTTCATAAGCCGCTATTGTTTGGAATAGTAGGCGTGTACTTTATCTCATTATGGGACAAAGATATAACATATTCTTTCATTCTCTATTAATTGTCTACTGTTCCCTGCCTTATTTGGAATGTCTTTTCATACCAATTAAACTGAGGTTACCTGCATTTGTTTCTGTTACTCCATGTGTTTGTTTGGCTTTATTCGAGATCGAAAATGTTGTACCAGTCTTGAATGAATGCTAATTTGTGTTTGATCATTTCTCCAATTGTTGTTACTGCATACGTGTTTCAGGTAAATGGTGTATAGGCAAGCTTGGAACATTCCTTTTTAGGGATGTCTATGCGCTCTGTGTCGGCATTTCTTCTTGGCGATTTGGTGTCATAGGCAGCAATGGTTTGGAGTTTTGGACGTGTAATCTATCTCATTAAGGGAACACCAGCTCGTTATTTACTATCTACTATCCTTGCCTCATTTATGATATCTTTTCATTCCGTTCAACCGAGGTTCATTTTGTTTATGCTCGTCCATGTGTTTGTTTGACCATATTCAACATCGGAAAGATTGTACCAATCTTGAATGAGTGTTAGTGTGTATTCGTTCATTTCTTCAATTGCTGTTACTGTTTACATGTATCAGGTACAGGGTATATGATCCAGCTTGTAACATCCTTTGGAGAGATGTCTCCTTGTTTCTTGTGCGTGTCTGTGCTGACATTTCTGCTAGGCGATGGGCGTTTAATTTATCTAATCATGGGAGTAAAAGTTCCCTTACTTATTCGTCATGGACTACTTACTATTTCCTGTTTCATTTAAGATTTAAATTTCATACCAATCAAAAGGTCATCTGTGTGTGTTTCCGTTCATCCATATGTTTGTTTGACTATTTTAAATAAAAAAAAAAATCGTGAATGTTAATTTGTGATCGTTCATTTCTCAAGCCTTTGTTGCTGTGTGCGTGTCAGGCAGAGGGTATATGAGCAAGCTTGGAACATTCTATTTTTGTAGGGGAGGGGATGGTTGGGGGATGGGGTCTTCTTCTTTGTTCTATGTGCTTTGTGTCGGCTTTACTGTTAGGTGATTTGGTGCTTAGGCACCAATTGATGGAATTAAGGATGCGATTTATATGATTATGGAAGCAAAAGCGTGCGTGTGCGTCTGCGTCTGTCTGTGCGTGCGTGTGTGTGCCGCGTGCATTGTTATGCGTGTGTGTGTGTGTGTGTGTGTGTGGTGTGTGTGTGTGTTGGTGTGTGTGTGTGTGTGTGTATGCGTGCGCGCACGCCAGCGCCCGTGTGTGTGTATGTGTGTGTGTGTGTGCGTACGTGCGTGCGTGCGTGAGCGCGCGCATATGTGTGTATGTGTGTATGTGCGTGCGTGCGTGTGTGTGTGTGTGCGCGCGCGCGCGCGCGCGCGCGCGCGTGTGTGTGTGTGTGTGTGTGTGAGAGAGAGAGAGAGAGAGAGAGAGAGAGAGAGAGAGAAAGAAAGAGAGAGAATTTATCTGTGTATCTTTAGTCATACATAATTAATGCATCACTTTTCCTATCAGTTTTTTCCTTTATATCCTGTTCTATTTCTACAAGTCAATGAGTATATCGCTCTACAGAGTTGATAATTTTTAAGAGTAAATCGATATTCATTTCCTTTATTTCACCTTATGAATGTGAGTCAAGTTTTAAGTTTTATGCATTCATTTTAGAATTTCTTTTATATATTCATAAATATTTTATGTGTTTCATTGTGACTGAAACCTTTTTCTTCTTCATCAAATGCACTCTCCCTGGATAGGAGGCTAAAAAGCTTTCCATAGACCGCACACCTCCCACCCCACCCCCACCTCCTATACCTTCCGCCACATAATAAAAATGATTTTTGACCACCGATCTTCTGTCAATTCAGAAGATTTGGGAAAAAAAAAGAAAAGAAAGAAAAACAGAAAAAAAAATCTGCAACGTTTCGGTCATAACTGATGACATAAATGACAAATAATACGTATACGCAATGGCGCACGAAAACATATACGTAAATGGACGAATACGTGTTTAAGGGGGGGGGGGGGGGGGGGGGGGGGGGGGGGGGTTAATAGGGGAAATACAGGGAAAAGGAAAAGAGAGGCAGATAGAGGGAAAAGGTAAATAGAGATAGAGAAAAAGAAAGGAAGAGAGTGGTAGAGGATGAGTCTTATGCTTGGAAGGGGGCGCTTGAGGGTGTGTATGAGAGAAAAAAAAACCGTGGGAGTGAGGGGTGTGTCGGGGGATGAGGAGCCGGGGGGGGGGGGGGGGTTGAGTGTGAACTCCTTTTGAAAAATAGGTGCTGGATTGTCCACATGTGCATGTATCTATGAGTATGCGTACCTGGGTGGTGGAGATGGTGTTTGGGATGTATATACTAAATTCTATATGCCATTGTATGAATATGGTAAATATGTACATGGGGTGTGAATGTAAGGATGGTGGGATGGGGAAACTGGGGGAGGGGGGTGTAGAGAGAAAGGGACAGAGGAGAGGCTGGGGGACAGGAAAGCGAGGGCAAAGAGCTGGAATGATTCAAACTAAGAAAGTCAGATGTGGGAGTTCAGTCCATCAGGGATCGTGGTGCCAAGGCAACAGATGATCCTGGACTCCATGAATTTTCTTTCTGGAGCTGAGAAGTGGTTTTGCCAAACAGCAGTGACGGAGATATGGGTTTGGCTGTGGCAATCAGCATTGAAATGAATCCCCACTGGTGTTGGATGAGACGACTGGATGGCTCTGAGGTGCTCCACAAAGCGTTTGTTGAGGGTGCGATATGTCTCCCCAACGTAAAACTTTGAGCAGAGGCTGAATCTCAGTAAGTACACCAAGCTGGTGGACTGGCAGGTGAAATTAGATTGGACATTCAATTTTCCTTTTCGGCCAGTGATGGAGTCAAGGATCGTTTCTCGCCTTGGCACCATAATGCCCGATGGACTCAACTCCCACATCTGACTTTTTTCGGCCGAACCTTATTAATTATTTTTCAAATCTTATTCTTTGCAATTTATTTCATTTCTTTTTTCTTCTCCTCCTCCTCCTCCTCTCTTCTTCTTCTTCTTCTTCTTCTTCTTCTTCTTCTTCTTCTCCTTCTTCTTCTTCTTCTTCTTCTTCTCACATACACACTCAGAAGCACACTCACTCACTCACCCATTCACTCACTCGCTCACTCATACATATGCACTCATACGCACTCATATGCACTCATATGCACTCACTCACACAACACACCACACACACACACACAACACACACACACACACACACACACACACACACACACACATCACATCACATCACACACACGCGCGCGCGCGCGCGCGCACGTGTCTGTTTTGTACGTACGTATCTGTATAACAATTAACTTATCAAAATTGTGATCTTGACGTTTGCAATAGGTTACCCACGCCAGTGCTGTGGCTGTGCAAAATGTAAGCTTTTGCCGAATTAACGTTTGATATGAAGGTTTTTTTTTTCTTAATTATTACCAATGGCATTTTTGCACTTTTAATTTAATTACTGTGATCTTGAACTTTACCAGATCCTATGCAAATCTATGCAGATAGAAAAGTAATAACAGTAGCTATTATACACAAGGTTTCAGCTTTTATCTGATATGATTTTGTCAGTGCGAATTTGTTTAAAACATTGATTTTTTTTGTCCAATGTAAGCTTGATCTTTGTACAAGTTCAGCAACCCCACGCAGGTGGAAAGTTGGTAATACTAGATACCTGAAAAGCAACTTTGGGCTATGGCTTGAATCAAGCTTTCAAGTGAGATATATCACTCACAATGAATAAAGATAGCATATTTGCTCTTTTCACAAGACCCATGTGATACCGACATTCAAGTTAAATCGTCTGCCTCTATATGTTTAGAGAGGTCGTATCACATACATTATCTATGCCTAGTTTTCAGGTTTTAACTTACGTAGTTCCCCAGTAACTGCCATTGTTAAGGTTTAGAATAATCGAACGGATGGACTGACAAACGGACAGACATACAGACGGACATACGATCGGAGGACGGAGGGTCAGTATATAAGATGTATTTTGCTTTGAACGTTCGCCAAGATCAGACATGCAGACTCAAAGGCAGAGGCACATAAACAGAAAGACTCGCGAAGGGGCAGACATGCATTAGCACAATTTACTACACAGATGCATAATTATGTAGACAAAAGACATGGCGAGAAATGTATGGAAACGTAATGAACAAAGACAGACAGATTAAAAAATAGATGTTGAAGTAAACAGATGCAGGCGTTCAGAGCAAAGAATACTTAGGAAACATAGATAAAGAATCGGGCAGAGATCAACATAAATGAACATGTTGAAAGCGCTAGGATAAACTCTCTCTCTCTCTCTCTCTCTCTCTCTCTCTCTCTCTCTCTCTCTCTCTCTCTCTCTCTCTCTCTCATGCACACAGAGAGAAGCCACGATATTAACCCAACACATCTACTGTCAAAGGTTAAACGTAGCTCTCCAATCCCACGTAATCATCTTAGGGTATTGAGGTTAGGGTTTGGTTAGACTCAGGAGTGTGTCAGAATATGCAGCGAATTCAGACTGAAATAGCTGAAATTCCCAGAAAAAGAACTAGAAGGGCATATGAAAAGGGGATTGATGTCATTGGAGGGGGTGAGCGGTGGGTACACCCGACCTTTACTCATTGCTCCTAAATCATAACTGAAATCAAATTTGCAGATAAATGGCCTCACAAAGCTGCGATAGATATATTTCAAACATATAGACATCCTAGAAATCAAATAGGAATATTTTTCACGGAGTCAGTATTATACGCTATCATAGGAGTAACATTCAACTAAAGGAGTCAATATTCTCCATTGAAAACTGAACCAAGACCTGTAGAAAACTGTAACCGTTCATTTCTCTCCAGAAAGAGCTTAACCTGGGAGTCAGTTTTCTACGGAGTCATTATTCTCCGTTACACCGGTCCTGGGTCATGCCCTGAGGACCGCTACGTATGGTAGCCGTATTCAGTGGCCAGGGCCAGTACAGTGAAAATCATTCAGGCCTAATGTCAAGTGCCTAAGAACTTAGAACTATCTGAACTTTAGTAGATTATCGTTAAGTGTGTGTGTGTGTGTGTGTGTGTGTGTGTGTGTGTGTGTGTGTGTGTTTGTGTGAACTTGCTACGGCATGAACTTAGAATTGAGCTATAAGTTTTGTGACATGACATATTGACAACCACCCCATCCTTTACTACACGTCCCCCTTCTACTCCCTGGGGGGGGGGGGGGGGGGGGGGGGGGGGGGGGGGCGGCAGTAAGTTGCCTGTTTCCTTCCCACTCTTACTCTCCTTCCCTCTCTTCCCCTCCCTGCCCTCTCCCCCTCTCTCGCCTATCTCATGCTCAGGTGATCATCTCAGGTTGAGACAAGGAATCGTGCTCTCTCTCTCTTCCTTTCCCTTTCTCATCCACACCTGTCATCACAATTGTGCGTGCGTTCCACCCGTTCATGATGCAATTATGTTAAACAGCGCTTTGTCAATTGGCATGTAGGCTAAATAAAATCAATGCCAACCACCAAGATAGAGCGTTCTTGAAACTTCTACACCCCTCTCACACTGCAGCTGGTGGGGGATAAGCAACCCCCGCGCCCCCTCGTTTTCTTTGTCTTTAGTGACACAAAGCAAACCGGAACACGAACCTGAATGTGTAGCTTAACAGACTAAAAAGGAGAAACTGAGTCCCTCCAATTCACAGCTCTCCACAGACGGCTGTAATACTGATCAACCCCAGTGAAGCAAGAATTACAACAGGGGTAAGTAAAAGTTTATCTCACCTACTCCGTGATTCTGTCTGAGATAACTGGTCATCCAGAAGAACTGTAAGTTGAAGCTATGTTTCTAAATTTTGAGACTATGCATTGACAGTATGTCTGCCAAGTGGTTTAACAGTATAACTTTAGGCCAATACTTGGTGACATCTATAAAGATGATTAATGAGTATTCTATTATGACATCTATAAAGATGATTAATGAGTATTCTATGGTAATAGTTTGTTTGCCACAAGCTGGCAAAAACTGGTAAGATGCTTGATTAACATTCTTTGTTAACCATCTGACTTCTGTCAATATTCAATACTATCTGTTAACTTGATAACTGAATGATAAATTCTGACCAGAAAAGCAGTATGCCTGTACTAGGTGAAAACTGTTAAGTTGATTTATGAATGCTTTGTAGTAGGTGACGCTAGGTCTAATCAACATGTGTACTTGGGATAAGTTTATTTCAAGTTACTTCAACTTAATGTACAGGGAAAAGTGAAGAGTTGTTTGACTTTCGTTGTTTAGCATTGTACTACTGTCTCCTACCCCTTGTCTCACTCAATCTCTGAATGAAAGCAGACTGATCATTATGGCAGATATATTTATGCTAATCTAATCATTTGTTAGCTGAGATCTCACACATTTACTGAAAGCCAGAGGGCAAGTGTGAGGACTCGACAGCCAGACTCTCAGTCACTTAACTATAGACCAGGTCCTGTTTGTCTGCTTAGAGCCTGGGTTCATGGATACCCAGGTGTGCATGTTATCAGCCCAACTGAGACAGCACCCCAAAATCAGCCTGCCTAAAACCACGGTGGACCAGTCACCAGCAAGGAGAAACAGATCAACAATCCTCTCCAACATCAGATAAGTTCTAATATACGAAGTGGATTCCAACTCAACTCATCCAGAACTTTCCCTCTCTTAATGATGACAGAAAGAGTGGGAACAAAAGTCAGTTGGAACTGAATTAGTGAAATTGATTTGAATATTTCACCCGTGTATAAACAAGTGAAGTTGATGTGTGAAAGTACACTTAGCATGTGTCAGTTCTATGTTGTTCATTCAGTATTGAATGTTTGAAATTATCTCTAATTCTCTTTCTCAGAGCCACAATCACTTTAAAGTGTACATGCCTAAAGAGAATTATTCCTGAGCCATTCTTGAGTAGTTTTAACAGTGCCCAGAATAATAAAAATTTCTTTTAATGATAGTACCGGAAAGTTGCTCCTTCCATAACTAGTAGGAAAGAGGATGGAGGTGAAATTTTAATATAACTCTAATAGAGAAAACCCTATAAGTCCTTCCCTTAGAGGACACTCCAACCCACTCCCAACTCTCATCACAGTTTACAAAAAAAGTACAAATCATTTTTTGAGATTATTTTTTTGTTGTTGTAAAGATTCAACTTTGTATCCCCAACATCCCCAACCGTAGGTCGGTCGGAATGTGCTGGAAACGGAATGCTACGAATTCGTGAATATGATGTGCTACCATGTTTTGTTGCATAATGTATCAAGAAAAAAAAGAAGAAAGAAAATTACATTTTCCAAACCTAACAGTAGGACTTGGTGTTTCTTTCCAGAAGGCCTCAGAGTCTTATCCTTGGACTGAAAGCCTACCCTCTGCAATCTTGAGTCGTGCTTGTGGATCCTTACTAAAGGAAAAGAAATTTTTACATCAACTACCTGGTGAAACGAAAGAAAGAGAAATGCAATGTTTTAAGTGATTTTTAAAGAAAGGAAGCAAGAAAAATTAAAGGAAATGATTATGTGAAAAATGGACATGGGGATCGGTCAGATTCAGATTTCAGATTCAGAAAACTTTATTATCTCTTGTTAAAAGAGAAATTACATTCGTGACCGCTGCCCTAAAAGTTAAGAAATATATATTTATAGTTACAAACATGACACTAAAATTAAAATTACTTTCAAACAATAAAACATGCATATATCACAAAAATGGGAATTTCAGTCTTTCTCCTTTTTTGGTAGTGCAAATAAAACATGCACTCAGCCACACATAATTATATATACATACATGCGTGCCCTCATGCATGAGAAAGAGAGAGAGAGAGAGAGAGAGAGAGAGAGAGGGAGAGAGAGAGAGGAGAGAAAGACAGAGAGAGGGAGAGAAAGAGAGAGAGCTGATTTATCGTTAAAAATCATTAAGATAAGACATATTCCAGACATTTCTATTCCTCACTGCTCCAGGATATGCACACATAACACACACACACACACACACTCCAGCATCTATACTTTCCCGCTTACTCACAGACATACACACATGCGCACATGCTTATTATATCACAGGTGATCCACCATCTCTGCTTCTTACATGCTGCGTTTGTTTAAAAACGCAATGGATTTGAACACGAAGCTCTTTTTTGTGCGCATCAGCTTAGCTCTGGGGACACGAAATCGTCTGCCTGATGGAAGGAGCTCATACTGTCAGGCAAGCGTGTGCCCACTGTCACCAACAATCGCACGAGCCTTGGTCATCGCGCGCCTTTCATACAACTCACTCATACTCTCTCCTGTCTCTCACCAACAATCTTACCACAGATGTTCACAACGCTATCCAAGAGTTTGCTGTTTTGAATTTTCGGTTGATGTTAGTGTTGATTGTTATTTGACATTCCTTTGTTCTGTTTTTGGTGGAGGGAGCACGCAAAAACTGGAATCTTTATTTCCTCGGTCTCTCCTTTGAGTGAATGGAGTAGATGCGCGTGTATAGAGTGAACATGCTGTGTTTGTGATCGAGTACATGAAAATTCTTTGTGTGACAGTGGTGGCCCGTCTTTACGAACCTTAGATTATTTTTTAAACCCCTTTTTTGAATATTCTGAAAATTTGGAAATCAGTTTTAAAATATTGGTATTGTAAATTTGATTTGCTACATTTGGAGGACATTATAAGAAAAGATAAGGCTTTGCACCTCTCTTTTGAAATTAAAAAAACAAAAACAAAAGATGATTCAGTACCCCCTTGTTAGATTTTCTTTCCCTGGAGGAAAGACTCCCAATTGGTACCCTGTTATTTTTTCATTAGCGTTCTTAGTCTTTATAATTTCTTGTATTTATTATTGTGTATTTGGGATTTGTCCCATGTTTTGGTATAAATATTGAAACTGTGCCCATCTCCAGTTTCACGGGAGGTAGATTCAATTAGTGAACTACCTGACGGTATTCTTTCTCTTCTCACACTCTTCCTCACTATTTTGGATCTTCACCTTTCTTGGTTTCTTCCTCTACTCTATCTAAGTTTCTTCCTTCTCACTCAACAATATGCTCCTATCTAATTTAACTTACTGCTTATTTGCTACTGTACATAAAGCTTTTCTGATTAGTGTGTGCTGATGCTCCCTTTCTTTTATATGTTGTAGGGTTTAGTTTTGATTTTTTTTTGCATAAACTATTATTTGTGTAATTTTGACAGCACAGACTTTCGGCATCATTTTCAGAAACAGTGCTCTATATTCATATTTTCCAAATTTCATGTGTTTTCTTGAGTAACTTTCGGAAATCTTCATTCTAAATCATATCCTTTCAGAGACATTTTCAACATTTTTATCTTTTCTCTTTTTCAGATGATACTTTATTGAACTATGTAATTTTCATCAGAACTTATCTGTTCAGTCAGCGGAGGAGCACGTGTTTATTATGATGCCTTTCTGTGTGACAACACAAACCCCTGCTTTTTTGCAATAAGTGGAATGAAAAACTTGAACAGCAATTGGAATGGGATATCATTTTCAAAAAGGTACAAAAAATAAAAGAAATAAAACTTAAATGGTTTCAGATAAGAATTCTACACCGTATACTGGGTACAAATATTGTGTTGTCAAAAATGAGAATTGAACTGAATGATCATTGTACATTTTGTAACAGAGAAAGGGAAAAAAATGAGCATCTATTTTGGTCTTGTGAACATGCGGCACATTTCTGGCAACAACTTCAAGCAATAATAAAAGGAAAATGTCAGCATGCAGATTCTTTAAATTTGTCTGTTGAATTGGTATTATTTGGGCATTCAAATAATTTCAGAAGTGATGAAACCTTTGACTTCATATTACTTCCAGCAAAAATATTTCATCTATAAATGCAAATGTGAGAAAAAAAACTTCCAATTGTAATAAGCTTTCTACACTATTTAAAGACAAGATATAACTTTGAACAGCAAGTTCCAAAAGCGTAAAATCCAGTCAAACAATGCATGAAAAATGGCAGTTATACCAATCTTTGATAAAGTGTAACTTTTTGACTTGATGTGCATTTTGAGGGACTAGTCTGTCTCCGTGTCACTTAATATGCATGTACGTTTGAATCCCCTGGTGGCTTTGTCGGTGTCTTATCCTCTCTCCCTCCCTCCCTCTCTCTCTTTGTTGTTTCTGTTTTGCTTTGTTTTTGGCTGTCTATTTGTATTTAGTCAATTTTTGAAAAATCCTGCCTTAAAAATAAGCTAACACATCGTACGGAAACTGTTTATGATACCTGGTTCAAATGTAAATGTTTGGCTGTTGAAACATAAATGGTGTGAATCGTATGCTGATGTGAAATGCTATAAATTTATGTAAAATGTTCTGTTTTTGCAAGGAGAAAAAACAAAAACAAAAGAACCCCAACAATTTTCAGCCGAGGGTGCATCTGCACAAGCCAGTTGATTATATCGGCTACACTTCTTTTTTGTCCCGTGATTGTTCTTTTTTCTGTTGCAAAATACCTTTGCTTATCATGTCAAACTCTGCTGCATAACTGTGATACTGAGTTCATGCTCATACTGAAATTTGCCGTTTGTTTTATCATTATATCTTACAATTCAAATTGTTCTTTTATTTTACATCTTAACACCCCCCCCCTCCCCCTCGCCCCCTCTGGTTTGAGCGCTGAGGTTTTTTTGAAACGCTTGCTACATCCTCCTACCTGGGCTGATGGAAAATGAGACTTTGATCATTTCTGGCACAGGGTCAGAAAATGGGCCTCTCTGGAGAAGATTTTATTTAAGTACATCTATCAGTATGAGGATCGTGCCAGAGAGAGAGAGAGAGAGAGAGAGAGAGAGAGAGAGAGAGAGAGAGAGAGAGAGAAGACAGACAGACAGACAGACAGACAGACAGACATGGAAAAATCTGGCTTAAATAGAAAAAGAAAAAAGGAAGGAAGAGAGAGACAGGCCGCTGAAGACAGGCAGACAGACAGATAGACAGACGGACAGACATGGAAAAATCTGGCTTAAATAGAAAAAGAAAAAAGGAAGGAAGAGAGCGACAGGCCGCTGAAAAAGCTAAGAGGGAAGAGAGAAAGGCTGACAGACAGAGCGAGTTGAGCTAAAGAAGACAGTTGAAAGAGAAGAAGAAACTTGAAGGGCAAAACTTGCTTGAGCTTCGCCGTATGGAGCTCAAACAGAAGTGATTAGAAGTGTAGCTTAAATAAGCTTCTGTACAGGCTGCGACAGAACAGACCTCTACTTCCGATAATCAGCCCAATCCTGCAGTTTAAACTTTTTACATACTTTAACTCCTCCCTTTTGATGAAAATCGAGACGATATAAATTCTTTTTCTTTCGGTTCGAAAATCACGCTTCCTCTTGTGGTTGGCCACAAGAAAAATGGACTTGCTATGCTGCCTCACTGTTTCAGGGCAGTGCTCCTACACTGTACCACAGCCCCGCGGTTCTCGAGAATTTAACACGGGAAGATCTTAAGGCAGAGCTCCTTATGAAATTTCAGTGCACTGAGGAAGAATTTTGAGACAAATTTCGTTCTGGGTGTCCGGAAAAAGGCAAGTCATTTACACCATTTTTAATTCGTACCAAGCACCTTTTCGATCGCTGGATTGATTTGTCTAGGACTGAAAATTTTTTTGATGAGTTATGTGATTTGTTAATACGTAAACAGATCCTTCACAGGGTGTCAAAAGACTTAGCTATTTTCTGAAAGAGAGATCTTTTAACAGTGCTGAAAACATGTGTAAACTCGCTGAACCTTATCATGTTGCACATCCGGAAAATTGTTTCTCAGAGAAATCAGATCATGTTTTGTTTGAAGCCAGTGTTGCTT
Organism: Conus canariensis; assembly: GCA_033310375.1. Taxonomy (NCBI): domain Eukaryota; kingdom Metazoa; phylum Mollusca; class Gastropoda; order Neogastropoda; family Conidae; genus Conus; species Conus canariensis. Next base: position 70,185,710 of record CM065726.1, on the reverse strand, counting down.
CACAAGGACAAACATTTTCTCCTGGTAGTCATTTTTGTTCTGCCAAGCGAAATTTCGGTAGGGTGGCCAACAGTTTGGTCAGAAGCTTACACAGGAACATAAGCATTTTGATCATGTGACCCCCCCCCCCCCTCCCCCGCCTTTTTTTTTATTTTTTTTTATCCCACGTGGAATTCGTTTTGACGACGCTCAGATCAAACGTTTAGGCCATATCGTGAACATGGTCAAGCTTTCGGTAAGGGTGATGCATCTGATGTTACAGACATTCACTGCTGGCACTGTGGCTGCAAGTTCCACAAACGGAATGAGTGTCCCTATTCACGGTCTCTGTCCCCTACTCAAACTAATGTTGGTACTGTTACAACCAGAAACCAAAACAGGATACACAACATAATTTGGTTCTGTTCATGGACTGCACACTGAGACTTGTGCTGTAAATGGATTTCATGCCACGCTATTGAAAGACACTGGGTGTACTACTGCTAGTGTCTGTAAAGATTTAATCAGAGATTACCAAAATACTGGCAAGATTCATAACTGTTGCTCTTTTGGAGGCAAAATGATATCTTTTCCCCTGGCATTTATGCATGTGCCAGTCCCATATTTTACAGGACAAGTTTTGTTGTTGCCTGATCTGATCAAAGATTTCGTTTTGCATACTGATGCAAGTAATTCCGGAATGGGAGCTGTGCTGCTGCAGTCCCATGATAATTTGTTGCATCCAGTACAGTTTGCAAACAAAAACATTCACTGCATCCGAGGAGAAGTACTCCACAATTGAGAAAGAATGCTTGGCGGTTGTCTGGGCCTTTTCAAAGTTTGAACAGTTTCTGTCAGAGCGATCTTACACCTTTCAGACAGATCACAGGCCTCTGACATTTTCAAAGGCATTACAGAAAAAACAACAACAAAAAAAAAAACAAACAAACAAAAAAAAACACAACAACAACAACAACAGTCGTCTGTTGCACTGGTTTCTGGCCACCCAGGAGTACTCATTCGTGGTTGAGCCAATTTCTGGTTCTACCAACGTCCTGGCCGATCTTTTGTCCAGAGAACAGGTGAAAGAAGGAGGAAGCTGAAAAAAAACCTTTGTTGTTTATTACATGTGTATCACTAAATTTTACTATATTACTGCTGTTTTGTTTGTATGATTACAGAGAGACTTTTGCTCTATGATTCGGTCATGATGCATAATTCTGATCATCATGTTTGTACTTTTCAATTTCTGATTTGATTGCAAAATGAACATTTTGATATCCGTGTACTTAGTGACACGGTATGAATTTCCTTTTACCTAATGCCATCACGGCGATGTGCAAGGTGGTGTATTGTCTCTTAATTGTAATCTTATTTTTGTGTCTCTTGAGGACAAACAATGAAATATTTGATCCTGTAATATCACACTTTTGAATCACTATATTGTTGGTGCTGTTTCTTTTTCCTGAAAAGTAATTTGTTGTCCACGAATTGTTCATATGGTTGATGATAAATAGATGTCGATCTTTTTTATGAAAAAGCGCAATGGCATTTAACGGTGATTTTGAAATCTGATATCTAATATTTTAGTCTTTTGGATTTTGCTGGCGTTGATTGGGTGATTATTGCACTGACAATTAGCGCTAATTTTGAAATCTGTAATCTAATAATGTTGGTCTTTCGGATCTTGCTGACATTGTTTTGGCTTTGTTTGACTCGATATCTTCATGTAACAGTTATTTGATTTTTATGGACTTTGAACTTCTCTATTTCTTGATTTAGATTTTGGAACCCCAGTATTTGTACTTTCTTTTATTACAATAAAATTTTCTCCATATTTTCTTTCTTAAAAAAAATCGCTGACTCATTTTTTTGTCATAGGATGGAGGGTGACATGACAAGAGATGTTGTGTATTGTCATGAATGGACTGGATTTGAAACGTAAGCGAATTTTCATGTTGAGGGTCTAAGTGGAGCTATAGAAAAAGAAAGATTGTGAAATATAGAAGTATGGCCACAATGTTAGACCATTTGTGAATAGTGCTTAAATTCCTAACCTTTCCTTATTGTTGATTCGATTGGATGCTGAGGCATGTGATGGGTGAAGGAAGCTCACTCGTTTGTGGGACACATGTGTTCACTTTGTATCTCTATCTGTAGGTTGGAATGTGCTGGAAACGGAATGCTACGAATTCGTGAGTGTGATGTGTTACCATGTTTTGTTTCAAGAAAAAAAATTACATTTTCCAAACCTGATGGTAGGACTTGGTGTTTCTTTCCAGAAGACCTCAGCGTCTTATCCTTGGACTGAAAGCCTACCTCCTGCAATCTTGAGTCCTGCTAGTGGATCCTTACAAAAGAAAAAGAATTTTTTACATGAACTACCTGGTGAAACGAAAGAAAAAGAAATGCAATGTTTTTAGTGATTTTTAAACAAAGGAAGCAAGAAAAAAGTTGGAAATGATTATGTGAAAAATAGACATGAAAATTGGTCAGGAAAATGTGCATTGTATTTTTGATTGATGCTGATTTTTATTTTATATTCCTTTGTTCTGTTTTTGGTAAAGGGAGCATGCAAAAATTGGAATCTTTGTTTCCCCAGTCTCTTCTTTGAGTGAATGGAGTAGATGCGTACGTATGGAGTAAACATGCTTTGTTTGTGATCGAGTACATACAAATGCGCTGTGTGTGTGTGTGTGTGTGTGTGTGTGTGTGTGTGTGTGTGTGTGTGTGTGTGTGTGTGTGACGTGTCCTTTTTTTTTAACTGTTCGAGTGGACTGAGTAGTTGTAAAAGTGCAACTGGCTGAATCAGCGCGGTCGGCAATACAGCACGTCAAACTTTATCCGGTAGCCATTCCCATTGCGGCCGAGAATAGATAAGCTTAACTTAAACATCACGGACTCCCCTCTTCTCAAGTCTCCTCAGTGTCATGGTGTCCCCATATACATTCCAGAGTGTTGCCAATTTGGGCCCAACACTGGCAACATTATAGAGTGCCAGACCGCCAGAAGCTTTGCCATAATGGCAAGGCATTGGTCTAGAATCAGGCCAGATCAGTTTGCATATTGGCCATATTTTGGGCCAGAACTGGTACCAGCATCTGCCCAGCTGTGGGCCAATTCTGACAGCTTAATTGATGCCCAGTACTGGGTATGCCATAGTGGCAAGGCATCGGCCGGAACTGGGTCATGATCGCTTTGTATTTTGGCAACATCGTGGGACATAAATTGGACCTTCACTGACTTAGTGCAAGGCCAGTTCTGTCAAGCTGTCAATGCCAGACTCCCAGCCATAAGGGCGAGGCATTGGGCTAGAACTGGGCCAAAATCGGTTTACATACTGGCAACATTACAGCCCAATGCTGTCATCATCATTGGTCTTTTAGTGGCCCAGTTCTTGACAGAAAATTGCAACTAAGAATTGGATATATCAGAATCTTTGTCTTACTGGCAATGCTAGTTTGATGCGGTATGGTTTGCACATTGTCAACATTGTGCTGGCACTGTTTCTTAGGTCTGCCGTATCCTGCTGACTAGGCCCGAAACTGGCTTTTATTATGACAAAAACATTCAGTATACATTATCTTAGTTGAGAACCAATACTTGCAAAAGAAATGTCCCATAACCGATTTCTTACATACGTCTTAGCGTAGTTGCTTTGATACAAGACACAATCAGGTGGCTAGAGGGATGGATCAGTACGGTCCCTGGATGGATGTAGAGGAGGGGGCTGAGGGGGGTGAAGGTAGGCATTGAAAAGACGTAAACTGATAACCTTAATTGCAGTTTGTGAGACAAAGAGAGAAAGCGAGGAGGTGGGAGGGGGGGGGGGGGGGGGGGGGGGGCGGGGCGGAGGGTTTGTGGAGGATGGTGTGGTTGGCAATTGTCATGTCAATATGTGTATGTGTGTGTGTGTGTGTGTGTGTGTAGGCCCAAACTGGAACAGCAGAATGGTGAGTTCTGGACCCCCCACCTCAACCCACTCACGACAGCCCTTCCCGCGCACAATCCCCCCCCCCCCCTTCCCACCGCACCTCTCCGTCCTTTTGGGGAGGGAAGAAGGTTTGAAAAAGCTTGAACCAGCACCTCTCCGTCCTTTTTCCTTGGACCTGTGTTTGGGAGGGGAAGGTTTGAAAAGCTTGAACCAGCACCTCTCCGTCCTTTTTCCTTGGACCTGTGTTTGGGAGGGGAGAAGGTTTGAAAAAGCTTGAACCAGCACCTCTCCGTCCTTTTTCCTTGGACCTGTGTTTGGGAGGGGAGAAGGTTTGAAAAAGCTTGAACCAGCACCTCTCCGTCCTTTTTCCTTGGACCTGTGTTTGGGAGGGGAGAAGGTTTGAAAAAGCTTGAACCAGCACCTCTCCGTCCTTTTTCCTTGGACCTGTGTTTGGGAGGGGAGAAGGTTTGAAAAAGCTTGAACCAACACCTCTCCGTCCTTTTTCCTTGGACCTGTGTTTGGGAGGGGAGAAGGTTTGTAAAAGCTTGAACCAACACCTCTCCGTCCTTTTTCCTTGGACCTGTGTTTGGGAGGGGAGAAGGTTTGAAAAAGCTTGAACCAGCACCTCTCCGTCCTTTTTCCTTGGACCTGTGTTTGGGAGGGGAGAAGGTTTGAAAAAGCTTGAACCAGCACCTCTCCGTCCTTTTTCCTTGGACCTGTGTTTGGGAGGGGAGAAGGTTTGAAAAAGCTTGAACCAGCACCTCTCCGTCCTTTTTCCTTGGACCTGTGTTTGGGAGGGGAGAAGGTTTGAAAAAGCTTGAACCAGCACCTCTCCGTCCTTTTTCCTTGGACCTGTGTTTGGGAGGGGAGGTTTGAAAAAGCTTGAACCAGCACCTCTCCGTCCTTTTTCCTTGGACCTGTGTTTGGGAGGGGAGAAGGTTTGAAAAAGCTTGAACCAGCACCTCTCCGTCCTTTTTCCTTGGACCTGTGTTTGGGAGGGGAGAAGGTTTGAAAAAGCTTGAACCAGCACCTCTCCGTCCTTTTTCCTTGGACCTGTGTTTGGGAGGGAGAGGTTTGAAAAAGCTTGAACCAGCACCTCTCCGTCCTTTTTCCTTGGACCTGTGTTTGGGAGGGGAGAAGGTTTGAAAAAGCTTGAACCAGCACCTCTCCGTCCTTTTTCCTTGGACCTGTGTTTGGGAGGGGAGAAGGTTTGAAAAAGCTTGAACCACACCTCTCCGTCCTTTTTCCTTGGACCTGTGTTTGGGAGGGGAGAAGGTTTGAAAAAGCTTGAACCAGCACCTCTCCGTCCTTTTTCCTTGGACCTGTGTTTGGGAGGGGAGAAGGTTTGAAAAAGCTTGAACCAACACCTCTCCATCCTTTTTCCTTGGACCTGTGTTTGGGAGGGGAGAAGGTTTGTAAAAGCTTGAACCAGCACCTCTCCGTCCTTTTTCCTTGGACCTGTGTTTGGGAGGGGAGAAGGTTTGAAAAAGCTTGAACCAGCACCTCTCCGTCCTTTTTCCTTGGACCTGTGTTTGGGAGGGAGGTTTGAAAAAGCTTGAACCAACACCTCTCCGTCCTTTTTCTGGACCTGTGTTTGGGAGGGGAGAAGGTTTGAAAAAGCTTGAACCAGCACCTCTCCGTCCTTTTTCCTTGGACCTGTGTTTGGGAGGGGAGAAGGTTTGAAAAAGCTTGAACCAGCACCTCTCCGTCCTTTTTCCTTGGACCTGTGTTTGGGAGGGGAGAAGGTTTGAAAAAGCTTGAACCAGCACCTCTCCGTCCTTTTTCCTTGGACCTGTGTTTGGGAGGGGAGAAGGTTTGAAAAAGCTTGAACCAGCACCTCTCCGTCCTTTTTCCTTGGACCTGTGTTTGGGAGGGGAGAAGGTTTGAAAAAGCTTGAACCAACACCTCTCCATCCTTTTTCCTTGGACCTGTGTTTGGGAGGGGAGAAGGTTTGTAAAAGCTTGAACCAGCACCTCTCCGTCCTTTTTCCTTGGACCTGTGTTTGGGAGGGGAGAAGGTTTGAAAAAGCTTGAACCAGCACCTCTCCGTCCTTTTTCCTTGGACCTGTGTTTGGGAGGGGAGGTTTGAAAAAGCTTTAACCAACACCTCTCCGTCCTTTTTCCTTGGACCTGTGTTTGGGAGGGGAGAAGGTTTGAAAAAGCTTTAACCAACACCTCTCCGTCCTTTTTCCTTGGACCTGTGTTTGGGCGGGGAGAAGGTTTGAAAAAGCTTTAACCAACACCTCTCCGTCCTTTTTCCTTGGACCTGTGTTTGGGAGGGGAGAAGGTTTGAAAAAGCTTGAACCAGCACCTCTCCGTCC